>SSNQ01034115.1:136454-230276 GCA_006942095.1 Nothobranchius kuhntae | reverse complement strand
GCAAGACGGTTGAGGGAGTCATTAAGCGCTACCACGATGCAGGAGTGTCGCCTCCTGAAGTGCTGTATGTCGACCGGGACTGCTGTGGGTCTTCTCATCTCCACAAAATGATCAGGGCGTGGCAAAACACCAGCATTTGCTTGGACATTTGGCACTTTATGAGGAGGATTGCAGTGGGCTGCACCACCGACTCTCATCCACTTTATGCCGGCTTCATGAACAAACTGAGCCACTGCATTTTCATGTGGGATGACCGTGACCTGCAAGCTCTAAAGGAAGCCAAGCGAGCTGAACTGGAGGCCAAGTTGTTGCACCCCACAGATGCTGATCTGCTGCGAAACATCAGCAGAGCTGAGATGGCTCGTCACTGCAAAAGGACAACCAGAAGCAGCTCAGAGATGGAGACCTTGATTTCGGAACTGATTGAGGCCTACAGCAGGCACAAGGGATGCAACTCATTGGGTGTTCTGCTCATCAACTTGGAAAGAATGGCAGAGATATGGAAGGCTCAGAAGAAGCACCTTAGCTGTCTCCAGGACCCACCAGGAGTACTCCTGTACATGGAGACTGGCACCATAAAGAAGGGGGGGGCACGTTCTGAAAACCTATCGATGTGCAAGAGGCTCCACTTCCCTCGAGTCCTTCCACCTGCACATGAACAGGTTTATTCCTGGCAAGGGAAAAGCACTTTGTCCTCACAAACTTATCCATGGGTTTTTCTTCATGTTCACAACCCATTTAAACATCTTTAACACTGGCAAGTGACACCTTTTTTCAAGCGTATCTATTGGATGGCCTGGCCAGGTGGAACGAAGACCGGAGCATGTCAGCAGAAGGAAGATCAGAGTCTCACTCCTACAGCGGCCTCCTGAGGCATGCTGCAAACCAGCTGTCACAAGAAGTTCTCGGGAAGAGCTGTGTGAGTTACACAGGGCCACAGGCGTACGCAGGTGTGTTACCAGAGCTGATGCATGAGTCAGAGGAGACAGAGTTCAGCTTTGACCAAGCTCTGATTAGATTAATAGTTCATGCTAGCTAATTAAAAGTCAACAATGTGTTTGTTTTTTCCTGAAATTGTGTCGTGATAGTGAGTTAAAGTTAAAACAAACGTTAAAGTTAAAGTTGATTTTTGATTGCTTTCAGGGGAACTCATTTGGGTCGAGTATCTCTACAACCAAACAGGAGATGTTCTTGAGGACCACAGAGTGGCAATTGCAGCATTGGAGACAGAGGATGTAGCTATGGCAGAAGATGAGGGCTTTGAAGAGTCTGAGGATTTTGTGGATCTCACAGTTCCCATCTTGGAAACCACACTCCAGACTCCTCAACCTGCCTGTTCAGATGACATCTTGACATCACCTGCATCCGAACCCTTCCTAGAGATGCCATCTATGGAAGTTAAACATGCTCCTGTGGATGCACTGGAAGAAAGTGAGTGACGTTCATGTCCAAATATCACACAAATGGGCATGTTTTTTTTTATTATGTAAAGTGACATGACATAAGTGACTTTAAAACCGGGTTACTGATTACTTATCGATAAATTCGGTCAGCATACTTCCATCTACGTTCCATAAAACGTCTCCGCCCCTCCCTGACCCCTCACACTGCCGCCATTCTCATCCACAGCCTCATCACCTCCCGTATCGACTATTGCAATTCACTTCTTTATGGTCTCCCCAACAAACTCCTTCATAAACTGCAACTGGTCCAGAATTCAGCAGCCCGTATTATCACCAGAACCCCTTCCTTTCACCACATCACCCCGGTTCTCCAACAGCTTCACTGGCTCCCAGTTAAATTCAGGTCCATCTTCAAAATTCTCCTCCATACCTTCAAAGCAATCCATAACCTCTCTCCTCCATATATCTCAGACCTTATAAGTATTCACACCCCATCCCGTTCTCTCAGATCTTCTTCTTCCATCCATCTTGCGGTTCCTTCTGCCCGTCTCACTACCATGGGGAGCAGAGCTTTCAGCCTCTGCTCCTCGTCTCTGGAACTCACTTCCCCCAGACATCAGGAACATCGACAGTTTTACCCTTTTCAAAACAAAACTCAAAACACACATGTTTAAATCTGCCTACAACCTCTGATTTTATTGAACTGTTTCTCTCTTTGGTTTTTTCCTTGTTTGGGTTTTATTATTGTTTTATTGTATTTTATTAAGTGTTTTCTGTCAAGTGACCTTGGGTGTTCTGAAAGGCGCTTTTGAATAAAATGTATTATTATTATTATTACTTTTGTTCTATAAACCTGTGTCTGAAAGTGTGTCTTTGTGTGTATGTGTGTGTGTTTAATAAAAGGTTTTGATATTTATGTTTAGCTGCATCTCCATCAAGGCTGCCTGATTTCCACTCTGATGACACTACTCCAGGGACATCAAGGAGACAGGTTAGTTAGATATGATTTGGCTACTTTTGCCCAATTTTTTCTTATAATAAGTACGTGACAAACTTATCATTTAGGACTCCATTGGCCCCGACAATATGGAACTAGGATTGGGACAATATTCAGCGTAACTTGTACCAAGTTTTGTAACTTCGAACATGTTTCATCACATGTAACTTTGGATTCGTAACTTTGGATTCGTAACTTGTAATTCTCAATTCGTACTTGTATTCTTGTTTTGTAACAGGAACATTGTATTTTGTACATGCATTTTTTATTTTGTAAAAGCAAACATTCATTCAGAAACATGAAACTTTTGTTTTGTAACTAGCAGACTTCCAAATTGAAAAAAATCAAGGTACAAGTTTGAAATCAAAACTCTCAAAACACACATTTCATTCTACAGGTACAAACCAAAATCCTACAGTGTTACAGATCTTTTTGTCTTGATTCTAGCGTCAGTGGGAGGAACTTGGGTGGAACCAATGAGAGCACGAGTCTTGGCTACCAATCACGTTTCTCGAATTCCTGTCCAATCATTGGGAGAGGAGGGCAGGGTTTTGTCAGAGCTGTAGAGAGTTACGACACTCCAATAGACTCCTATGGAATGGGGAAGTCACGTGGTTCATGTAGTTTCGAATAGTTCCAAACAGCCCCGCTGCTGCATTGACTGCAGTTCATTTTCGGTATTTCGGAAGGATTTTCTCCGGTAAGTTGATGAAATGTCATCATTTTGTTGCATTGTGAAGCGTTAGCTAACCGCTTNGACATGGAACAAAGAACAGACAGGGTTTAAATACAGGAGGGTTGGGAGCTAAGGTGATTGGGAAACGAGAGGCAGGTGGGAGTAATCAACGAGACACAAGGCTGAACTAAACGGGGAGACATGACCGGGTGTGACAGTACCCCCCCCTCAAGGGGCGGATCCCAGACGCCCACAGGAACGAGGAGCAGGGTGGGAGGAGGGGAACCAGGAGGAAGGGCCCAGAGGAACAGAGGGACCAGCAGAGGGGCAGAGGAGGAGGCGACGACGGGCTCTTGGAGGCCTGCGCCTGGGGCAGAGGAGGAGGTGACGACGGGCACTTGGAGGCCTGCGCCTGGGGCGGAGGAGACGACGAGCTCTGGGGGGCCGGCGCCTGCGGCAGAGGAGGAGGCGACGGGCCCTTGGAGGCCGGCGCCTGCGGCAGAGGAGGAGGCGACGGGCCCTTGGAGGCCGGCGCCTGCGGCAGATGAGGAGGCGACGGGCCCTTGGAGGCCGGCGCCTGCGGCAGATGAGGAGCCGACGGGCCCCTGGAGACCGGCGCCTGCGGCAGAGGAGGAGCTCTGCAGGCTGGGCCGGCGACAAAGTCCCTGCAGGCTGGGCCGGCGACAAAGTCACTGCAGGCTGGGCCGGCGACAAAGTCACTGCAGGCTGGGCCGGCGACAAAGTCACTGCAGGCTGGGCCGGCGTTGTCCTCAAAACCAGCCTCGGAACCGGAGACCGTGGAGACGCCAGGCTGGATGGAGCGTCGGCCTCTTGAGTGCAAAGAGCATCCCCAGACGAGGCAGCGGCGACGTCGTCGGACGAGCCGACTTCAGAGGGCGAGGCGGCGGCGACGTCGTCAGACGAGCCGACTTCAGAGGGCGAGGCGGCGGCGACGTCGTCAGACGAGCCGACTTCAGAGGGCGAGGCGGCGGCGACGTCGTCAGAAGGCGAGGCGGCGGCGACGTCGTCAGACGAGCCGACGTCATCAGAAGAGGAGGAGGCGCCGTCATCGGACGCGACGTCATCAGAAGAGGAGGCGGCGTCATCAGACGCGACGACCTCAGGATGGGAGGCGACGTCATCAGACGAGCCGACTTCAGGATGGGAGGCGACGTCATCAGACGAGCCGACTTCAGGATGGGAGGCGACGTCATCAGACGAGCCGACTTCAGGATGGGAGGCGACGTCATCAGACGAGCCGACTTCAGGATGGGAGGCGACGTCATCAGACGAGCCGACTTCAGGATGGGAGGCGACGTCATCAGACGAGCCGACTTCAGGATGGGAGGCGACGTCATCAGACGAGCCGACTTCTGGATGGGAGGCGACGTCATCAGACGAGCCGACTTCAGGAAGGGAGGCGTCGACCCTTGGATGGGAGGCGTCGACCCTTGGATGGGAGGCGTCGACCCTTGGGTTGGAGCAGTCGACCCTTGGATGGGAGGCGTCGACCCTTGGATGGGAGGCGTCGACCCTTGGATGGGAGGCGTCGACCCTTGGATGGGAGGCGTCGACCCTTGGATGGGAGGCGTCGACCCTTGGACTGGAGGCGTCGACCCTTGGACGGGAGGCGTCGACCCTTGGACGGGAGGCGTCGACCCTTGGATTGGAGGCGGTGTTGACTTCCATCAGCTTCTGGTCCTCTGGCTTCTGGACCACCGGTCTCCGAACCGCCGACTTCTGGGCTGGTACCGTTGGCTTCTGGGCCCGCGCGGTCTGCTTCTGGACCCGCACCGCCTGCCTCTGGACCCCCGCTGAAACAGGCATTGAGTGAACGGGTGGTGCTGGAGACAGGGAGCGCAGAGCGTCCATCAGAAGCTTATTAGAACTGGAGAGCTGTTGGATCTGGACCAGCTCTGCCCGGAGACTGGCAAGCTCAGTCGGCTGGGTTGCGGGCATTGCTCCACCTCCTGCAGATGACGGAGAAGCCGATCGGACCGGAGACGGGACAGCTGGTCCGACTGGGGGCGGGTCCACGCTGCTGCGTCCAGCCGAAGCAGCGAGCAGATTCTCCAGCTCGAGCCTTTCGAGAACGAGGGTCTGGCGCATCTGGACCAACTCAGCTCGGAGATTGGCGACGTCCGTCAGCTGAACTGCGGGCGCAGCTCCTCCACCTGCAGACGCCGATTCGGCTGGAGACGGGACCGCTGGTCTGACCGGGGGCGTGTCCGAACCGGCGCGCCGAGCACTGCCAGCGGCGGGCTTGCAGCTCCGTCCCGAAACACAGGGCTGCGGTGGATTCCGGCGTCTCTCCCCACGCCGTGGACCGACCCCGGGGGAGCAGAAAGCCAGCCTCGTGCCCTCGAAGCAGGAGCGATCCCGGAGCGTCTCTCCCTCCAACCTCCCGTCCGGTTCCGGAAGGGCGGCGAGGAACGCCGAGGCAGAAGGTCGGGGACGCCGTCTGCGGCGAGGCGGAGCTGGAGCTGGGGAAGGAGAAGCCGGTCGATAGTCGGCGGAGAGGAACTGGAACAAATACTTCCATGGGAGGATCTCCCCGCTGGACCCTACAGGGGGTCGTGTCATTCTGTCACGAGCGTGTGGCGAGGTGAGCTGAGGTGAGGCAAGGATCCACACGCGGGGAGGAAAACAGGCAGACAGGTGAGGACTTCCAACATCGATTTATTAGAAACACGCTGGAACACTGAAACAATGACACGACATGGAACAAAGAACAGACAGGGTTTAAATACAGGAGGGTTGGGAGCTAAGGTGATTGGGAAACGAGAGGCAGGTGGGAGTAATCAACGAGACACAAGGCTGAACTAAACGGGGAGACATGACCGGGTGTGACAAACATACACCCACTGGCCACTTTAGTACTGGGTTGGACCCCTTTTTGCCTTCAGAACTGTCCTAATCCTTTGTGGCATAGATTCAACAAGGTATTGGAAACATTCCTCAGCGATTTTGGTCCATGTTGACCAGTGTTGGGAGTAATGTGGTACAAAAGTAATTAATTACTGTAATGCATAGCTTTTTGCTGTAATGTAATGTAATGTAATGTAAATAAGGCATTACAGGGAAAGAAAATGGTAACATTTACTCGGTACAGTTGTCAGTAACACGGTAATTACAATGCATTTTTAAACCCAGAATCAAGATGTGGGTTTCCTAAAAATTCAAATTGCGGTAAGCCTGAAAAAAGATCCAGTATCTACATTTATTACGTCATTTATGGACTCAGCTTTGCGGGCATTCTATGAGCAGAGAGGACACAGCGGTAATGGCTCAAATACTCCAGCTGTGTCCTGCGCGCGGCCGCTGTTATATTCACAAAATCGCTCCACCAAAACAAAGTCATTCATTTGCGATCGTTTATATCCGCCCATATTCTCTGGTACTTCATGTACTTTTCAGCTGAGTTCATAATCTGTGCCTCTGTTATTTCAACTCATTGCTGCTGGAGCGCAGCGCTTATTACGCTTTTTTTTTTTTTTTGCGTTCAGTAGATCCCTTTGGCTGATTAGTTAGAAAGTAGGAAATCTTGGAAACAGTTTTTCTGGAAGACGGAGAAAACATGCGGCATGCAGGAAGGTTAGAGAGAGAATGGTCAGGAAATTATTCAAATAAAATCAAGAAAACAAAACTAATTGCTTGAAAAGAAAAAAAAGTAGGTAGGTTTATCCCCAATAGACATTTTTACCATTGAAAAGCAATAACATATAAGCATTTAATATGTATACATGTGATAGAATCAGATCACCCCTGAAGTCAGTCCCACATCCAGGACCGTATCAAGGCATTTGGGGACCAAGGCAAATATAGGCTTGGAGCCCCCACCACCTCACTCCCTGCTTAGATGGCCCTATAAGATGGCAGCATGCTGAGAGTACAGATTGTTGTTGCTTTTATTTAATAAACAATTATTTTAAAGCACTGTTATTATATCTGACTGTTTTTAACAGCAATCCTAGCTCAGACACCGCATCACTTTCCACATATATGTCATGAGCTCACTGAGCGTCACAATACCAGATTCATATTGAAGTTTTATTGGTAAAAGTAACTTAAAGTAATGCAAAAGTAGTGTAATGCCTTACATTTTAAAATCAGTAATATTGTAATGTAATGAATTACTTTAAAATGAGGGTAACAAGTAATAAATAATGCATTACAGTTTTGAAGTAACTTGCCCAACACTGATGTTGACATGATAGCATCACGAAGTTGCTGCAGATTTGTCGGCTGCTCATCCGTGATGCAACTCTCCCAATCCACCACATCCCAAAGGTGCTCTGTTGGATTGAGATCTGGTGACTATGGAGGTCATTTGAGTACAGTGAACTCATTGTCATGTTCAAGAAACAGGTCTAAGATGATTGGAGCTTAATGACATGGTGCATTATCCTGCTGGAAATAGCCACCAGAAGATGGTACACTGTGGTCATGCATGGTTGGCAACAATACTCAGGTAGGCTGTGGCATTGCAACAATGAGCAATTAATGTTAAGGGGCCCAAAGTGTGCCAAGAAAATGTCCCCCACACCATTATACCACCACCACCAGCCTGAATTGTTAATAGAAGGCAGGATGGGCCCATGCTTTAATGTTGTTGATGCCAAATTCTGACCCTACCATCTGAATGTCGCAGAAGGAATTGAGACTCATCAGACCAGGCAACATTTTTTTCCTGTCTTCTATTGTCCAACTTTGCTGAGCCTGTGTGATCACAGCCTCAGTTTCCTGTTCTTAGCTGACAAGAGTGGCACCTGGTGTGGTCGTCTGCTGCTGTAGCCCATCTACCTCAAGGTTCAACGTGTTGTGCATTCAGAGATGCTCTTCTGCTTACCTTAGTTGTAACCAGTGGTTATTTTAGTTACTGTGGCCTTTCTATCAGGTCGAACCAGTCTGGCCATTCTCCTCTGACCTCTTCGCCTAGTGAACTAGACCAAATTCTTGCTTTGCAAACTTGGGTCTAGTAAAGCTCCATTGGAACCTCTGCAACCAACAACTGTCAACATGCCTACATGCATTGAGTTGCCACCATGTGATTGGCTGATTAGTAAGCAATTTGTGTTAACAAGAAGATGGACATGTGTACCCAATAAAGTGACCAGTGAGTTTATGTACATGTTCAGCTTGAGAATTTCTGTTGTTGAAATGATTTTTTTTAACTCGTGACCCATTTTCGTATTCATATTGAAGACAGTTAAACATACACTGTGGCTTTGACATTTCCTGATGGGATCTCAGAAGGTTGAATGACTCTGTATATTAACTTCCTGATGCTTTTGCACCCTTAGGTCGGTGGGAGATGGTTGGGTCGTGAATCATACTTAAAGATCAAAATCAAAATGAGTTAAACTGTTGTCATACACTTTAGATACATAGTATACATGCATGATAGTATCTCTGTTGGCCTGCCTGAGTCCTCACATGATACATTTTTGATCATGAATCTCCTGCCTTAGAGAGGTTAGATAGTTTAAAGTCTAGAAGTCTAAATAAAATTATAGCAGTTTATGCAAATGCAAATTTATAATTATTTACATTTTATTAAAGTTTGCAAGCAAAAATGCAATATTCTTGCAGAACCAGAAGTACCCCAGCTAGCAGCTGCTGCTGTTATTCTTGCATAGGAATAACCAATGAATTCTATGTAAATAACTAGGGAACACACTGAAACCACATTTTTTCATATCTGGTACAAGTACAGGTAGTAACATTTGAGTATTTGCCAATATCTAGAGCTGAAATGAATATTAAAAATACCAGACTTTTTATATGTACATACTTCTTTTTTCCTACTTCTCCTGAGTTTGCTGCTGTTAGTAAACTCATTGAACACAGCATGGTGTTACTTCGTTCCTCCTCTTATTAACTTTGCTGAGCATCATTAGCAGCTGTGCCTTATTTTTGGTACCATTTTTTTACATTAAAATATCTCCACATTGCCAACACTCATGGATGGAATAGTATATCTCGTGCTTTGTGATTGATAGCTTCTCCTTCTCTTTACAGTATGCTCTTATGGGAAACAGGCTTCAACACAAACGGTTGTTTTCCGCTTGGTCCTAGAGCTCAACCAGTGTCAGTTTAATATAGTGTAATATTGTTTTTGGATGGTAAAAAGTGCAGGGGTCAAAACTTGACTTTGGAAAAAGTGGGGGGGGACATGTCCCCCCAAAAATTACATCCATGCCTTACAGACATAACTCAGGGCACTAGTTTATGGTGTTGCGCGTGTTGCTTTGTGATGATGGTCTTGTCAGAAATCTGCTTCCAGTCTCATCACTTCTGTAATGCAAGAATCCTACTGGTTTAGTTTGGCTGACCTGCTTGCATGCAGAATGTAATCAGATTGCTACCTCTATATCTGGTGCTTAAGCTCGATTAGAACCAGCCCGCCTTCAGCCAGACTTACACATTTACATGCAATAAAAAAAAACCGACGTGAGTCTTTTTAGGGCAATACTTTGGTCTTCTGATGTGCATATAAACGCACTGTGTCAAGCTAATCAAGTTTGCAGATGACACTATCGTCATTGGACTAATCTCAGATGGAGATGAGACTGCCTACAGAATAATGGCTGGAGTCCTGGTGCAGCCACAACAACCTTGCACTAAATGCAAAGAAGACAGTGGAGGTTGTTGTGGACTTTAGGAAGCACACAGCCCCACTTCTGTCCATAACCCTGTCTGACACTCCCATCACGATGGTGGACTCATGTCGCTTCCTGGGTACCGCCATCACCCAGGACCTCAAGTGGGGGCCCACCATCACCTCCCTTATAAATAAGGTCCAGCAGAAGATGTACTTCCTGACACAGCTGAAGAAATTCAATCTGCCAGCACAGTTGATGAGGCAGTTCTACACCGCAATTATTGAGTCCATCCTCATTGGCTGCAAACTCCCCTCAATACAGGACCTGTACACCTCCAAGACATTGGAGCGTGCAGGTCTGATCACATCTGCCCAGTCTTTTTGACTCGCTCTCATCTGGTAGGAGGCTCTGATCCATTCGGACCAGAACCTCTCTCCACAAGAACAGTTTCTTCCCCTCTGCAGTTGTACTTATAGGACTGCCCACTCAAGTAGCTTTGTTCCAGTCATATGACCCAGTGTTGTGTTTGCATTTGACTGTTCAGTACCTACAATGTCTTGTGTAGAGTAGCTTTTCTCAAATTATTGCCTCTCTGTAATATTATTGTATTGTGCTTAGGGCTGCACAATTAATCGAAGTTTAATCCCAATTACGATGTGAGTTTTGAACGATTATAAAAACAAAACAAGCCGTTTATTTGCTCCTCCCACTTGCGCCACCCTGAGTTGCAAATGAAGCACTCCTCCCACAGTGTTGCCAATTTAGCAACTTTGACCCTATTTCTAGCAGCTTTTCAGACCCCCTTCTTGACTTTTTAAATCTTAAAAGTACCTAGCGAACACCTCAGAAACATCTCTGGTAACCCTTAGCTACTTTCTGGATAACTGTCGTTGACATTTCCTGCAGGTTAGCTAAACACTCCGCCTGCGCTCCGGACCATTCTTCAGGACATTAGGAAAGGGAATGATGTAGTGATGTGTCAGTCGCTAAAGAAACGGCTCTCACGAGCCTGCTCCCTGTTGCATTAACCAGAGTGAGTGACACACACCGTACCTGCGGGCTCCTGAGCTGCTAAAAACAGCTAAATGTGCGCGTGCTAAACATGTGCAGCTTGCCCCTGATTGCTGTGAGACCGGGTTGGGGGGTGGGGGCGCAGCTGTGGTTGGGACAGTTATTACATTAACTGATGGACCTGTAAATAAATAGTTTATAAATAAGGTAGAAATAGATAGAAATAAGTTCCTCACGCTGATAAATAACTAATCTCTCTGAGGACACGGTGCTAGTGCACTCTCCTACAGCACCTTGACATGACTAAATACATATTATGCAAAATTTTGTGAACATCAATTTATTTGCATTTATTTGTTATAAATGCCACTGTATAATTTTTGCTGTCAGTACTTGCAAGATATTGGTATTTTGGTCTGTACTGGTTAGACTTAAATGAGGTCTATAGCCCTTGGGTCATAAACTATGAGCTATAGTATATTGGTCTTTTTATACTGGGAATCAGGAGTTATTTTAGTGATCATCTTGTTTCTTATTTATTTTTGTCCTGATTGTGCCCTGAGCAATTTTATGACAGAATAAAAACAAATAAAATCAACATTAATTGAAAAACCGTCTTAAATAATCGAGATCTCAATTTCAGTCACAATAATCGTGAATATTATTTTTGCCATAATTGAGCAGCTCTAATTGTGCTTATTCTTATTTTTCTTATCTCCTATTTTTTTCCAGCAATTTCCTAATGCTTTCATTTCATGCACCATTCATTTTCACGCTGGATGCTGTTGGGTAAACTTCTCAGTCTGTAGCACGGAGCTGCCGCTCAGTGGGAAGGAGAGAAGAGTGAGTTCTGTGTGTGTGTGTGTGTGTGTGTGTGTGTGTGTGTGTGTGTGTGTGTGTGTGTGTGTGTGTGTGTGTGTGTGTGTGTGTGTGTGTGTGTGTGTGTGTGTGTGTGTGTGTGTGTGTGTGTGTGTGTGTATGTGTGCCTGTCCTATGTATCAGAGCTCTTCCCTAAGCGAGCAGTCAGCTGCTCAGAAGAGAAAGCAGTGTGTGCATGTGTGTGTGTGTGTGTGTGTGCGGCACAAGATTATGAGGACATGCACAGCAAATTAATAAAATAATGTGGTTCAGAGTGTCTAAAAGCAACACAGCTCATGTTTTGTTTACCTTATAATGAAAGGACACCGCAGACTTTCCCGTGCGTATTAAACACCACCCACAGGCTCGGGGATTTCTGCATTCCTGAGAAGTCCATCGAATTTATATGTGAATACTACACCGCCCACTGGAGGCCGAACTCACGCCATCCAGCCCGACCTAACTCTGACCATGCTGACGCTAATGTGTAATCATCAACGTGCTGTCCAATGTGATGTTGCTCAAAAACCACTGAAATCAATTTGAAAGCAATATATTAAAGTGATAAAAACTCCACAGTGTTGCTTTAAGTGTGACAAAATAGCTAAAATCAGTGAAGGGGCAAACCCTTTTTCATAGCACTGTCATTTCCACAGAGTAAAATGAAGGAAAGAAAAGCAGAACAATGGTGCAGTTTTTCTCTGAGATGTCATCCATCCACCAAACATCAGCTGCATACAATCACTGTCTGTCTGAATATTGACCTAAAAGCCTCACCAACTTGTAAGAAGAAAACAGATTTTGTATTCTCTTGATACTTCTCTTTCTGTTTCAGAAGAAAAACCTTGTTCACATTCGGTGAAGTAGAATGTTGCTCGGAAAATGTTTCTGCAAAGTTTTTGTTTAGAAGCAATTAGCTTGATGCAATTTCTAGTTAATTACCCAGCACTGAACCGACTACAAAACGCCTGTTCATTTCACCAAACTGTGATAGCAGAAATAGCAGGAACACTACGTAAGCCGTGAGTGTTCACTGTCTTCTTGGTTCAGTTGGAACAAGGAGAAAAAGTATAAAACATCTGTCTGAAGCTGTTTTATTCAGAGAATTCACAAATATGCAAACATCTGTCTGTAATGGCTACCGTAGTCTCCAGATGAATGGTAACACAAACAGATCAGGAAGGGCTCTAAACTGGTTTTTACCACCTTTCTTTTAGAGCCGGCCACATTGTGAATGCCAGTTACTTTGGTTTGATCGTCCGGATGGTTGTGGTGTAATTAATGTGCGTGCCATCAGAGCTGTGAGTGTGACAGGCCTGCCATTACCTGAGAGTGATAGCTAGAATGCAGCACCTATAATTACTGGTCTGTCAGCCACCCACTGCCTCAACCGTGTGCATGCACTTTAATTGAAAAAACAAACTGGATTGGCACGCTGCATTAAACCCCCTGCACTGATGTCTTTAAAACTGGGAGGAGTGATGAGCTTATATCATGTAAAGTCCTAACATGGACCATCAGTGGCATTTTTTAAAAACACATGGTTTGCATTAACTAACAAGTAACTACATATAGATTGTACTACTTTACCTGAGCTAAGCAACAGCTTAAGTGGGTGATTCAATTAGGGCATTGCTCAATGGAAGCCCTAAGCATTAAAAAATCAATACAATAAATCAGTGAACAAATCAGATGTAAATATATTTGTTCACCTTATGTTGTATGTCTGAAAACCTACAGTAGTAAAGTCTTGTGTTTGGCTTTTTCTCTCTGTTTTCTTTACAGAGAAATTAATGACTCTGCTTAATGTTTGAGTCATAATGAGGGTAGAATACTGTGCATTTTACTTAATACAGCTGGCAAAAAATCATTAGTTTTTAATAGTTGCTAAAGACACTAATGTTGGTCATTTTCTTGTTGCCAGAAAAGAAAGATGTCATTGAATTGGTAACCAGTAAGTTTTGTAAATTAAGCTGCCTCCTTGTGGAAATATAATTGTGGATTTGAAAAAGAAAAAATAACTTGGAAAATCTAATTTGCTGATGAGCAGCAAAAATTAGCAGGGGGCATTTTGCCTACAAGTCGAAGACCGTAGGGCTTAATCGTCTGATTTTTCTTCAGTTTGAATTTGTCATAATCCAGCAGGTTTAATGATGGCGGGCTCTTCTCATTCCCTGTAAATGGAGCCGACTGCTTAATGGGCCGATGTCCTATTCAAGGACTGTCTGGTCATTTAATCATGCTTAAAAATCCACAATTTTACTTATGAATGTATCTGTGGATTTGCTTAAAACTAGTAATTGATCAACACGCCCAATAGTTTTATGAGGAATGTCAAAATACACAACTATTAATCTGATTTGTAATCTACCCTAAACCCCTCTTGCTAAGCATTACTCCTGTTGCTACACCAGTGTCCAGCTTAGCCACCAACATGGAGCTGCAAAGAGCACAGGCAAAACTATTTCACACCAACATTTAATACAAGAACACCCCCCGCCCCCAAATATGTATACATATATATATATATATATATATATATATATATATATATATATATATATATATATATATATATATAATATTTGTAATTAATTAATCTAAATTAATCACATTTTAATCGTTCAGGAAAATGTGCTCTCAAAGCAAAACTTTTAATTAAAATTATGAGACAGGGAATCAAACATTAGACATGGTTGTTACTGTAAACTAAAGCTTTTAATAAAAAAATGCATTTTAATTATTCAAATGTCACTGTGTGATATGAAATAAAACTCAAATCAACAAAAATTTAAAATTACAAATAGAAAACACCTGCAAAGGGTTCCTGAGCCTTTAAATAGTTTCTCAGTCTAGTTGAATGACTGAAATAAATTTGACTTTGCACCAGATTCCAATTTTTCCAGTTTCACTTTTTGTATAATTGGGAGCTTTTATTAGCATTTCTACTCATAATGTAGTAAAAACACACATATAAATAATAATCCTTCAAAATGACAGTAAACAGGCACAGATATGATCTAGGACTTAAATGTACTAACTTTTAACACCAGAGCAGGCGTGGCATATTCTGAGAATGATCAGGAACACTAACTGGTTCCAGTTGGATGACTGGAGGATGATGGGAAGATAAAAGATCATGGCGAGGAATTAATGATCTGACGAACAGGTGAGCGGACCTTCCTTACGTGGGAAGTCCTGATGTCACATTAAGAAGGGGATGCTGCAGACCCGCAGATTCACACCTGCAGCAGCGATTCTGGTGTGATCTCCAGCCTGATCACAACTTCCTCGTTCCTCGCTGCCCCTGATGCACTTAAGCATCCGCCCCTTAGCTGATGACAGCTTCAACACACCTCGCTGCTTAATGATCGTAATGCATGTGATGTTTAGACAGAAACTCGTCTCAGAAACATATAATTCCCCGACAGAATTGTTTAGAAAATCATCAGAAAAGTTTCAGAGTGTTTCTGTTTTAACTTAAACTTCTGTTTTCAAATTTAACATTCACGTTGTCTGTGATTGTTTACAGAGTAGTGAGAACACGGAGCATTCTCCCAGCGGCAGCCAGGTGCCTCTCGTTTGTCTGACTACTTTCATAAACTATTGTTAGGGCACAGAATTATTCTGTCTGGTGCTTTCAGCGCTGCACAGATGTTACGTAAATGTTAAAAATATAGCTTACCGCAACTTTTGTAAAGTTTTCGGTGCCACCGGGCAGCCGCAGCAGAGACAATCTCTGAAAAATGTCTGCGACACGGACTCCGTTGTTGTCTGGAAGTATTTTTTCCAAGTTAAGAAAAGAGGCGGACGTGTTTCCTAAATCCTGCATCAGTCCAAGCAAGGCAACTTCTTTCTGTTTTTATTACGTTTTAGTAGCCATTACCCACTGTGCATTGTTGTGTGCGTCAGTGATATTCGGTCTACGAGGAAGTCGTACAATGACAAAGGTTCCGCCTTCCTCGAAATGCAAGCTGCGATTTAATGCGTTAATTTTTTTTAACGCGTTATTTTTTTCTAATTAATTAATCATAATTAACGCGTTAAAGTCCCGGCCCTAATATATATATATATATATATAGTATTATAATTTTTTATTATTATCATTTATTTTTGCATTTGTTTTTTTTAAGCAGCTACTTTTCATAAATGGTGTGTAAAACTAGTTATCAATCCTGCAGATTACTATTTTCTTTTTCAGGTTTATCCAGTGAGAGCGCTACTATGTGTGTAAAATATTAGAATACTTCTGACCAAACAATATCACTATTTGAGGATTACACTATTTTTGCATGTTCTAGAGCTTGTAGAATAACTAACAATTACATCAGCTGTTTTATATGTCATTAAACATTTTTTTTACTGAGAAGATGTTAAGGCTATGTCTCACTCATTGTCCAAATAGCTGCTGGTGAAATGTAGGAAACGGCTCTTGTGAGGACAATTCTGAAATGTCTTAAAAGCTTTGCTTGTATTCTCAAATTCTTGTCTTGGAACATACTCCTGTTCACATGCACACGAATCCTGTTGTTTGTAGCTCTGATTGCAGTCCCTTGTATGTCTCTAACTGTATATGTGTGACAGATTGGTGTTCATGTCTCTTATTTGACTTATGGTCCACCTGCGAACCCATTATGTGTGATACCACGTCCTGTCTCCACCTGGACTTTTTAACCTGCCGCTCCTCACCCGTCACCTTATCTCACATCCGTGTTCTGCTGTTCCCGGCGCCACATTTGACCCTTCCCATTTGTGAAAGAGACAAAAACCCTTTGAATAATGTTCCCACCTGATCTTGGCTCCTCTCTCTGCATCCGAGGCTGGTGTTTATCAGCTGACACAGACTGGGCTCAGAGAGAGTCTGTATGCTGGAGAAATAAGCAGACAGGAAAGATCAATATGGCCTGCATCAATGGGCCCTCACGCTTTAAGAAACTGCTTCATGCAGCCCTGTTGTTCACCGTGACGTCGTTAAAATCATGCCTAGATGAATTATTAACAGATTTATTCTACAATTTAACAAGCACACATCAGTTTCTGTCTAATCTGAATGACGTTGACAGGTGCAAATATTTGGCTTAATAATTAATCAAGCGGATGCTCTACTAATTAGATAGCAGCACATATTCATTTGTAGGCTCAGAACACATATTTCAATAATAGCTTTGAGTTTATAAACTGATTTTTGATACGTTCGTGTTGTTCTTAATAGCTTTTGGCAATAATGAAAGTAGATTAGATTGTAATATGTAAACACAACGCAAGGAAAATAGTTCGACACCAATCTAAATTGCTCTCTATAATCATAAACAGTGTAACAATTAAATAAATAAATATCCTCACTTGTAAGGTTCCTTGGATGAAAGTGTCTGCCAAATGCATGCACAAATAAAAATAAACACATGCATCAACATTCTGACATACATTTGCAAGTTTGAACACATTACTTGATGTAAAATGTTGATCACCGTTGCCCTTCAGCTTGCATGTGTGAACACTTCTTTCTCTGGCTCTTCCTCTTTGCTTTATGCTGGGAATCAAAGCAGAACATCATGTTGTCATCGTCCAAACTTGGCTTACAGTTCTGAATTAGGCTGAAACCACAGTCAGGGATGTAACGCTCCCAGTATTTATATTCCAACGATGCAACGCTGAAATCAGCTAAGTTCCTTCCTCTGCATGCTGCTGCCTCCGATTTGCATGATTGTTGAATGTTTGCGATAAAAAAGAAATCACATTCTGTGTCGATATCTGACTTCTGTGCGGGCTATATTTTAAAAGAAACCGTTTTGAAAAGGTAAAAAAAACAGAATGTAAAACAGCTCTGTGACATAATAGAAATGCTGGAGCGAGCCCCCTGCAGGGTTGTCTATAAGTGACCTTTGGGTTTGTTCAAAACACTCTGTGGATTGATCAGATAAAAGAGCTTCTATTCAAACAGGATTGAGTGTGAAAACCATCTTTTTGTAACAGCTTTTGTTGAGCCTGCAGCCATTTTGGGTCCATGCTATTCACATTGCAGATTACAGTTGTTCTCTCAGCATTTGTGTTCTCTGTGATCTTTTGTTTGTTTGCAGGTACATTGCCTTGGTCTGTTATTGAACTTTTCTCCTAAATAATAATGTTTGCCTGTGTTTGTGCCGTTATCGGACATGGTACATTTCTTCTGACCAAAAATACCCCCCAAATAATTCAAACATTTGAAGTTGAACTGAAGTTGTTTTGTGCTTGTGTAACACTATCTTCGCTTCCCCACATGTGATGACTCGGCAAAGAATAAGTGATCAATGACATACTTGTTGCTCTTGATAAAAAAGCAGTACTGTGCCTCACTGTTTATTGATCTATCAAAAGCCTTTGACACTGTAGACCATGCTGCTGTTTTAAAACATAAGCTTATTTGTTTGGGTTTTCTGAACATGCAATCTCATGGTTCACAGACTAATAGAAGGACAGAACTTTATGCATTAAATGTGATGAGTTTTGAAGGGGGTACCACAGGGTTCAGTTTTGGGACCCCTCTTGTTTATTATGTGTATCAATCAAATTGGAAACAATGTGTTGTCTTATAAATAATCTTATGAAGGAACTCAAACTCGGTCTGGGCTTCTTTTTTCTAAATGAATTGTGTTTTTCTTATGAGGCCAAGAAACGACTAGTTATGGCAATATTTTTGTCTATTGTGGATAATGGAGACGTTTTGTATATGACAGCCTCAGCACAGTGTCTTCATAGGATTGATGTGTTTTATCATGCCTTGCAAACCCTAACCCTAACCCTGGGATGGCCTTCTTTGTCCACCAGGGGGTTGGGACATTGGTACACTTGCATTTATAAAGCCAAGCTTGGACTACTATCCACCTATATCTGTAACGTCATCTCAAAGAGAAGTGAACCTTCTCACAGTCTGTCTCAAATGATCAGTTGCTACTTTGTGTTCTATTTGCTCACACAGAACTGGGAAAAAGGGCTTTCGTTCACCATGTTCCTTCTGCATGGAATAGGTTGCAGGAAAACTGGAAACTAACCAAGCTTATCTCCTTGAATACATTTAAAACCAGATTGAGAGCACTTGAGATGGATTTCCTGTGTTGTAACTGCCCTCTGTAATTCTGTGAATAAGTGTGCAACAGAGACATTGTGTGACTCTATTTTTTGCTGCTTCTTGGCCAGGACTTCCTTGAAATGAGGTTTTTAATCTCAATGGGGCCTTCCTTATTAAATAAAGAATAAATAAAAATTCTCAAATTCAAACTGAATCACACTGTGTAGAATCAAGCCAGTGTGTGCTGATGTAAATGTGTACACTTTGGCTCCTGTATTGTGTAAGGGGATGTGTAAGGAGATCTAAATGGATGATCCAAATGAATTGCCCTGGCTTGGCTTTCCTTTTTAAGGCCTTTCTGATGAATAGCAAGCTTGGTTATTCTCTCAGCGTGAAGCTCTAATAAGCCCGGGGACCCAGTCAAGGCCCAGAAGAGAAGCTCGATTTAAACCAATCAAAAGGTGCAGGGAGCATGATTTACGATGTAGGACTGACTGCCGTGCTGCATCTCTTCTACAGACCCCCCTCTGTTGCCAATCACAGCCAAAACACTCAACACTTCCTGCCAGGGCTGACTGCAGACCTTATGTGGTAGTGCTGCTTGCACTGTTGTCACTGGTTCTAATCTATTTGATTGATTATGAGCCTAATCCCTGCATTATTCCTCACCTTTGTCTTGGATTTTTCTTCTAAGAAGGCACTAAAGATGGTGTTAACCATTTTCTTTGATGTGGTTTATCTTATAATACACTGAAAATTTATGATTTGCCTGTAAGGGTCAGATTTGCCTAAACCATGAATTAGATTTGCAGCCATCCCTCTGTGATGAATAGTGGCAGGTGAGGGTGATACTTCACCTCCTCTGTGATTCCGACTCATGTTACATATATCTAAGTGATGGAGCCGTCTATATATGAAACATGCTCCATTCCTTCCCATAGGGGCCTTTCATTTCTATCAATGAAGCCAGCAACTACAGCAAGAGAGCCTGCAGGGGAAGGCCTTTTGATGAAATGCAGATTGCAGTAGAAGAGGCAGCAAAAAAAATATCAATCAAATCTTATTTTCTAAGTGGCACAGTTTGCTTCTCTTAGTTGCTGTGTCACACTGGTTGTTGACTGCAGCCATGCCCTTGAGAGGATGCCAGCTGAAAGACTGATTTATACCTCTGTGTATGTGATGGCAATGGCCTGCTACGTAGCCAACACCACAGCCTGACTCTCACCTACCCATAAAACCTTATGGGGCAGTGAAACTGACTGCAATAATGGTGATCTGTCTGTATAAACTTGGAATACTGATTTGTGCAAATATACTGCTTCTATGAAATGAAAATAATCTATACTGCCCTGTGTAAGGGTCATGAAGACTTGTGGTGGCTTCTTATCTTTAGCATTTCTGCCAATCTTTAAATAAATCGCATCAACATTTACGGTCACTGACATTGTTGCTCTGTAGTATTCCATTCTATTCTGTTGCTAATACAATTCCGTGCTGTAAAGGTCAGATTAACCTTTTGTTTCTTTAGTAACCTGGGAATATTTTCATCTGACCTTTTACTCAATAAATGTATTTCTGACCACTTCCTGTGATTTAAAGGTTGCAGAACAGCTCAATCAATCTATTAATCCATCAGTCCGTCCGTCCATCCATCCATCCATCCATCCATCCATCCATCCATGGGTCAACTTAGTCCTGAAAGTATCAACTAATAATACGAATTAAAGAAAACCATTGCCACCAACACAAATGGTAACACACACAGTGACCCCTTACTTCGTTTTGTTACCAAATCTAGTTACATAATGATCACTATGACATGGTCCAGTTACACTCCCAAACAACCAGCCAGTAACAATCAAATGTAATCCAAACAAAAATGGACTGGACTCCCCACAGTTATGCACCTGTTAATATTTACACCTGGTGCCAAGTTTAAATCACCTGTTGAGACAATGCAAATGCTTTTGGTCTCTGTCAGAGAAAAGCTAAAGCCAGATGTTGAACCAAGGGCCTTTTATAGACCGTTCTATAAATTACCCATCTAACTGGCCTCACTCCATAAAGATGTGAGTCCTTAGGTGGATGGAGACTCATTGCTAAAAGCTGAAACGGACATTTCCCATGCTAAAATCCACAACTGTGTGTGATATCTGTCATCCCATTTCACCATCGAGCCACGATACTGACTTACCCTCACATTAATTTACCATTACAGCTCAGAGGCATTACTTCTGTTGGGTGACTTTGATTCCCTCCTGTTGCTTTGATCTTTGCATAAATCACAACAAGACCGCAATAGGGCAACTATTTTATAAGAGGTTCTACAGTTGTGAAAAATTGCGTGGGCAGGAGTTGACTTTTGCTCTCTTCAGAGGTGAAATTTTACAACGACTTAGCCATTCTGGCAGCTAGCAAGAAAAGCCGCGTTATCAGGCCGACAGGAACTCGTGCGCATATGGTGATAACACAAGACATATTCACATCAGACAAACTGCCTCGTCCTTGGCTTCTGACTATCTTTCTTTTTCTTCCTCACACTTCCGTCTGAAAAAGAAAAAAAAAAGAACATGAAACAGACACAAAGTGACAAGTTTGGATTTTGTGCCCTGAGAGATTGTCTTGCAAGTTACTTGGAGGACTTCAAATCCTTGGAGTACAGATCCTTTTTTTTTTCTTATGGGCAAGCTAAGGTTTGAGTGGTCAAGACACACTTTTTGCGATTTAAAGTAAGTTGCATTTTTTGTCATTTCTTTTGTGACAAAAACATTGTGAGGCCCTTGGGTCTATGAAATTACCAAACTTAATCAATTTTTAACATTTTTCTAATTAAAATAAAGCATATTGCATTTTGAAAATTGATTTGCTTGCTGGTCATCATTGTACCATGTGACTTTTAATTAAACATAGTTTTAATGTTTCACATTTTGTTTCATTAGCTACTTAGCTTATTACATAAGTCACTAAAGACATCCGTACCTCTGCATTAACACTGAGATGGTCAAACTGGAGCAAGTGCACCAAATTTAGAAACACCACATCACTCTCATTTGACAAGGTCTGACTACCTGTCACTCACCAGTCTACCAACTCTATATCTGTAACAGTGGGGAGGCACTCAGACATGAAAGCAGTGGTATTAAAATTTGTCTTTAAAAAATGGAACAAAGTCACTCCGTGTTTGATGTCTTAAGCGGATTGAGAGAAAATCCATCTGCCTTAATGTCAGCTCAACTGTCTATGGAGTGTAGTGAGTGGTGGGCTTGTGGACAGTGATGTTAGTGAGGAGAGAACTCGAGCTGACAGCAAGAGGTGAGAGGAGAGGAGGGGAGGAACGGGAGTACATTAGAGTTTTGGAATTGTGATGGGTACCGTTTGACTAAGTGTGGCTTATAGGTGAGTCAGAGTATTGGCTTGACAGATGGATTGCAGAGAGATGCAGGGCCTAAATTCTGCTCCCTGAAGGAATGAGGATTTTAATTAGCTCTGACACAAAAAGGTCCATCCACATTTTCCCTTCCTTGTCATTCTTATTGTTTCATAAAAAAGCTTATCAAAAGTGTGCCATGGTATTTTTCAGTGACATATATCGCACTGTCACCCAAATGTGTGCTTAATAAACATGCACTGACAGAGGGCCAGATCCCCCTTTAGGTATTCAAGTGGATTGGCCTGTGATAACTGTAAAGGCCACATCCCTTTCACTCAGAGAGCATTCATATCCTTCGGATTAATAGAAATTTTAGTTTTTTTTTATGATGCCCCTTCCACAATGAATACGGTCCCTACTGTGGCTGAAACAGTAAAAATGGAAAGCCTTCTTTAGTGTGGAAGCTTCATAATTCTGCAAACACTTGATGCACCCCAGGCCTCAAGAAGTCATGGTTCTCTTAGACCACATCAGGACTGCGGATGTACAGCGATTTTTCATTGTTCAGATAATTGTTAGAAATTTCCAAAAATGTTGCAACTCTTGTTTTGATCTAGTGTTTTTATCTACCGACATCTGTTAGTAACACTCTACTAACACATATACTTAACAGTGTTAAGGTGCCAAGTAATGCTTCTTCAACCAGCAGTGTGTTTTAGCACAACTTCTGCAAAAAAGAAAATTTCATTAAATAAAAAAACAACCTAGTTGAATGTTTCTGCCAGCACCAGCACATTTCACACCTATCACGCACTGTGTGTAGGGCGCACAACCAATCTTCACACACACACACACACACACACACACACACACACACACACACACACACACACACACACACACACACACACACACACACACACACACACATATATATACATATATATATTTATATATATACACACACACATTGATGTTTGTTCATTATTAATGAGCAGTACATAAGTAAAAGGTAAAGTAAAACATCACTCAATCTATTGAGTCCGTTTAGGGTACTGCCATGACCATTTACATTCTGGTTGACTTTTCTCATCAAAGCAGGGTCATAATCTGCAGTGAAGAGATCTGTCCCATTAAGATGTAGCCCAACGTTTACTAGATCTCCAATTTGTTCTTTAATTTGTCGTCTTTCATGCTTCTGTGTAGTAAAAGCCTTACCGAGGTCACAGCAACACACCCTGAATGTGTTGGACAAGATGCAGGAGGGACTTAATAATAGACATGTTTTTCAATTTTCAAAGACGGTCACTCCAGCCAAACTCTGATGTCCAAGAAATGGTTACAAATTGTTGGAGTTAGGATAATGTATTCTCGTGAAAAAACAACAACAACAAAAAAAATACACAAAACACAGAAACTTTAAACTCAGTGGAGAGAGGGACATTTTCCTCAGATGTCTTTAGCAGTTGGAACAAAGTAAGCACTTTCTTTGCCAAGGCGGTGAGTGCATTACCAGTGCCAATGCAATATGCAAATTTTGTTAAAGGAAATGTAATTTTCCATTCCCCTTGCTGTTGGCGCTTAATGCAACTTGCAAAGTGATGGTGACTTCATTCATTCTCTCAATGCCAGTGATTTAAATCAAGCAGTAGATTAGCCCACAACCATTGTCCTATGCAATGCAAATATTTGACGCATATTAAAATTATTTTATAATGAGGTCAGATTGCCATTGCATTAGAGAAAACCAGTAGGAGAAGAAAAGCTAGCCTAAACTGCTCAATGCCTGTGCTTAAATTCATTCATATGAAACCAAACAGATGTTTTGGACTGTTTTCACCGACTTTCACTAAAATACTGGCTTCTTACAGCTAGTTCATAACCTTGCAGTCGAACTGATTATCTATTCAAATCAACAAAGTGCACGGAGCAAAGAAGCAAACAGCATGTGATGGTGTCCTGCTGTAAATCTGGTCTTGCGAATAATGCATGTTAATGTTAGCCAGACCTCCTAGGCTGCCATGTAGCACGAGGCAGAAATATTCCCCCGAGGATCACCGGCTTATTTCTGCCATCCCATGCACAATCCACCTTATGCTGATGCATTATGTTTTATATGATCTGTTCCCAGGTCTCTCTCTCTCTCTCTCTCTCTCTCTCTCTCTCTCTCTCTCTCTCTCTCTCTCTCTCACCTCCCACAGCTCTGGATGGCATCTAGCAGAGCACAGTGATCAAAAGAAATGTCAGCGCATTCATTAATAATTCCTCCTAGTACTGAAGTGCATGCATTTATTTAGTCCAATCAGGCATCATGTAATTGTTTAATTGTTGTACCATGTGACATTCTATGTATTGGGGTAAACTTGTGAGTGTGTGCATGTGCCGTGTGTGTGCAGGAGTATGCAACCTCTAACATCTTTCATTCTCTTGGGTTCACTTTTGGTTGTGCTGCAAAGAAAGAAAAAAAAAGGGGGGGGGGGGACTTCTCTGGCCTATCAGTCTCACACTTACTTTCTCCTAGGGCTCTTTATTCCCTCTTCCTCTTCACCACTGTTTCCTTTTTGCTTTGGGGGATGGCCACAGCTGGCCAGACTTCAAGATAGGGCTGCGCCTGGGGGAGCCCCTATGCAGTTGGCGAATAGTGCGCTGTGGTAGTGGTTAGTTTGTGGGTGAAGGCAGTAAAAAGCATTCATTTTATATTCACATATAATCATATAATCACAGTTTTTATTATGCTATCTGAGACAAATAAATACAAAATAGGAAAATGCACATGTAGTGATGGATTAAAACTACCATGAGCAGTATACAACCGCAGGGTGTCTAGAAAACAAAGAAAAGCACATTAACAGAGCATCAAAACATTTTTATCCGTGGTATTTTTGTGTAATGGCCTGAAAGCCAGAAAAGGCAATGAGACACAAAGTAAAAACTGAGGTTGTTGACTGACTTTGACCTCTGCTAAGATGCACATATGATGAAATGAACAAAGAAGCTAAATCAAATGCTGTCAGTTTCCCATCCTGACATTGTAAATGATCAGATTTTTGACCTGAATCTGTTCTCGAGTGAAAACCTAAAGACACAGCCTCCAAGTCTACCAATGGGAAATTGCACTAAAGTTGACCATTATGGCTGGGTGAATATAATTGCTCTTGGTGTTCTTGCTATCTGATGGTTTGTTCTCTACTTCAGCTTAACTTCCAGGATGGCGACTAAACGTCATCCACATGCTACATAAGTGCTTCTTTGCTAAGTATAATAGAGTGGTGCAGTTCACTCAATCCCACACTAGTTCTAGCTAATTGCAGCAGCTTTGTTACGTTTTCAATTTTCTTCTATTTTGCACAAAGTGCTTCTATAGAAACCAACTGCCTGATTTCCTTTCTTGGAAAGCCTTTTCCTGTGAAAAAGGTTTATTCAATTCTAAATGACCACAGATGCAGACGTGTGAGACAGTCAATAAAATCCAGTGCATTTTACAACCCTACCCAACAGCTAGGACGTCTGAAATCAGACCTCCATCATATTTGCGTCAGACTCAGATCTGTAAGGGAAAGAAATCCTGTTTTATAGGGAGTTTACGTTCTAAGGACATTAAGAATCCATCCATCCATCCATTGTCTGTTTTTACGTAACAGAGGAATGCTTAAAAATGACCCCCGTTTTGTCCATGTAGGGTCACCGTGGGGGTATCTCCAGTGGTTAATGGGCAATCAGGCGGGGTACACCCTGGACAGAGAGCCAGTCCATCGCAGGGCAACACAGAGACACACAGGACAAGCAATCATGCACACACACACTCACACCTAAGGACAATGTAGACAGACCAATCAACCTAACAGTCATGTTTTTGCACTGTGGGAGAAAGCCGGATTACCCGGAGAGAACCCACGCATGCACAGGGAGAACATGCAAACTCCATGCAGAAGGATCCCAGGCCGGGAAGCGAACCCAGGACCTTCTTGCTGCAAGGCAACAGCTCTAACCACTGCGCCACTGCGCAGCCCGGACATTAAGAATAATAAACAAAAGGCAATGCAGGATCTCAGTTCCTTTAAATAAAGCCTGGCCTTTTGTTTAAAATGAGATCATTTCATTTCGACTTTATTCTCTAATAAGCAATACATTTTCTCATTAGCTGTTTTTGATGGATGATAATTTGTTTCTAGCTGATCTTACATTCAAGTTAAATGAGATATTTTCTTTATTGTTGTTTCTCTTTGAATGGACCTGTTTGTATAATTACTCCAATTAATGTGTGTAACTTATTTGATTATAAAATAGGGATAAAGGAAACATGCTGATCAAATAAAGTCTACAGATTTAGCTGTTTGTTAAATGTACTGTAGCAGGGCATAAACCTTGAAGATGCTGAATATCAATTTGCATGTGACCTTTTTGATTTATTACAGTGAACAATGGGGAAAAGAAACATTCTTGTATTTACTTGTGGTACCTTATTATGAACATGTTTAGATTTACAGTAAATCTGATGTTGGTGCAGATAATTGACTGTATATTGTTTCTTCTGTAAATCTTTGTTAGCACTCTGTGAACTAAAACTGTGCCGTTTCTGTCAGGCATGTTCTCTCCTGCTTCGATTTTACTGCTATTTCTGGTTGACACATCTCAGTTGGACTTTAATGAAACACATCTTTGAGATGTGAGTCAGGGAGGCAGCTATTAATATGTTATTTTATCCATTACTGATCCTCCTTTGTCAGGCTGAGAAACAAGCCAGCCAGTAGCAACGTTGTGTAAAACAACATCAACTGAAGGTGGGCAAAAGCTAGAACTAAGAAAAGGAGCCTGGCACGCCCGGATGTTGTTTTAAGATTAATTTCTGTTTGAAAGATCATTGATTTTTCTATTGGGATTGTATAGAACATTGGGGTTGTAGCAAATATAGCCTTACTGAAAACGTCTGAGAGTGCTCTAAAAGCTAAATGCTTCACAATGTCAGACAGAGTGGTCATTTGTGACTTCCTGTTTCATTCAGTTTTTTCTGTGCAGACATTTCTTTTCATTTGTACAGTAAGTGCCCATTTCTGCTGGTTTTCTGCACTTGGTATTTGAATCCAGTAAGCCTCTGTATCATCGCTGATTCTGAGAACATTAAGAACAATACAAAAAATCATGTCAGTTCAATTCAATTCAAGTTTATTTATATAGCGCAAAATCACAACAAGAGTCGTCTCAAGGCACTTCATATAGTAAACATTCCGATTCAGGTCAGTTCATTAAGCCAATCAAAAAAAAAGTTTCCTATATAAGGAACCCAGCAAATTGCATCAAGCAAATTGTATTGTTTTTTGTACATTTACAGCAATCTTCATACTAAGCAAGCATTTAGCAACAGTGGAGAGGAAAACTCCCTTTTAAGAGGAAGAAACCTCCAGAGGATCCTGGCTCATGCAACAAAAACATGTTATGAACTGTTTACACATGAGATTTTAACTTTAGAATAGAATAGAATAGAATAGAATAGAATAGAATAGAATAGAATAGAATAGACATAATTGATTCCACAGTGGGGAAATTTCACTTGTTACAGCAGCACCAACACTTAAGCCTGGTTTATGCTTCTCCGTCAGCTCCGCAAGGGACAGACACGCATGGATTGACGGAAGCGTTTTGCTCTTTTACTTCTCCGTCTCCTGGAGAGTGTTGCAAAGCAATTCCCCGGCAGGACCACAGAGGGCGTAGCGCTGTTCTGTGGTATCCTGTCATGTATCGGTCCAAGATAGTGTGTTTATATTGTGTTTTTTGTGTATATAAGAGACTTTTAACACAGACATATTTGTCTCATTCTCCCACCGCTTCATGCGCTCCCCACCTCTAAACCCACATTTCCTGTCATTTCCGTCCACAAATAAAACGCTTGGTGCGCATCTTTTCACTCCTCCAGTCACAGGAGGACGAAACGTTCACATTTTTAGAGTTTTTTCGCGAGGCATTCTTCAAGCTTCTCCGTGTCTGCCGCTAGTTAAACTCGGCTCTCTTTGCAATGGCGGCGCTGTAAACAACAGCGGCGTCCTGACCAATCACAAGCTTGCGTAATCCGTCTCGTTCGACGGATGTTTAAAAAAGTGGGCTCGACTCCTACGTACTTGCGTGCCTGCCGGATCCCTACACAAGGATGGATAATGGTGTTGTGTGCTCCGCACTGACGCAGACGGAGGTGCATAAATCAGGCTTTATGAGCAAAATTTTAAGAAAAAATTAACAAAGGTACATGTTTATATACACATAGGCAGTAAGCTAGTATTGTAACCTTCAACCACTAAAAACCATGAATACAAATTAAAAACTTAGGTTCCTGAACTTTGCAGCATACTGCAAAGAACACATGCATATGTAAATCTGGTATTGCACAAGTATTGAACACATACTGAGTATAGCATCGATGGTATTGTGTACCAGGATGATGCCAGTACAGCTTAAACTGAGTAGTTATACACTCTTACTGCAGAGGGGATGAATGACTTATGGTAGCATTCTGTTTTACATCTGGGATGACTCAGTCTGCCTCTGAAGGAGCTGCCCATGGTCTACACATTGGAATGCAGCGGGAAGGGCTTTCATTCTGACAGTTTTGCAATTTGCATGTTTTATTACTTTATCAAATAAACACATACAGCCTTGCTAGTTCCTGAAATGTCATTAATGTGTAAATTTTCATTAAAAGAGATTTTTTGTTTATTGTGCAAAAGATAAACAAAATGTGATCACTTGTACTTAATTGGCTTGATTCAGTCATTTTGACTGCTAGAGAATTTCTTGCTAGTTTTTCTGGGCAAGATAAAAATAAAACGCCAATACTGTAAAATTGTACAGTCAAAGACCATCTCCATCGTTTGACCAGTCTTTCACTTCCTCATAATTTAGTTACTTTTGTCTTTCATAACTAAAATACAAATAAAGAGAGAACATGGCACAGAGGCACAATAAGAAAAATGACTGTAGAAAGAGTGTTAGAATGACTAATAACATGGGCAGTAGTGATTATCAAACTGTCTATTTGGGTATTGCTTAGGATTTAAAAATAATTTGCAAATGAAAGTTAATATTATAATTATTATTGTTTTCTTGAGCCAGTGTGTGCTAGAATGACTCTTTACAGGGTTAATGAAATGCCACTCAGACGCCCACCAACCTGGGACCAGCTATGTGAAAAAAAGACCCAGAGTCTAAATAATGAAAATACATTAGGTACTATTACCATCTACTCCACCGCCTTCTTTCCACACCATCATCACATACAACTCCACATTCTATGGCGATAAAGGTCAGCATGTCCCCTCTTCCATGAGCAGCTCTGTATTCCTGCTTCAGCTTCTGTATTTCTGTGCAGACGTGAGAGGGACCTGGTGCAGGCTGGTGTCTTTGCAGCAGAACAAGGCAAAGGCAGGAGGAGTCAAGATCTTAGAAAAGCCTTTGTTCTCTGCCTGCTGCCACACTCTCAGCTGGAATTCCATTTGTTCTCTCACTAGAATGAAATGGGATTGATTGTTAGCTCAGGTGTCTAGTAGAAGGGAAGGGTTGGGAAACAAGGCAAATGAGAAGTGAGAGAAGGGTATGCATGGAGACAAAATAAAGGAAGAGGCAGATAGGCTAAAAAAGCGACAGGTAGACAACACGGCAGAACAGAGAGAGGCGGCGGACGAGTGCACGGCTTTTTTCAGTCTGCGCTAGTACTTAAAAGGAAGAAGCTGAGAGTGAGAAGGGAAAGTGTAGGATAAAAGAATGAAGGCAGGGGCGTCAGCTCCACGTAGGCTGGAGTTAGTTATGGCAGGCTCATCGTCAGATCCACCTCAGGAGTGTGAAATGTTTATGATGTCAGAGTGAAAAAGAGGTTTGACCTCATTGTTCAGAGGGCTCTTGTTTGCTCAGGATAGGTGTGCCTACTGCAAATCTGAGCATGCCGAAATGCTGAATCTATAGAAATATAAACAACAATTTTGCACGCAACCTTGAAATTGCCATAGAAGCCAAACATGCTTCCTGGCAGCTAGTTGCAGTGAAGGTTTTAAGTCCCAGCTTGTTTATATGAATACAAAAATTGTTGCACCCCTCTGTCCTATTGACTGTTTTGATTGCAGTGAGTGGCTGCACCTGTGGGTGCTGCATAAAAGCTTGCTTGACGCAGTTTCAGAAGAGATCACCTCAGGAGCTCCTGGCTGGTTGCCAATTTATTCTGGGACCTTCTAAATGGCTTTTTTTTAATTAAACATACTCCAACTCCAAAAATGTGTTCAGCTCCCTTTTAATGTTGCAGTCCCACGAGCCAGGTCGTAACAATAGTCTTACTATTCAACAATACAAGTCCACCTCAGAAAATATTTCCCAGGTGTTGACTTTAATAGAGTCATGTTAAAAATATTTTTAACTACTTTTAACTTGTTATTTTATGCTTAAAAACATCATTATTATGTGCAAGCTGAACATTCAGACTTTGGTCACAAAAAATACATCATTGTAACCAATATTTCTAAAATAGCCATTTTTTTACGTAACAGAGGAATGCTTAAAAGTGACCCCCAAATTATGCCGAGCGTGTCTGCGCCGCATTAAGGTAACATTGCGGTTTACTCACGTGTTTCACCAACCCATTCTCACACACAAAGTGTCGAAAACTGATGGTGGGTGACCAAACGTGTGTTTCTGATGCATTGGGAGTCCCAGCACGCTGTGCCAGAGCCTCGGTTTCAGACGCCAGCGGTAAAACGGAGATTTCACCGAATTCTGACCTTTACCCTCGTGCTATTTAATCTTCCCCTCACCCCATCCTAACCTTAACTCTGTGGCACATTCAAAATGCTGTTCCTGGCTAGTTTTAATGTTCCTCTCCAACACGGTTAACGAGAACTTTAGAACGAACAACCGGGTTAAGGTTCAGATGGGGTGCGGAGAAGGTTAAATAGCAAGAGCTTAGAGGTTAAATGTCAGTGAAATCTCCGTTTTACTGTGACAGAGCTTCCGTTTCCAACGCTATGGAGACACACGCTTGGTCACCCACCATCAGTTTTCGACGCTTTCGGTGTGAGAATATGTTGGTTTCACGGTGATCAACTGCACCATGGTCCATATACTTGGACTAACAAGATCACAAAGTCCCGGAAGCATTGACTTTTTATGCCTCTTTTAAACTCACCGTCCACTCCCGTAGTTGTTAATATTTTTGGTCCATGTCTTTAAGGTGTAAAATGGATGTGTGCTGTTATATTATTTATGATTCTCCAGTTTCAGTGCTGAAAAACAATTTGTTGGTCTACTCAAAAAGCGTAGAGAGCAGATGAGCCATTCAGTCACCGGTAATGATGCCATGTTTAGGAATCAAAACTGGAATAGTCTTTTCATTTGAAATTTAGCTGATGCTTTACACACATACCGTGAAGCATTTCCTGTCCAGCCCTATGCTAACAGCAGAGCTTGGTGCATCCCATGAGCGTTTCACCTCTGAAGTAGAATCCAACTCTATCTTTAGCAGCAAGGTGCTTCTGGGATGCGCCTGAAACATTCCACAGCTTCTCTCTGCCTCAGTGGCATGTCGCTGCCGCAACGCACCACATGCTCCCGGCGTGGACTGGTGGTTATGTCCCTACTTTCTATGGGCTATGGGTAAACCAGTGAACTGTTCAGATCATACCCCATCCCTTACCAGGTGTCAGCTAAAACAGGCAAAATTTGATGCTGGCCCTGAACTGGAAGAAGCTGGAAGCACTTAACACAACAATTGTTGCCTCACTGCTACATTCATTTCAGGCAAAAGTGACCATTATCTCTTTTTTGTGACACTCTGAGCGGAGCAAATCAGATTTGATCTGATCCGATCAAGGTCACTCCTATATGTGGTCCCAAATAAAATACACGTCTGATGTTATTCAAACTGCCCTCAGTCTGAATTGGCTGTGAAATGGGAAAAAATTGTAAATGATTACCTGGAGCGTGTGCATAGCCTAAATCCCTCACCAGCTAAGTATTTTAAAATATCAATAATAACACCTTTGGTTTTTGGCAAGAAACACATTCATAATTTCTGTCAACAGTGGATTTAAACCTTCGAGTAAATTAAAACTCATCAGATTTCACCCCAGAACACATTTGAGATGACTAATTTATTTTTCTGGCCTGGTCTCTCAGCAGAACTGATACTGTATATACTGTATTCAGGAACTAAAAAATAAAAACAATATACTGCTGCTCTTACGTCGGGTCCACACTGGGGGCATCAACAATGTGGAGCAGCATCAATCCACACTTGGAGCGGCACTGATCCCCACTGGGCTCACAAGATCACCAAAACCCTCGACTTCATCCATCAATACAGTAAAAAGAAAAAAAATAGAGATCAAGTACATGAAGAAAAACAAACCATTGCACTTCTCAAAATATACTGGTAGTAAATAAAGTGTCAGCTCACACTTGTACCGTTATCTACACAGATAAGACATTGTGTCACTGCAACAGACTTTTATTTAGAAAATTACTGGGTATTTCACACTGATACCGTGTGTGATTTGTGGTCTAACCTTATGTGAATTGCGGAAATGGATGCATCCCAGAAGCAGTTCAAAGCAAACATAGAACCCAAAGCTATAGCAGTACGGCGCAGCGTGGTGCAGCGTGCCGAGCCACTGCGTGAAAAGTTTCACACCGTAGCAGGGTAGCATTAACCCAATAGTAACCCCATCAAAGTCAAAACATTCCACTGCTGTTCTGCGCCGCTGATGCCCCCGGTGTGGACCCGGCTTTGGCTTTCCGTATGTCCTGTTGTAACACAGTGTGACCACCAAACCTCTTGTGAGATACATTTTTGCAACTATGAAAAGTAAACTCAGCTGTGTTGTTTAAAGAGTGTGTTCAGGCAGCACACCTGTTGAGGCTTCAGCTTACAGAAATGGTGCAACAGGAAATTTTCCTCTGTAGAGGACATCAAAGCCATTTGATCAAATGTCAACGCTGCAAAGCTCAACTCTGTTGTTCTGCTGCAACTCGCTATCTCTCTTTGCCCATTTGCTTCTTCTCTCTATCTGCCAGTCCAAATCGCAGTATACCTTCTCCTTTTCCCCCAGGGAGACATGGTTGAAGTGCTGCAGGCGAAAGGGGAATTTGTTCTGCGCATTATGTTTGCATCAAGTGTAACAGAAAAACATATGGTTTGTACCTTACCGCTCCCTGCAGAGCAGTATGAAGTTATGAGGCACTGGTTCGGTAATGACAACACTTCACACACTTGCTTATTGGAACAAGCAGGATGAGTAGTTCAATTTGTTAACGTTGGATATTTATTTAGTTCAAATGCCCAGTGTTGGTGCTAAGTGAGCTGTAATTGCTTTATGTAGTCATTACATCATGCTTAAAACATCCTCCACACAGAGACAACCAGCGGTAAGTTGTTTACCGTTTTCTTGTCAGGGATTGGATTTGACAAGTTGTGCTACATCAAAAGCACAAACAGCAATGTGTGAGTTTGTGCTTCCATAACGTCAGCATACATGTCCATATCTGTGTCCGTACCAGAGATGAAAGCGCAGTGAGTACCTAATTACACAGAGAGAGAAAAGAAGCGTGTGATATCCCCACGGCGCCGCTAAAGAAGACTCATTTCCCCAGTTGTAACAGCATCTGGGGCTGTGGATAGATTCATAATGAACTGTGCATTTCTAATTCTGCTGACTCACTGAAAAACAATCCTGCTGCAGCAGGGGGCAACATCTGTGGTTTTGGTACTTTATTTATTTTATTAGCTTATTTGCTGTTCAGATAGAAAGGAGACCAAAGGGGGTGGGGATAGAACTGTAATATAAGAAAAAAATGGTGAAGAAGAGGAGGGATTGTTGCAAGGTCAAGTCCATTAAAAGTGCCTTAGGATGAATGTATGGCCTAGAGCGGTGGGACATGTTAAGACTCACCCTTCATCAATCACCCGCTCTCATACTTTGGCCCTGACACTGGAAGCATGGAGGGGCTGATTTGATTAATGTCATATTTCTGAAAGATTTAAAGACTGACAGCTTTGCATAAAAGAACCACCACACCACACTGCCGGTGGGTGAGGTTACATCCTATCCAGGCACAGCGAGGGACATACAGCTGGTGGAGGAATTATTTGTGGTCATATCTAAAGGGGACTCTTTTTTTAGCAAGTCTAGTTTATTGTGTTATTTTAAAGAACAAGTCACCCCCAAATAAACTTTTTTTTTGCTGATAAACTAAATAAACGAGTGTCTAATTGTGCTGCAGACACGTGTCGTCAATAATTTGGCACTTCAGTGCATCGTAGTTCAAATTTAAATATTCTGCCTAAAACTGGCAGTGTTGTGCCGTTGTCAGGTAAAAACTCTGCACTGCACTTTGAATTTAAATCTGCCACCACTATTGGCTAAGAGGTATGCTATGATGTAATCTGGTACATTATGATGTCACAATGCTGTCGTGAGCCTGTGTGTGTGTATGTTTGTTAGCAGCTCCGCCCTCTCGGTCTGCCAGGCAACAGCATTTGTTGCATTTTTCAAACATGAAGTGGGAGTGGAGTTAGACTCTGGTAGGGGGTGACTTGCTCTTTAAATGTTTGCTCATCAAAAAACTGAAATACACTTTCCAAGGAGTCATCTTATATGAATGAGTAGAATACAGAAAATAAGAATATCTGCTTAATGCCTTGTTTATGGGACTACATTTAAAGAAGTTTGCAATCTAATTATATTTAAATTTGTTGATGGCTGAAGAATGGTGTAGTTTTTACATATCTGACCTCTTTCACAAGCAGTATCTGCATTTTTGTCTGATGTAAGTAACACATTTAAACGTCCTACTTCCTGTGTATAACTGTTGGCAAGTTAATAAAAAACAGTTAATATTAGTGGACCAGATAATGTCAGGATGCTAATAAAGCCTCGTAGAGCTCACCTGGGGCACACTTCAACTAGAGAAAGTATGGATGCGAGTACATCAACAGGAATTCTCATTGTAACTGTGTTTTTTTTCTTTTCAATACATTTTTGAGCAAAAAATGGAAAGTTATTTTATTTTGAGCCTGATGAATAAAATTTTAACTAATGCTTTGCAAGCATGTGGTCCATCCTGGATGCATGCAAACTCACAGACATTTTAAATGCTACGCTGGCAGATGTATCAGCATTACCAAATCACCATTCATGAGGTCACCAACAAAACACATATAAGCTGATTTTATGATAACAGCTGTGAGTGTTGGTGTTGAGGATGAGCGTCAGCCATTACTGCACCAAACGGACTGTGTTATAGCCATTTTAACATTAGCTAAAATCAAATTAGCTGTTGCACTCAATTTTAAAGGGGTTGAGTCTTTAAGTTAATCATTATTTATGTGTGAAATGATTGATTTGACAGTTTTATTAAATATCAACTTTACTCATTTTTAATACATTTGCAGGGATCTCAATGAATGCCTTGTAAGTAATGCTCTGGGGAAACAAAGCTCTGGTGCACCTGTTTATGGACGTAGTCGTCATACCAGAGGAGAAAGTGGCTTCAGTCAACAGGATTTAGGGTCTTATTTCCTGATATTTCGACATCTCGTCTCGGATTGGCTAACAGCAGAACGGCTCTACCACTGAGTCCATATGCAACGTTTTAATCTCCTCAAATGACACAGGCCTGGACAAGTTCTGTTGTGGGGTGGAGTTGCTAACGCTAATTGTTAGTTTCTACTTGTCGAGACATACTCTGCTGTTTCCTGGATGCTAAACCAGCAACAGCCTTCCCCATTGTGAATCAAGATGGGTGAGTCCATGAATTTTAAGTGACAGTGTGACGTAGATCTGTCAGGTTTTTCTGAGCCGAGCGTTTCATCGTCTATTTTAGATCAGAATCTAATGCGGGACATAGGTGTAGTAGACTACTGTCATATTCAGCCAGTAAACTCAGAGTGACTGATCATTTTCAAAAATGGATTCTCATTGAACTTGCTCTTTAAAGTGTGTTCAGTGGGCCATCATATATTTAGCTAACAATAACAATTGAAACAAAGGCTAAAACTGAACATGGGTAATATTTCTTTAAAACCTAATCTCAACTGGGATGTAAACATGCTTATTCCTGCTGTAGAGTTAAACATTATATAACTGAGGTATATGAAATCTTGTTTTTGCAGAAAGCCTCAAATGGTCATTTTGGGAACTACAATTTATTTATGTTGTAGAAAATTGCTGCAGAGGTTATTTGTTGATAGGATGCCTGTAGCCTCATTACAGCACTGGAGAGTTTCCTGACAAGCCTTACTGAATGGTAATCTGCTCTGGACGTCGGTGCATATAGACTACTAGTAAACAACAAAACACACAAGATTGCCTTTACTGTAATGGGCTTTTTCAGCTTTTCTCACCAGTTGGAAGGTTTCTCCCTCTCCTGCCCCGACTCTGTCAGTAACACATCCTTCTTTCTATCCTCGACTGCCCAGTGGAACCAGCCTCACTCCAGGGAGAAGACAACCTCTCCAACGGCCAATTACACTATTAATTGCCTATCAGATCCTATTTGGCATTGCAGTAAATGAAGCAAAGTATTTGCTGCTGTGTGAGTGAGAGCATGTGTGTGTGTGTGTGTGTGTGTGTGTGTGTGTGTGTGTGTGTGTGCGCGCGCGTGTAAGAGTGTGCATGCGTGTGTGTGTGTGTGTGTTTGAGTCTTAACGCTGTGTGTTGTTCCTGTCATCCCCAATCAGTAGAATTGAAACATCTAATTGCCCAGCTCCCACTCATTTGCCTTCCAAAACATTCCTTTGTTTGCCTAATCAGGAGCTCACACGCTCTCCCACACACAGTTGGATGCAGCGAGCGATGCACTGAGGCTTTCTTGTGGAGTCACTTGTGTGTAGTACACACACACACACACACACACACACACACACACACACACACACACACACACACACACACACACATCGTCGTGTGGTTTACTCATTTGAATAAAGTATATTAAAGTAGGAGCAAAATTCTGCCTTTGCACTGTTGGGAGGTGGAGTACTTGAGGAGGAGCACTTTGTTTTATTGTGTCTGTCTCTGGTAAATATACTGACACATTTTTTTTTTTTTTTTATTAATGAGGGGCATTAGGGAGGCTCTTCATTCTTGTCCTCTGCAGATTCCCAGGTTTAGGTTGGCTACTGATGGCTGAGGCTGTCCTTTATCCGGATTATTCTCCTTTTCTCTGTAAATCCTCCTGAAGTCTCTTATGAACATTTTAATAAATAAACCAAACTGAATCTGCAGGTGTTATCGATCTCTTTCATCCTTCACCTGCTACCCTCCCAAACACTAATGAACCGAGAGAAGATCAGGCTAATTGGAACATGGCAGGTGAAGAGTTCAAACTTCCTCTCCCATCTACCGTACATCCCTTCCTGTCAGGACTCACATTGAGACATAATCCAAATGTTCACAGGAACCAGAGCTAATAAAGCACACACAAACACAATGCTCAGCAAAAATTATAGCGGAGCTGTTTTATAAGATGTCTCATTATAGCTGCAATTGACAAGTCGATGACTTGAGCGCTGGAGCATTCAGCGCTGTAGTCTCAATTTTTTATAGAGTTTCCGATTGATTTATTTTCCCAGGGAAAGTGAATCGATGAAAATCTCATTAAGGTAGAAGGTAAAGGTCACAGTAGATGTGTAAATGAACGCCTGAGTGGTTCTTAACACTGTCTCTAGTTTCAGGGTTCCTGGTGACCTATGCACTGCCGGATGTGATGTGGTGAAAACGAACGACACAGAAGAGGTTGTGTTGATGTAGATGAACGCAGAACAACCTGTGCTGTCATCAAAATTTCATTGAATCATTTTTCATATTTTTCTTTTGCTGAAAATACTTAATTTCTATTTAGAGTTAAAACGATGATTTGGTGTGTTTTATTGTTGATAACACTAAAATAAGGTTTGAAGGTTTATCCGTTTTCTCTGCCTCTTGATCAGCTGATCTGTGGGTCTGACGACTGCGCAGCATGAGGGGGGGGTCACACTCGTGTGTTATTCCTGAGCCCTATTGTCGCTTATTATTAAAATGGGAGAATCAGCAGAAACAGATCTGTGCTGGAAAGGCACAAATTACATAGATGCTTCTAGAGGAGCCTATTGAAAGGGGGGTCTATTCTGTCTTGGCCCCCAAAATGCCTTGATACGGCTCTGTGTGTGGGACTGCGTTTTGAAGGTGATCTGAATTGTATCAAATATATAAATATTTATACATTTAAAATGTGTAGTGTGATAAATCTGCCTACATTTTCCTTTCCAAGCTCTTTGTTTTGTTTTCTTGTTTTTTGCATTGCTGTTAGCCACTCAGAGGCAAAAGACCACAGCAAATGTTTTGAAATAACCTGTGTGTGATTAATTAATCAAAAATCAGTCAACGCTGTGCTAGCTTGCTGTTCTCTATCCTGATGCAATAGAAGAGTCATGCCAGGACTGTGGGCAAGGCACAGTGTGATCATGAGCATCATCATGGGAATGTGCTGCTGCTCTGTAGGTTGTGTTGATGTAGATGAAAGCAGAACAGCCTGTACTGATTACTAAGAGTGCAGCATCATGATTACTTTCCCTCTAATGGAGGTGGTCCACATTTGCTGCACTGGAGCCATATTCTAATAGAAAGTGTCATGGAAAGTGATTTGGGCTCTTAGTCCAGTGTGAATGGGTCATCTCACATCTTTAGAAGTAGGGTTGGGGTCTAGAGTTATGGACATTGAAGGATACACTAAATAGTGTTTGCGTGAATGGATTAATTTTTGATGTTAGATTAGTTTTAGACAACAGAAACACTTTGTAACTGGCCCAACTCAGACTAGCCATCTGCTCATCAATCCAGTATTTCTCCAAAGAAGGCTGTTCACAAAGCTAACATATCCGTAGTTCATACTCTTCATATACCATCCCTTTGGATATTTCTAATAATGGTGTGTGTCTAAGAAAAAAAACACGTTTCCACTCTAATAATTTGTTTTAATGTCAGATATCACGTTTGAGTCTCGCGGCTTCAGTAACCTTGTTTCCAGCAGCAACAGACTGTTTTACTCTGCAAAAAGAAACCTATAAAAGTAAAGCTCAGATAAGCCCAGAATAAAATACGTCTTCTAGCAGAAAGTTAGCAGAGAAAGAGACACAAAGAGGCTCTGGTAGAGAGCAGAACAGAGCTCTGAGAGACTCTGTGTTCGAGCAAGAATTGTTTTTGTTCTGGTTTGCGTCAGACGGTTGAACTCCAGCTTTGAAAGTACAACCAGTTTACCTATTTTCTTTATTATGAATGCAAACTTTATTATATATAAACCAATGATCTTTTAGACAACTTATTGTATTTTATAAGATGTTTGTCAGGATCGATTCCCGATACCTTGAAAAGAAGGAAGTTCTCAGAAAATACTTTTATATAAAAATAGATTTGTTGTATATAATACATCCTCCTGTTGCACTAAATGAAGTTGGTACTCCTTTAAGAGAACGCTACGTGTCACTTCCTGTATGTGTGGGGCCGTGTGTAAAGTATGGAATCTAATCCAAAAGGTGGTGAAGGCTCAATCTGAGTTCATGCTTTAAGTTACTAAACCTCGATGAGCCCCCGTGAGAAAATGCCTACAGGAAGGAAGGATTCCGAGACTCCACCTAAATCGAAAACTTTTGCACACCCACGCCACACTCATTTCCTCATTTTTTTGGCATCCCCCCCTCAGTCTTTCACTCCTCTGGAAATGTGACAAACGAACAACGATTCATATGCAGGGAGTGCAGACGGGAGCCTATTTCACATGTCGTGCCATCCCCACTGAAGTCACCTGGCGCCCTCTTTGCTGTCACAGCTCACACGCATGCACGTTGCTCTGGGATGGTTGTGAATTTCAGTTCAGCGATGTGAATCTGGTGTTGTGTGGGGCTTTAGAGAGGCAGAGAAGAACTGTGATGTTAACACACCTAAACGATGTGATGCGCCGTTTGCTTTAATAACCACACAGGATGCAGACACACATGTAATTGCTTTGATGTTGCTCTGATGTTTGCAAATATTGGCGCTCTCCACATATGTGTTGTCACTTGAGGGGCTGGAGGTACACACACTTGAGCTTGCGCGTGTGTGTGTGCAAACTTGTGCATGTAACAGTAAATGAAAATTACCCCCATCTCTTACCTCCTTGGGTGTGTGTCTGGGTTTCAACCCCAAGGGCCTGATTTAGATGAAATGTCACTTTTAATGGAAAATTTGATGGAAGCAAAACAACAACTTGGAATATTGCTTGTGTAAGTAGCAAGAGGGGAGGTAAGTGCCACGGCGATGTCAGCGGCAGGGGTTGTTTCTCTCTTGATTGTGCTCTTTAGGAATTCATTGGTAGCCTCTATGATATTAGTGTTGTAGCAAATGTAGCCCCCAGGCAGGCAGGGCAGCCAGTGCACCGCTGCTCTTTATAGATGAGTGTGCCAGGAGGAAATACTGGCTCAACCCCTGTGCAAATTCCCAGGAAAACAACCGGAAATGCAAAGAAAATCTGTAGTTTCCCACTAGATGAACCATTCTTCTCTTTTTTCATCTTACTTCCTGTTTTAATTCTTTTCATAATAAGAATTCACATATAATGCACTCACATTAATGAGAAACAAAGCCTCCCTGGCATCATCTGTCTGCCTGATTGTTTTGCAGAACATCTTACAGGGAGGCAGCTGCAGTGAAAAAATTTAAATGTCAATTCTGCAGCTGATGATCGTGTCATGCCACAGGCACATCCTGGACTTCCCTTGGACCTATTGCCTTAGTGGAGATATTAACTTCTATATAATTTACAAAAGAAGGCCTGCCATGCTGTTTTGTGTTTCTATAGTAACTCTGGCTGCACAGAATTCCCTTTTGGCAGCGTAGTAATTAATTTATCTTTATTGATCTCTTGTATCCCTAAAGCCTTTCAGTGGGAAGGTCTGAATGCTCCATTGTTGATTGAACGCAGAGTCTATCTTCAGATGCAATCACAAATCAGGTCCCATTGGGGAGTAGCTGGGAGCAGGCCAGATTATGTTCTCTCATGTGGCGGTGGTAATGATTCATTTTATTGTACAAGACACAAAGTGACTGTAATTGTGAGTTTTGTACAGGCATCAGCCTCGGTTGGGCTCGTGTGGACTTTTAACTGTAGCCCTTGCATTCATGGCACAGGTCACATGTCACAAAACAGTGATTTCCTGCAATTCCTTTTTGCTGCATCCAAGCATGAAAGCGGCAAGATGTTTCAAGTTCAAATTTTTATAATGAGCTGTTACTGCCAGTTCCCAGTGCAGCCTGACATTTACTCAAGGCACGGCAAATAAAGATGGGAAGAAATAACTGAATATTTGCCCAAACACCTCCTTGCCCCAATACTGACTCATTATTTCTTCACATTTTTCACGCTTCTTACTTGGAAGATATAAAGTTTTCTAAATTTCTAAATTTCTTTAATTAAGTAGTGTAAACACATGCAAGTATAATTTTTGAGGTTTGACTGAAATAAGTAAAATTCTATTATTTGTTAAAATAAGATGGTATTGTTTTAAATTGTGGATTGAAGGGTGGAAGGTGATGTGCAATAACTGGAGGAAAGCTAAGCCTTTAGTTTTCATTGGTTTTTCAAATGTCTAACACTTTCCCATTTTGGTAATGCATGCTTTGCAAACCATTATAAAGACATGCTAAGCATAGCTATAGTCTGGTAGGAATCTCTAACATATCTCCATTCCTTAATTTTTATATTTTTGCATAAATTAGACCCATTGGCCACTCTTCTGTTCTAATTTTCTGACTCATTTTCCAGTGAAAATATGTGGCCAACAAGCTGAGCTTGTAATTTAGCAAAATACATGATTTTATTCTCCTTTAAAGTGACTGTGTGCATTTTTCCAGGAGGTCCATGTGGCAGGGGTGAGGTGGTGCTCACTCCTCACCCCTGCCACATGGACCCAAGGGATAAACCATCAACCCTGCTCAATGGTCAACTTTCCTCGCGGGGTCACACCCATTAGGACAGTGGGATGGTTAAGAGGTTTGATTTGGGTGTTAAACCACCAAATAATTCCTGAGTGCAACCATTTCTGCAGCTCACCGTTCCCCCAGGGGATGGGTCATATGTGGAGAATGAATCTCACCATGCACCAGTGTGACAACTAATGGGACTTTAATTTTAACTCATTTGCTGCCAGCCGTTTCCTGATCAGTAAAGCCCTTTGCTGCCAGCGTTTCTCACTGTTTTTACAGTTTTTTCAAGAGTCACAGAACGTTGCGCACTAGGATGATGCCGATGCCAAAACAACCAAAACAAAGCGGAGACTCACCTCTTGCATCAGGAAGAATCTGCGCATTTCGAGCTTTGTCCATTCTTTCACAATCCGTTGTTGAATTGTGATCGGCAGAAGCTTTTCCAGTTCAAGCCTCACTTTTTTTTACAGCAGCAGCCCAAAACGATCTCCTAACACACAGATTTTCTGCTTCCTGATCACGTGACATATGCGGATAAAGACCGGCTTTAGAGCTGAAATGTTTGTTTTCACGGTGCGGGGGCTCGTTCTGACGCCCAAACAGTAAATAAAAAAAATGCTAATGACAACTTTGGTCGTCATTGGCAGTGAACGGTTGGATTTAAAATGACGACTTTAGTTGTCAATGGCAGTGAATGAGTTAATAGACAACTTGTTATGGGACGGAATCTACTGTTGTCTTTCAAATGGTCTCCAAGGAAAATAATAAGTCAACTGAGGAATCTGCTGTCATAGAAGAAGCAAATACATCATTTTATGAATAAAGGACGTAAGTACCTTTATCTGCTCATGCAACAAGGAAAAGTCCAAGTTTAAATCATTCATAGTTGATGCCAAAGCCATTCCGAGCAAGCTCGGCTCCTGAGGCGATGCCATCTTTGTAGTTTTTTTCCGTTGAAGCTCTAATGAGCTCACCCAGTGTCTTTCTCCAGAAATAGACTGCAGTGATTAACTGAAACTAAAACTGTTTGGGCCAATAGTAGACCTACAGTGGAGCATAGTTAGACCGACCTGCAGGTTTGCCCAAATTTCTAGACTAAGAAAACATCGTGACGACGTAAGAAATTATTGCCAAAAGGCATGAAAAGTTGAATGTGCAGTTTACCGAGTCTCTCTGATCTGGACCACGATGGCTTTTGCAAGGATAATTACATATGAGAGACAGGATGAGAGCAAGTTTAGGCAGAATGGTTGGGGCAGTAATAGCACAAGACAACTCAGCAGGAGGTAACTAAGCCAAACTAGAAACAAGATGAAGCAGATGAGGACAAAGTAATGATAGTCGGTTTATGTCAGCCTCTGTGACAGAAAGGACATGGGAGTTTAGAGACAGCCGTTGTCATGGAAACTTTTTTCAGTGCTTCTGACAGCCCTGTGGTCTCTCTGTGTTTCTTCCAGTGAATGACAATGTCCACTGCTAAAGATGTCATCCTGAGAAAAATAGGTGTTGGCTGTCAGAGGACCCGAGTGCTGACACTGTCTTTGCTGAAGTTGTATTGTCCTGTGCGGTCCACCGAGGATTAAAAAAAGGCTGCCTGGTCCACTTTATTTCAGTTTGACGACTGCTTCCCATAAGGCCTTGCCAGAACTAAAACAGTGCACGCCTCCAGATGTGACATGTTAGAAAGGGAAGTAAAATATTACAGTTCTGGCTTTTATTTTTTGGAGGGAAAAAAGCAAACTATTTAATTGACTAAATGGAAGTATGCTAGCTTTAAAAACCCAAACTTTAGAACTAAAATTAAGGAATGGAATCTGTAAATGGTGTTAAATTATAGAATAACCTTAAAAGGTAAATAAAAAAAAACCTGTCATTTAATATAGTCAAAAATGTACCAAATTGAGTGCACTAAATAATTATGAGAATGTAAATTAAATCAATGATCATGATCGCACTGGAATTTAGAACAGGAAAAAGTTTAAAATGAATCTGTATGTGTGTCTGACAAATGGAAATTGTATATAAATAGATAATTTCTTCTGGAAAAGGGGGCAGAAATTATAAGATGTTTTCATTCTGCTCCTTTTCATTCAAATTTGAATTTTTGTTGTTATGTATATCTTATTGTTTATATGTTTTATTTGTTTTTATTTTGAATGAAACAAAAAAAAGCTTGATCCATCCATGATAAATAAACATAATTCTACTTAATCTATCGTGCTTTTAGTGTTGGAGTCTATAGAACAGTGAAAACAAAACATATCTTTCTCCTGTGAATTCTATCATTTTAGTTACATAAATAAAGGTGGCAAAATGCATTAGCATTAATTCATTATTAAGGATAGGTTTATAAGTCAAGCCCATTTGTGTGTATGTGGTTCCACGTGTTTAGTCTGAATAACACTCAGTGCTGCTGAGCAAGCCGTTCAGGGGTTTGCACTCAAGTTAAAAATATTATGACCTGGAGACTCCAGTGACATTAGAGACATGTGTGTGTGTGTGTGTGTGTGTGTGTGTGTGTGTGTGTGTGCGTGCATGCGTGGGTTTGTGTGTGTATGTGATCACTGTGAGATAGTCACTTCTCTTCTTTGTTTAAATTATAACGAGCATTGTTCAGCTCTGTTACTCGAGTAACTAAGTAGTAGTTTTCAATATAGTTTCTGGCCGTAGCTCGGCAGTAACTCCCCACATGATCATGACACCCTGTTGCACCAAGGCGTAATATTCATTCATGAAGTCTCACTTTGCGTTATTATTACTATCAAGTGCGGCACAGATAACTTCAAAATTCCCGCAACGCCATGCTGCCACAACGCGTTCATAAGACACGTTCTAGCGGCAGTATTACGCTGACTTGCAGGCATGGTGTGTCTTGCAAAAAGGGCTCTAGAGACCACTGCAAATGTATTAATTAAACAAGTGTTCCATATATTTAACATTGTGAACTTCAACTGGAAAGTATAGTTGTTAGGTTTTCCACCAAAGATATCTTGACCCAATTAATAATTGTGTTTTCGTATTTATTTTTTTCTATTTGCTGAGCTCAAGTCCTGCAGCAAGTCTTGCGTCCTTTGTTCAGGCATCATGTTGTATCTTGTCTCTTTTCTTGGTTTGAGAGAAACACGGAGGCAGTTGCTGCGCAGATGCTGCTGCTGAATGGACTAACAACTCACTGGGAATTGTTTGGGTCTCCAAGCAATGAGAGCTGGAGGCAACTGGTACAGTATTTGCACCCATTTCCGGTCTGCCCTTAACTAAAGGACAAGTGTGGGGCATACCACTTCCTCTGCGTGAGCAGCCTAGCATGATGTGTTTTGGATCAGACCTTGGTCTATCATCCTCATGTACTTGGAGGCTAAAATCCCTTTTACGATACCCAGCCATTTGTGCACGGAAACAGCATTTTTAATTAAAAGTTTTCATGTCTTCTTCCCTGCATTATTGTGAGGTGTGATCACTGCCTGTCACTTCAGCACAAGACAAACTGATTTATTTTTGGTTCCAGAGCCATTTAATAGGCTTGTCAAAACTGATGAAAATTAGTGCAGGCAGTAGCAGCTGATGAACACTTCTCTAGATCGGCTGGTGGCTTCTAGGCTGTGGTGGCGTTTTCCTCAGTTCTGCCCATGGTGATGCATAAATTTATTCAGACAACCAGCCAGTAATGTGCAGAAAAACAAACAAGCCGTAAAGTTTGCTGGGATCAAACTTTGACAAATGAATAAAGCATCGGACACTTGAAACATCACTGCATTAGTCAGCAGTGCGCGGTTTTCCGAAATATACAACAAAAGAAACAAATCGACTTTAGTGGCAACAAACTTTTGCTTTCATTCACTTGGTCCTTTCAGTCGTTTTCAACTGAAAACATGCAGATTTTTCTTTTTCAACAAATCCTCTAAGGGCTAGAAGACTGATGCAACAGTTCTACGTGGTGTGCATAAGATAAAGATGCACATCAAATGAAAGTGGGATTTTCAGATGTGTATCTGAGAATGTGCAGCTGTCACTCTATAGTCGCATAATCACAACTGTGTTTCTCCTCATGGCAAGATGTTGCACTGGCTTCTTGGTATTATGCTGGAATAGATCAAATTGCAGTTTATTGGTACTATACGAGACCAAATTGAAGAGATGATGGAATTTTACTGCTTCCCTGCCACCCATAATGCAGCGCAGTTGCAGTAGCCTCATAGAGGATGGTTTTATTGAAAAGCTCATTTCACTGAGGTAATATAGACAAATGACAGCAGGACATACAAATGCAAACATCTGCTCCCTGTGGGATTTTAGAGGGCATAATTGCAAAGTATTTTTTATTGTATTTGTTCAAGTCAATTGTTGTGCCATAAAAATGCAAATACTGCACATATGGAACACAAGTGAGTCACTGAGAGCAATGGGAAAACAGACGGACGGAGGAAAAATGGAGGCAGGCAGCTAAAAAAATACTATAGTGGATTTCTTTTTGTTTGTTTTTCGGCTTTAATTTCTGATATTAAAAAAAAAAGATACAATTTTTATGCCTGACCTCCCTCACACTTCCCACTCTCTTGAGTTCATATTGCTTTAGCTGATTTGACACCTTTGTTGCTAGACTTATTGAGTGTCTAGAGCCCCAGTGTTTAAAAAAATGTGCCCAGCAAAACCCCGGGAGAGGTTAGATCTCTCACCTGGATCACATTTCTTTTTAGTATAATTTTGTTAAGACACAAAGAATGCTGCATTCCCAGTAATATTATTACTTTACTGTAATAAAGACTCTTTATGCAAAAAGACACAACTTCTGACTTATGCTGTCTAAGTTTTCATTTGTGAGTCGTTTTTACCAAAATATCAGCATCTTCCTGGTAAACTGTATTCAACTGAAGAACAAGGTCATCCATCCATCCATCCATCCATCCATCCATCCATCCATCCATCCATCCATCCATCCATCCATCCATCCATCCATCCATCCATCCATCCATCCATCCATCCATCCATCCATCCATTTTCTTCTGCTTATCCGGAGTCGGGTAGTGGGGGCAGTAACCTAAGTCGAGAGGCCCAGACTTCCGTCTCCCCAGCCACTTGGGCCAGCTCTTCCGGGGAATCCCAAGGTGTTCCCTGGCCAGGTGAGAGACATAGTCCTCCCACCTTGTCCTGGGTCTACCTTTAGGTCTCCTCCCGGTTGGTCGTGCCTGGTAAACCTCACCAGGGAGGCGTCCAGGAGGCATCCTGACCAGATGCCAGAGCCACCTAAACTGGCTCCTCTCGATGTGGAGGAGCAGTAAATCTACCCCGAGCCCCTCTTGAATGACTGAGCTTCTCACTGCATCTCTAAGGGAGAGTCCAGCCAGTCTGCGGAGAAAACTCATTTTGGCCGCTTGTATCCGCGATCTCATTCTTTTGGTCACTACCCAAAGCTCATGACCATAGGTGAGGGTAAAAAGGTAGATCGACCAATAAATCGAGAGCTTCGCCTTCTGACTCAGCTAGAGAGAGCTGAGTCAGAAGGCTCATGTTGCCATGATGAACAAGGTCATCATGGCAACATTTCAGCAGGTTTGAAATTTAACTAATACAACTTTTATTTATTGGACCACTGCTTAAATCTTTGGTGAGCTTTATATAGTTGTAGTAAAAGTTAACTACAAATGTTTAAAACCTCTATAAAGGTCCAAATATTTTTGACCTCTATTAAAGACTTATGATGAGACTTTAGAAGCTTTCCAAAACAAAAGTAGTTGCACGAATGGGAACTTGGAGGTGGGCAAAGCTTTGGAAAGGTCTGGGTGTGACATTTGGAATGAGACATTTTATTAGTTTAACTTGTTGGTTCCTTTTTAAATTTAACTCCCTGTTATAGGAAAGGGATGTGAGCACATTTATATTTAATAGAAAACAAAAATAGTTGAGAGTTTCCTGAACATAAACAACAACAATGAATTATTTTTCAAAAATGTAAAAAAATATATAGTTCTCCAATTTTTCTGGATTTTTAATAAATTGTTACTGTGGTTTTATCATTAAATGCAACTGATATTAATAATAGTAATTATTATTATTATTATATTATTATTATTATTATTATTATTATTATTATTATTATTATTATTATTATTATTATTATTATTATTAAGGGATGCACAGTGGCGCAGTGGTTAGAGCTGTTGCCTTGTAGCAAGAAGGTCCTGGGTTCGCTTCCCTGCCTGGGATCCTTCTGCATGGAGTTTGCATGTTCTTCCTGTGCATGTGTGGCTTCTCTCCGGGCACTCCGGCTTCCTCCCACAGTCCAAAAACATGACTGTTAGGTTAATTGGTCTGTCTAAATTGTCCTTAGGTGTGAGTGTGTGTGTGATTCTGTGTACTGTGTTGTCTCTGTGTTGCCCTGCGATGGACTGGCTCTCTGTCCAGGGTGTCCCCCGCCTGATTGCCCATTGACCGCTGGAGATAGGCACCAGGAATCAGGATTTGACACAAAAAAGGGGATGGATTTAAGCACCAACAAAACCACACCTCGCGTCAGATCTGGAAGGTTCTGATTGGATCAGAAAAAGGAAATGTGTCATGTGACTTAGCATTACGTGTGCTCAGTCGTGTAAATATTTAAAGTTATATTACTTATTATATACTATCATAAGATTATAAAATCAAGTAAATAATATTGCCATTTCACAGATTGATTGAACATTAGCTTCACATGATTATTTGGACTAACAGACATTATTTAATTATTATTTAAAGAGAAGCGTTCTTCATCTTCTTTCTTCTTTCTTGTGCTGTCCGGAGAGGCAACAGTTTAGATACGAGCACTGAGCATGAGTGGCCTTGGCCCATATCTTGTAGATTAGGCTTGTGTCAGAAACTTATGGTTTTGCTTGGGCAGAGCAAATAGAGCAGGGCCTTTTAGGTCAGAAATGGACAATTCATCACTCTACAAGTATAATAATCCATCCATTCATTCATTTTCTGAACCCGCTTGTCCACGTGGGGTCGCGGGGGGTGTCATCTCCAGCGGTCAATGGGCAATCAGGCTGGGTACACCCTGGACAGAGAGCAGGGAGCCATTCCATCGCAGGGCAACACAGAGACACACAGGACAAACAATCACACACTCACTCACACCTAAGGACAATATGGACAGACCAATCAACCTAACAGTCATGTTTTGGACTGTGGGAGGAAGCCGGAGCACCCGGAGAGAACCCACGTATGCACAGGGAGAACATGCAAACCCCATGCAGAAAGATCCCAGGTTGGTAAGCGAACCCAGGACCTTCTTGCTGCAAGGTAACAGCTCTAACCACTGCGGCACTGCGCAGCCCCATTTTAAGACTAACTGGGCATCATTCCTACTGAACCTGTAAGTAATTTACCCTTCACACACACACACACACACACACACACACACACGCACGCACGCACGCACACACACACACACACACACACACACACACACACACACACACAGAACTTAAGCATGCTGGAAGGTGACAGGAAGTGCTAAAAGGAAAATGCCCTAAAGTGTGCCCTCACAAGAGATAAACGTGTTCTCTGTCCACTTAGTGTCTCCATGCCTCCTCTCTAAGTGCTCTCTCTGACCTTCTGAGTGTCTCCGTTTCCAGAACAAAAGTCAACATCCTAAGAGACCTATTTGCTCACAATTAGTTGGATTGTTATGAGACCATTTTGCAAATGATTAACACCCAACTCTCTATGGAGCGACTTATGGAATGTACTTACATTTTTATTTAATTGGTTCTTGCCTTAAATCCTTTGGTCTCAGTCTTTTTTGTCCAACGTGTTAGAATTATCTTTCTGTTTCTGTCTCATGACTTCTTGGTGTACTAGTTTAGCAGTTGGATGCGTTGCCTGTCCAAAAGAAATAAGGTCACACACTCTAATATTGTGTTGGACAGGGGCGGATTTAGGACTGAAGAAGATCCGGGGCTTAACACACACGCACACACACACGCGCGCGCACACACACGCGCGCGCGCACGCGCACACACACACACACACGCGCGCACAAACACGTGACACGCACTAGTCAACATCATATATATATATATGTCTTGTACCACATAATGTTTAATCTGAAGCTACATATTCAGCATATTCAGGGCAGAGTATTGTTCCTGTTAGTGTTTAGTGTGAGATGATAGTAAATATTCCCTTCTTTCTCCAACAACTTTACCTGATAGTAAGCTAACTTTAGGCAAACCAGCAGCACAACAAATATTTTCAAATAAGACTCACAAACCTGAGTCACCAGTCTCATCAGAGCTGGGGTTCTGTCGTTGTACTTTTGGTCTAAAAAACGTCCTTATGTCCATCTTCACTCATGCGTTTCAGACAGAGACTGTAGAAGAAGCCAGCTGCTGAAGGGCTTTTCTTGAGTGGTGGAGACTCAGGCAGGCTGTATACTGACTGAGTGGCCTAGTGGTAGAGTGTCCGCCCTGATATCGGGAAATCACGGGTTCGACTCCTGGTCGGGTCATACCAAAGATTTTGAGAAAAATGGGACCCAGCATTCAGGGGTTGGATTGGGGGGGTTAAACCACCAAATAGTTCAAATGCGGAGACTAAATGGGACTTTACAAACTACTGCCAGCTGCGCTCTCTCTGTTGGACTTTGGTACTGCATGTTACTTCCGCGATTTAGATCCGGGGCTTATCATGAAAGATCCGGGGCTTCAGCCCAAGTAGCCGGGCCTAACGCCGCCCCTGGTGTTGGACCACCTTTAGCTTTGATTACGACACACATTCTCTGTAGCATTGTTTCCATAAGCTTCTGCAATGTCGCCAGATTTATTTCCATCCAGTGTTGCATTAATGTGTCTCCAGGATCTTGCATTGATAATGGTAGAATCTGACCGGTGCACAAAGCCTTCTCCAGCACATCCCAAAGATTCTCCATGGGGTTACCCCAAAATTCCACTACCTCCGCTCCGCCCCCGCCTTCCGCAGCCGCTCGCTTCCAAACTCAATTTCTACTGGTACCCGCTCTACAATGGCTCCGCTCTGGTGCAGAGACCTGAGGTGCGCAAACAGGCATGCACGGGATTTTCGAGATCTTGCGATACAGTCCAAGGAATAAACGTGGAAGTTAGATCCAAACACCCGTTGTGTGGGAGAAGCATCGAAATGAACTGTTTAATCTGCCCATCATTCGTGTTGAGAGATCAGCAGTGTTTGGATCAAGAAAGTGTGACTACTTTGATAGAGGAAACTGTATTTATGGCTTATTTTTGTGCATTTAAACTTCAGCCACCATTGATAGTTGTTAAAAGTTGCAAAACATGTGCATATGAAACAAAAAACGCTTTTTGTTTATCGATTTATTGTGAAATAACGGAAGCTGTGCTTGCTCCCTTTCCTGTTGGGCGGTTGTGGTTTCTGTCCATTGACTGCGGAGGTGCTCTGGCGTCCGGCAAAAATAGAATCAATCCTATTTTTGCCAGATGGCGGAACGGCGGGCGGCGCACTGGAGTTCGTGCCAGAGCGGAGCACAGCGGAGCGGAGGTAATGGAATTTTGGGGTTAAGGTCTGGATTCCGTGGTGGCCAATCCATGTGTGTTTCACTATTTGAGCCTGATGAATCCTGGTGTTGTCATCTTGGAATATACCTGTGCCACCAGGGAAGATGGAATAATCTGGTCATTCAGTACATTTAGATAGTTAGCTGACCTCATTTTTGGAGTACATCCTGTTGCTGAACCTAGACCTGACCACCTGCATCAACCCCAGATCATAGCACTGCCGCCACAGGCGTGCACTGTAGGCTCTAGGCATGATGGGTGCATCACTTCATCCCCCTCTGTTCTGGATCAGGATCCATCTGGACGTATCAGACCACATGACCTTCCATTGCTCCAGAGTCCAATCTTTATGCTCCCTGGCAAATTGAAGCCTTCATTTCCAGGTTGCCTCACTGATTAGTGGTTTTCTTATGGCTTCACAGCTGTTCACTCCCAATCCCTTGAGTTACCTTTACTTTGTGCGTGTGGAAATGCTCCTACTTCCACTGTTAAACATAGCTCTGAGTTCTACTGTTGTCTTTCTTAGATGTGGTTTTACCAAACTTCATCAACATCATTCAGGGATTTTTTCGGCCACATTTCTTCCTTAAAGATGATGGGACCCCACTATCCTTCCACTTGAACAGTCCTTCACCAAATTTTTGTCATTTCTGCAATCTCTGCTTGATGCATTCCAATAATCTGACTCTTCTCACACAGACTAGCATCTTTTCCACGACCACCAGATGTGTCTTTCCACATGGTTTTTAAAGAAATGAGAAGCAACTGTAACGGAAACAAAGTGATGTAACTATCTAAAGTTGTATTTTAATACACTGTAAGTAGTTCACTTTTTATAAACAGAAGAATAGGCTGTTTTTATCATCAGGGAGTTTAATTAAACACTCTGTATTGACTTTGAGACAAGAAAAGAGAGAGATATGGGATCGTTTGAGAATCTTTAATTTCTGAATTATAAATTCTAAACAATCTACCAGGACTACTCTGTGATGGATGAGAATGGATTCGGATGTTGTGTTGGTGCGTGTGTGTGTGTGTGTGTGTGTGTGTCTGGTTCAGATTCTCTAGGATGACGTAATCGAATCTGGTCGTCTTTGTTATGACTAGATATCACGAGGCTTATAAAGTGATGACATGAGCCGCTATTTTGCCGTGTACGTACCCAGTGGGGGTCTCCCAGGTAGATCAGGAAATGCCAGGTCTGGAGACCTCGGATGTACGGTGGAGCTGTCGGTGCAGCGATCACAACGTTTCAAAGCCCGTCTGGAGGGTCGACCCGGTACCGTTCAGCGGCGTCAGCAGGTGCTCTTATGTTGAAAGGACGTCGTCTGGTTGTTAAACGACGAAAATCTCCCGTTTCACAGTTCTTAGTTTAAAGAAAACGCATCCGGCCAGGCTGCGCTTGTCTTTAGGATGATGGTGACTAGAACTGAAGTCAAAATGGAAATGCCTTAAAAATGGCGTTGCCTTGTTTTATATCTCTGAATTGTTGATAAGTTTCAGTAAAGTGGATTGGACACTTGAAATCAACACCAGATTCTCCTGCGGCAGCCGAAAGCTCTGATTGGTTGGAACAATGTGTCATGCGTTTCTATGGAGATGAGGATCAGTATGTCTGTACCGTAGTCCTGGTTTCATTAAACATAATTCATGACATATTTATTTCACAGATCATTCACTTGATTATTGTTGATCAAAATCTGTTTTGCTTAATAATTTTAATCACAAATAAAGTACTTTGATTAGGTAAAGCTTCTTCTTCTCTTTCGGACTCTTCTCCTGGAATGTAAACAGTCTGAGGAACAACCGACCTTGGTTTTTCTACACGGTGTTATTGTGCCCAGGGGCAGCTGTATGTAGTTGAAAACAATGAACTTCATAACCTTACACAACTCATTGCACTGGTTGTTAAATAACTAGTTGCTAGCTGAAGTAATTATCCAATAAGAGGCTCTTACCTGTTTGCTTAGTTACGTAAATCCAGGTGGGGACTTTCTGTTTGGCTGGGACGTGTATGAGAAATCTATTTCCCCAAATTCTTGTTTTTCCTTTCCTTTTTTGAAATTCTGTGTTTTGTGATTGGAGCACATTTTCTCACCAAAACAATGTTTTATTACAAAGTGGATCAATGAAATGTTGACATTTTTGTAGAAAAGTGTCAAAAATTTCTGTGATCACAGAAAATGTCTGCAAAGAAACAGCAAGTTGAAGTTCAGAAACCAAAGATCCATCTTAAAAAGAGATTTAAAATCATTAAATCTAAATGTCTCTTGAAATAACCAATAGTCTTAGTAGCATAAACTCCAGAATGTGCTGGTATTTGGTGTCTCCAGGAAGCAAAAAGGCACCTAGAGGATCAGTGGAGGGCTCTGTGATTTTTGTTGTCCAACTGCAGACTCTAAATGAAAGCTTAAGGAAGAAAACAAAACGGACATTTCACAGCTCTATAAAGACTTTGAACTCCAAACTGCTGCTGCTGAAATGCCATGTCTACTTATAAATCTCTATCCAGTGAGCAACTTGAACACTTTGTCCTCGTGTGTCAAGATCAAAGACCCTACCTGACACAAAGCGTTCTTCAGTCCAGCTGAAATCCAACACTCACCTGTTCTTACTCTTCATTGTGCTGCTTTATGTTTGAGTGTTTAGCTCTTTTTTTTACACCTACGTGCCAACCAGAGTGAAGAAAGATGTAACGAAGCAGGGACTTAGACAAAGCACCGTCTCTGATTCGACATGCACTTCGTAATGCATCCTCCAGCAGACACATAATAGAGCTCTAACAGGCCCAGGGGAGATTGTTAAAATAGTGGGGCAGGTAGCTAGGACTTGCCGTGAAGTATTCCCATGTGGGGATCATCAAATAGACACCTAAGGGATTGATGGCAGCCTTAAGCCACTTCCTTACCGTCACACATCAGACAGATATGACTGCAAGTATGAGTCCCAGGTGGATGTGAAATACTTCACAGTACCCTTTAGCTGTTGGTTGTCATTAGAAGCTAGGGGATATGAAGGGTGGGTTTGTTACTTGGCGAGCAGACAGCAGTGCTCTTTGCTAGACTTAATGATTAAATGGGGTTGCAGGGAGATGAGTTATGGGGGAGGGGAGGTGAAAAGCTGACGAGGATCAAATGAAAGGAGACGGCTCGTCTGCTGCGGAGATGTGGGTGCTCCTCTTTTTTAATCATAACAGCTTGAAAACTATTTCCCCTTGTTCTAATTTTTTTTCTCCAAATGTTCTAATGCACGGCAGAGAGAAGCTGTTCCTGCAGCATATGGATCTGCCTTTACCCTCATCTCTGCCCCGCCTCTGTGAATCCACAGGAAGTAACTGGATGTGGTCCTTTTGAGGCCCAGGCCCAAAACATGGGGCCCCCTACTTCCCACCATTTTATTTAGCTTTAATTAAAAAGACTCGTGGTTCACTGTTGTTGTTTTTGCAACATGAACCTCTTGATTGCCATAGGACTAAATTGAGACAGATGATGTTGTGACTCCTGAAGGTAAAAACCAAAAGATAAGAGAAATGAGTTTTAGTTTCCAACCAAAATGGATTTTTAGTTTAAAAGTTTCATTTTCAATTCCATTTAATTACCATTACCATTTTTTAAATGTAAATAGATTGAGGTTCACTTGTTAAGTTCAGTGTTTCAGTAACAAGCGTGGCAGTTGGTTTGGATGTCAGAGATTCTGCTATTTAAGACTTAAGTGGATGTTTCAGCATTTATTGGCTTGAGTAAAAATGCATGGCAGATATGCATAATTAAATTCTTCTCAGTCAAGAAAAGACACATTTTATATATCAGAACTAAGGGCTTTCCTTAACTTTTAAAGTGTTTTTGCAGATATGTGCAATAGAATTGTTGTGATTATATTAGTTCCTGCTCGTTGGGTTTTGAATGATCAAATTAAATATTCACATTCAAAAAGTTTAAAAGCTTTAACTTTTTCTGATGTTTATTATTAAACTGAAGATACTTTCAATAGACTTTTGTGTCTATTGTTCTTCAGGATATTTGGAGTGTTTTGATTAAGAATAACAGAATTATTGACATCTGGGTGTTCCAATGAGTGCTTGAAACACTTTTATTTGGTATTTCCAAAATTTAGAAACTTTCATTGTAATTAGTCCAAGCACCATACCATTTATTGATATGGAGTGAATTGAGTCTTCTGAACAAATATGCATTATTTATCTGTGTAAATTTGTCCTGGAAGAAGTATTTGTATCTCACTAAACTCACAGCTATTTTTCTTCTTCTTCTCCTCCTTGTCTGGTTTGAAGACGTCAATTTGGTGAGATGAGCAGTTGGAGTCCGCTAACATATGTGAAATCCATGACACATATAAAATGGGATCATTTATTCCCCCATAGAATCATATTCATATTTGCTGACAGTAGGGGACCCATGGAGTGGAAGGAGATGGGCATAGCTTAGCATTAGCAACGCTGTCAAGGTAGCTTCTGCAAGCGTCACCTTCTCGTAACTCTTTATGTTTGATGCATCAGTGTTGGGCTGCATGGTGGCATAGTTGTGTCGAAGACAGAAGGTCGTAGGTTACACCGTACTGTGGTCTTAGCCTCATTGCACATTTTTTCTCCATACATGCGTAATTTCCTTCAAATACTGCAGCTTTTGCTCTCACGCACAGACACAAGCCACACCAATAGCATTCACGTTACGTGTATTGGTAATTTAAAATTATCACTATGGTCTGAGTGTGTGGTTGGTTTTTCTCTACATGTGACTCAGTGTGGAACTGTTGACCTGTCCAGGGTCTCCCCCGCCTTTAGCTGGTGACATGTGACACTTAAAGGATGAAGCTGTTACAGAATATACCATAACGCAGCATGTAGGAGACAGTGGAGCAGTTCAGTTTTTATTGGACAAACATGATTTTAATTTATTTATTTAGCATTTTTAAAACGCATTTTTGACATTTAACAGATGTTTTGCAAAAGAAATAGAAAAAAGTCCACGCCATAAGTTTATTAGGTGTTTCTTGAGGCCTGCTTACCACCTTTGCCTAATAAGTGCACTTAAATGTTGATCTCCCCAACCATCCCTCACGGTCTTTAATGTCAGACAATTATGTATTTCTGACTCCTCGCATGTCTAGTTTCCACAGCAGCAGATAGGTTGGGACAAAGATTAACACGGCGGAAGGCAGGCGGCAGAGTACACGTTGTTTTTACCCATCCCTCTTCACCTCTTTGCATCTCCATCCTCAAGTGCACATTATTTTAAAACATGATTGATGTCATTAAGCTCAGTTGCTTGTCATTCTGTCACAAGCTCCATCGCAGCTTACAGCAGCAGTAGGCGCAAATGAGCCGACGGGATGACAGGGATGATGAAGATGATGATAGTGCTGCTGCTGAAGATGACAGGCTCAGTTGGTAATGTGATCACATTCACTCGATGCAGCTGTTTGCAGCTGCTCTCCACCAAACAGCAACATCAGACCATGTGGCTGTAGAGGCGTTGAGTCAGCAGTGTGTGTGTGTGTGTGTGTGTGTGTGTGTGTGTGTGTGTGTGTGTGAGAGAGAGAGAGAGAGAGAGAGAGAGAGAGAGAGAGAGAGAGAGAGAGAGAGAGAGAGAGAGAGAGAGAGAGAGAGAGAGAGAGAGAGAGAGAGAGAGAGAGAGAGAGAGAGAGAGAGAGAGGGATCAAGTTTGTGCAAACTTGAGCAGTCTGTTCTGACGGAGCGCAAAGAGCAAACAGCGACGGGAGATCTTTGTGCAGACATATTTTTGATGTACTATGTTACACACAGGCACACGCATACATGCACGCACACACACACACACACACACACACACACACACACACACACACCCCACAGAGATCCACGGCAGCTACAGGGAGGCACTCGGCTGTTTAAAGCCCCGAAGCGCATGTCAGCTCCTCCCTCCTTCCCACGTTGGAGATCTGCATTTTAACTAAACATCTGGCTGTGTCAGCACCAGTTCATCACAGTAGGGACACACCCTCCTCCTCACCGACACACACATACACACCTCCCTTCATTTTTCTCTCTCTTAGATGTTGCGCTTGTCCAGACTTCTGCGATCCACACTGACATTCACGGAGATTTATCATTCAGTGGTGAGTGCTTCTGCTTTTGACCCAACATGAACACTTTTTGGATGTTGGCGGAAAAATCAACTAATAAATAAATAAAGCCATTGTTTATCCACACATGTCAAATGTCCTTACTTGTGAGATGTTTACATGCAAAAATGAAACCACCCAGTAGGCTGCAGCAATTAATTAGCTGCTACCTACAGTACATTAACATTAAGGTTGAGTCACCCCATTAAATACATAATCCTTCAGGGAAAGTGGCTCGTTGTTAGCTGAGAGAAAGTACAAATAGCTTGTTACAAGCTGGATTCATCTGATGTGAAGGGTCTTACAGCATTTTACTCCATGGGACTAATTTAGTTCTTCAGGTTGACAATCATTGCACTCTGTTCAGACTATAAGAGAAAATTAGGAAACATAAGCCATGTGTTTTGGGGCCAGATTATTTCCGCGATGTGTAAAAAACTGTTAAGTTTGCAGAATATTTTTCATGTGTGCACATGATTGAACAAATTTGGGATTTCATATGTTGCAATGACAGACACAATGAGTGAGAACATGTAATATAACTACTGGAGGTGGAGGTGGGTGTGGGGGGCTTGGTTATTATGAACCGAGGTCACATAAAGCAGGTTTAAAACCAAACATCATGATGTTTCATTTGGTATTCATGCTTCAGATTAGATTTACAGTTTCCTTTTAAACAAAAATCATCTTTTGTTCTTTCAATAAAAAAGTAATATTATTAAACACAAATTTTATGACTGTTTGCCTAAAATATCAGTACATTTTTGCTTCATTATCAGACTTTGCTGTGTGCATCAACATCATTTAATCGATTTAAGAGACAGTATTTCTCTACTTCTGCACAACAGCAACAATTTAAATCGTAGATTAGGAAACAGACATTTTAAAACTGCACTATTTATTAGCTATTGTAGTGAAACACCTATGTGATGACATTTTTATTGTAAAAATATAACAAAGAAATAACATTGGCTCTTGCAACCTGTAGATATTCCACTAGAGGGCAGTAGACATGAATATGACTGAATATGACAGGTTTTTAATGAATGTACTAATCCTGATGTTCCGTCTGGCTGCTTTTCAGCCCAGAAGTAGTTTGACTTGAATTTGTGACAACAGTCCACAAGAAGACAGGACCCACTGTGGCATCTGCTCTGCAAAAGGATTCAACATGCTACAAATATTTGACCATTATGTTTAAATTCCGCACTTAGGGGATTAATAGTAGATAATGTCAGTTATTGTCTCTGAAGAAACGCCATCAAAACCCTCCCATCTCAAGTTTGAGTTGTTTGACTTTGACTTTTCTGTTCATACACATTTCTTCTCACAGAAGATATATATTGTTTCCAATTTCTTATAATTTGTTAAATGGCAGTGGTTCTCAGTATCCCAAAATGGAAGAGCAATCATTTGGTAAATGTGTGGGTTGTATATACAGCATAACGGGCAATTGTTCAAAATTTAGATTTTGACCACAAGTCATGGACACGAGTAAAATCTTCAAAATTAAAGGTGGTCCAAAGCTTTATTTGTAGAGCACTTCAGTTACAGTGCAGACGATGCAGGATAAGAAACATTCATAATATAAACTGAGTAGCTTTCTTCCACTGCATTTTCTTTTTCATGTAATGATTAGAGAAGGCATTTGTCCTTGATGGTTTTCTTGGAGAGACGTGGCTTCTTTGCTGCCCTTCTTGACACCAGACTATATTGCAAATGTCTTCCCCTGCATGTGTGTGCATTCCTGAGGCGACTCTCGGAGTGGTGCACTGATCTCTCAGCTGCTCACATTTACGAGACACTGGTGCCTCGAAGCCTTTTCCACAAACACTGTGACCATGTTTCTCTTGTAGTGTTGGGCTTATTTTCAAGAGAATAAGGGATTGCAATGTATCACAATCTGTTCTCTCCTTGGATAATCTGGAGTTTATGCAAATTGCCGTCATGAAAACTGAGGCATTAAACTGTGTGGTAATTAATGTTTGTGTCAATCTCTAAGCGGCTGTAAACCCTGAGGAGTGTGGTCAAACCCGACAGTAGCACCTTTACAGAAGCTAAACCCCGCTGTTATCACTAAGGCGGTCAGGAAAGAAGGGGTTTTATATCTCCCGGTGCACTGGCCTCGGTCGTAAATCATCCCATAACCCGCAGCTAAACCCACTCACATATTGCTAGCATGCCAAATATCATAAGGGAGAAATAAATGTGGCTCAAAGCTCAAAAAGTATTTATCTCTTTAAATCATAACCAGTGGTGCTCAGCAAGCTCTCTGTTAATATGTGATTTTGGAATACACACTAAACATGGAGTTTATTTATTTTTTGCTTGGTCATTAGGGAGTCGTGGCTTACTGCAGAGGAAGTGTGTGTTTGTGTCACTGGTGCTCTTTCAGTGTGTTTGCTTTGTATCAGCACCTCTTTTTCCATTTATAATCTGGACATTTGTTACATTTACATCTACGCTTGTGTATAATTGTGTTGGTAAATTAATTGCACTGGGTAGTGCAGCAGCGTGGTGGTTAGACTTGTTGTCAAGCAGCGAGGAAATTCCCAGTTTGAGCCTGTGTGGGCTGTCTTCAGGAACTCTGGTTTCCTCCCACTGTCCAAATAGGAACTTTGCTAACTGGATATTCTGAATTGGTATAACTGTGTATTCATGTTTGCACTAAGGTCTATAGGGTTCATGTTTACCATCTAGCTTTCTTCATAATGATTATTATTTCCACATTCAGGCTTCTGATTCTTTATCCAGTCTCCTTTTTTTTTGGTTATTCTAGAAACATGGTCCTACTTTGCTAATCAGCCCCTGCCTTGCATGATTTCTGTTACCCCTTGCCAGGTGTTTGCTTTTTCATTCTTTTACTTTATTTCTGGTCATTGCTTCCTTTCTACTGCTCTTCATTTTGATTTACTTGGTTTACTGCCAGAGTGGCAGCTTCATTTTCAGCTTATTCATTAAAGCCAGTTTTCTTCACGTCCCTCCACCTCCTACCTTTAAGCTTGCATTCAAGTCCTTTATCCACCACCAGCCCATGACAGGTTGTCTGCGTCTCTGAGTCAGCTCCATCACGGTCTAGTCATGTCTCTTCGTCTTGCCCGTTGCACAGCTGGGTTTGCAGCTCAAGATTTAAAAATGAAAATTTGATATTAGTTGTTTTAAAGGTGACATCACTTTTTGAAGCTATAGTTGTTTTATGGTCCACACAAAACATGTTTATGACATTTATTTTTGCACAAAATCTCTCACATAAAGCTATTTCAGCAGTTTTGTTCTAGGCAGTTTCAGTACCTTCCAGAATGAGCTGTATCAGGAGTCTCCCACTTTTAACAAAAAAAGCCGATGGTGGCCACGCCCACCCCTTCACGCTCATTCTGCTATAAGCTGAGCGCCAATATCCAAGTGGGGCTTGGAGTAAAGCCGCTGTTCCTCCTGTAGCAGCTCTCTCATGCACGTGAGACGCGGTTCTGTGTCATGTTGGGGTTTACGTGCTTGACCCAAGACATGCAGAATCAACACGAGAGACAAATGTTAATTTAAACAAAGGTTTTATTAAACTGTGCACAACTAAGGACATCCCAAACTGGGAGATGCAGGGAAGAGGGGCAGAACTGGACCTGCAAGTAGAGTCTGGATTAGTTGGAGGTCTGGTGGTTTGAAGGTAGAGGATGAGTGGAGGTCTTGTGGGCCATTCCCATCTGTACCGGGTCGGCCCGGGCTGGGTAGCGTAGGTTGTTTACATATCTGGGTGGCCTGGTATTTTTCCGGGCCAACCAAGGCTCATTCTCAGCCCTCTTCTCGAGGGGGTCTGCTTCAGGCCGACCAGCACCAACACGCCCACTGCTGACAGCAAATTCACACCTTCCATTAGAGCAAGCCTCTGATTGGTAGGTAGAATCAGCCCACAAGGGCTTAAGACAAGGATGTGTGGAATCAACCGGGCCAGGCTGGGGCCGACTGGGGCTACCCGGCCCGGGCCGACCCGGTACAGATGGGAATGGCCCATTACCGTGCTGCCGGGAAGATGGTAGGTGGGGAGGTCTGTTAGGTCTGAGGTGGCAGGATCCAAGTGTCCAGTGGGGTTGAGATAAGGGTTCCAGAGAGGGGTGGATGAGCGGTGGTGAACGGGACTGAGGGAAGGAAGATTCAGGCTGAAATGAGGTCCAGGAGTATTGCTGAAGGTGTGATGTTGAGCTGGATCTGAGAAAAACAAGGAGCAAACGTCATGTAGAGTAATCAAAAATATAACTAGACTAGAGTTTCCTAGAGACTGAGTGGCAGGAGAGTATCCAACTGGATATACCCATGGGGAGTAATCAATCAGCGTTGAGCAGTGGTCTCCCTCCTCCTTTTAAGCCAGCAGTGGCTGCTGATGGTCCCATTCACACACCGCTCACATGGAATGAATGCTGAAGCTGATTAGAGGATGAGCTCATGTCAGACCATGACACTATGGTACTTTTCCCATTGGTGACATCACAAATGGGGACATTTGAAACAAATTGTTTTAGGCCTTATAATTCATAAAACCAAACGATGACATAAAATGCAGTTTTTTCACATTTGGAGTGTCTATAGAGGCAGTAGAGACCCCCATGGCAGCACAAAAGGATGCAAAGGGTGAGTTTTGCATAATATGTCCCCCTTTAAAGCAACAGAAATCCACTTTAGTCTTGGCCTGGCTGTGACTGGCCTTTAGTTCATCAATCCAATCAAAACTGTTCTGTTAAAATCTCAAATTATAAACAAGAAATACATTATTTGTGCTACAGGGAAATATTTAATTGGACCATATGGCAGTAATGCTGTTAATAATCTTGCTCAACAAGGAGGTCAGAAGTTCAACACTCAGCTTTGAGCAAACTCTCCCTATTTGTGAAGTTAGCATTGTCTGTTCATATGTATGACAAAACAAACAAACTTTGTGCCCGTTACTTCTTCTAACTGTCACAAGGTGTGCATGTGATGGATTGTTTATCCCTCATCCATTTTTGGTGGATGTGATGGGCTGTCATCTTGACATTAGCATCCTCAGTTCAGCAGAACAAGAGTCAACACAGGATTTTTAAATATTTTGGCAGAGATATTAGGAATTCCTGTTGGAGTTGACCCCTGAATACACCAGAAATGCAATGTTTTGCTTCATTTGTGCTTGTTAAAAAAACACATTAAATTCCATGTAGGTTTATGAAATAGCACTACAAGAACTAGCTTCGTTTTAATTTAAAATCCCAATACAGCAACAGTATTTATTCCAGTCGTGTTTACAAGAAAAACTATGAGTGTTACTTTTAGCCATTTGATTCATATTTAAAACATATTGACCTGCAGCTTGCACACTCATTTCACACCTCCACATATCCCACAAAACACATAACAACCATCAGATACACACACACATTAAGTATTTTGCAGACCTATGAATTCCATGTTGGCCTGTTATAGATATTTTTCTCATTATTCTGTGAACAAATGTCGAAAAAGACCCACAAATGAGCACAAACGAAGAGAAGCCCTTTCAGCCACCTGTCTGGAGAAAGGCTGCTGGTCATTAGTGGGCATCAGCGTCTGCAGGTGGAAGTCTGAAAGCTGAAATGTGAGTTTGAAGCTTTGACTGCAACATAATTATACACATCGGTTAGTCTGGGATATAACCTCGGTCGACAGCAGCCAAACTTTACTTGAATCTAAAATGTCCACAAGAGCCCCACTATGGTGACACACTAATACTCCATGTTGTCGCACCTTGATTCAATCACTTCCATATAATAATTAATCAGAATAAACATACAATGCCTGACAATAAGGCTTTCATATTCAGCACTAATCAGACAACTCATTAGGCAGTAATGAGCCGTCGCTGTCTGCTCTTGTCGTGTTTGGGGGAACTTTGGTGCATGGGGAGAAGTATTAGTGTGTGTGTGTGTGTGTGTGTGTGTGTGTGTGTGTGTGTGTGTGTGTGTGTGTGTGTGTGTGTGTGTGTGTGTGTGTGTGTGTGTGTGTGTGTGTGTGTGTGTGTGTGTGTGTGTGTGTGCATTAGCACGCAGATAGGCACATAGGCTCCTACAATACACACACAGTTAGACACACGAGCAAACACTCCTGTAGTCCCACTCCAATTATGGCGGCATTTCACCCGGGAAGAAGCCCACTTACCCAGTATTCACTTTATGAATAATTGATTGTTTGTGCCAGTGTTATATTTGTAAATACACGCTCGTTCTCTGATTAATAGTTTTCTAGACATACTCATTTGTTAAACTTGATTAGACTCTTAAATGTATTATTTATTAGCCAAAATTGCTCACTGGTTATTAGTCATCCTGAGGGCAACAAGAAGATTTGGCATAAGGACGCATCTGCATGCAAACAGATGTGCTCTTATCAGTCCACGTGTGTGTGTGCTGTGTGTGTGTGTGTGTGTGTGTGTGTTTGTGTGTGCATTTTCAAGACTTATGTAAATGTTTATATTTCTGAAAAACTAAATAAGCATTTTTCTTCCCAATTACATCAAATCAGGTTTTATAACTTTCATAAAAAAAGCTAAAGCTACCAAACATCTTGAAATCGGTTTATCTTTCTCAGAGAGAGTATTTTTTAAATAACTGTCAAACTAGTACTTGCGGGTGTTTAGCTAAGTTTATTACGTGTAGGAGACCAAATCATGACTGTATTTGTTTAATTTCTTTCAGTAGTTTGATTTTGTTGAATGTGGTTCAGACAAGGATAAAAATGGCAATCAGAAGCTCTTCAGTAGAGTGCAAAGATGACAATTGGAGGAAGAATGCCACACATATCTCAAGAAAAATGACTTTAAAAAGCCTTTTGCTGCAATTATGTTTTTCTGACAGTTTTGCCTTATTTGGGTTAAAATGTTTTCTGTTGGAAACAAAAGTGTTCTTTACACAGATTAAGTTTAACTTGACAGGACAGTGTTTTCTTATTTCTGCCTGCATGGAAACTAATAACTCGCAACCACTGAAGAGCCACATTAAAACTAATGCAGCGGGTCCAAATAGCCAAGCTGCAGTCAATTAATCCACATGCCTTTTTTTCTAAGTGGAGCCGAAGCAAACCTTTGGTCTAGCTTCAACTTTAGATCTTTCCCACTGGCTGTAATATGAATCACTTAAAAAAATACATTCACTAAGAAAAAACATTATGTTATTATATGCACACACTAATACCTGAAAGTGAAAAGTTTTAATGTCTTCAGATTTGCATTAAGCTGACCCCTTCTTTCCACCGGAGCCGTCAGCAGCAAGTTACTAGCCTAGTGAACTAGACCAAATTCTTGCTTTGCAAAGTTTGAATAAGTTTAAATAATACATTTATTTAGTCTGGCTTGCCAGGCTAGCAAGTTACTGCAGCAGCACGTCTTGCTCGCGTATGTTGCTGCTTGGCCCTTCCCACGAGACGCGAAGCAGCAGGGGAGCAGCTGTCACCGACAGAGCACGAAGTCACACGAGTGACTTCATCAGTAAACACAACAACAAGCAGGAGAAAACTACAACATGGTTTGTGTTTTATGTTCTGTCTGTTTTATAATCGCCAATACGGACCTGAAAAACAAAGGAGACCGCTAGCTAGGTGATAACTTCTCACGGGGCCGCACAGTTAGTAACTTTTTTTTAAAGTAAAGCAATTGGAAGGCAGTACCTTCTTTATTCTGAAAATCTCGGGAGCTTAGCTCCGTTTCTACGTCCAATTTCCTGTCTTTCCTTCCCCAAAAATGTCGAACTTGACCCGTTTCAGAGGTGTCGCGCGTAGAAACCGGCGCGTAAGGGCCGCGACATGCTGCTCCTGAGACGCAGCCGACTCGCGCTGCTGACGGCTCCGGTGGAAAAGGTTCTGTTGACCACAGCGGTTCCTATCAGCAGCTATGACGTGCTGCTGACGGCTCCGGTGGAAAGAAGGGGTAAGACTGGTAACTTGAACTGGTAACTGCAGACTTGAAACTTTCCAGTTTTTCCAGCTTTGTAGTTTTGTCATTAGCTTAAAAACGTTCAACTAAAAGAAACTTTCTGAACAAACCAGAGGCTGTTCTGGTTGATATTCAACCAAAACACAACCACCAAGATGTGAAATCAGACAAAATATAATCATGAAATACAGTTTGTTATTCAATTTAGGAGGAAAGGCAAAAAGAAAAGTCATTCTATGTGCATTCATAAGCAAAGCCTAATGTGTAATAAAGACTAAATAAATATTTCTTTCATTATTTTCCCATTTTTAGTCCTTTTGTTGTTTTCTGTTCCTGTTTTGGTAACTAAAGCACAATTATGTTTTGCTGAATACCTTGAAACCTGTTGGAAGTAGGTTAAGGCCAATTACTAGCGGCTTAGAGAGTTTGAGGGTTAGTGCGTGTGTGTAACTGTGCACATATATGTGTGTGTTGGCATGTGCTACTGTTCTCCTTGTATATGCCAGGAGGCCAACTGAGGAGGGAAGGAAAAGCAGCACTGCTGTCCACCATATGCCAAATATGAGCCTGTCTGCCAAATTGTGGGGGGATACTGGCAAGTGCTAGCACGGCTGAATTCTTGACAGAGGGAGATGAATAATTGAACATGTGCGAAGCAAAGTTCTGTTGGGATGGAGTGGGGGTGCCTGCGTACATGGTAAAGGGGAATAGAGACAGCCAGACTGTCTGCAAGAAAAACTCTCTTTTAGAAATTGCCGTGTTTGTTTTCTTGTAAACATGTTGAAAAGTTGCAGAGATTTTCTGATATAATTAAAGGGATTTATGAAAAGATGTGGGTGGAGGAAAAAGAAAAGAGCACAGCTCACTGGCACGTGTGCCTTTTGCCGATCGCACCAGTCAGCAACAGAACCGCTCTGAGAACTAACAAGATTAAAAAGCATAATAGAACAATCGAGAAAACATTAATTTAAAATAGAATCAGCCTCACTAGTTTATGTACATTATCATAGAAACTATGGATGCTATTACATTTACCGTAGTACTTCTAGCAGCATTTTAAACTGTATGTTCAAGCACAAAGAAACTTATTCTGCATGTTTGATTGTTAAAGGCTTGTTGGGTCTGTCTCTTATTAGCTGCAGGTGCCTGTTTTATTTATAGCTTTTGTTTTTTTGTATTTCGATCACCGCCCAACAGATCGTAGTTTGATCACTAGATCAAGTTACAAGCTATGTTCAGTAGAACCTAATAATCTACCATGAGAGGTCATAAGCCCGTCAACAATTGAAGGAAATTTAGCAGTTCTGTTAAGCTAGTTGCTTAACTAGTTATAGGGCTTAACCCAAAACAAACACACACAAAAAGCATTGTTATTATCAGGGTTCAGATTACACATAGGTCTCAGGGGAGCTCCTTGCCTGCATTTGAGCTTGGTGTTTTCTCATTAGTCCTGCAAAAGCTAATTATCCTAACAGAGGCCATCCAGGAAGCTAAAACAAGATAATTTTATGGGAAATCCTGTGGGTACACAGGCCAGTAGATCAAGACATCCTCTTTTGGAATCAGGGCTTTGCTCCAGTCGGTCAAGGTGAAAACTCAGCCGAGGCAAAGCTTTGGATTGACTGGTACGATCGCTAACTATAATCAAGCCCACACTGTCTTGAGCGCATCTGGAGTGCTCCATGCATTTATTTTATCCAGCTTGATTATTGCAATGCATTATACAGTATGCTGGGCTGAGTCAGGCAGCACTGAAACGTCTACAATTGGTTCAGAATTTGGCAGCCAGATTCCTGACCGGGACAAGGAAATCAGCACACATCACTCCTGTGCTGGATTCATTACACTGGCTCCCTGTAGGTTTTCGGGCTAAGTTTAAAATTCTGTGCCATGTCTTCTGGTCTTTTCATGGTGGTGCCCCACCATTCTTGGCAGCACCAATAAAACAAACTCTACGCTCTGCTGAGCTAGAATCACTGACTGTCCCACAGACTAGGTACAGGTCACGATCACTAGGTCAAGAACACGATCCTGGATATGGGCGGCCAAATTGTGCTCCCTCTGTAGGGAAGCCAGGCTTAGCCTTAAAGATATGGTGAGGATCTTGTGAGGATCGGTGAGCACTCCAACTACGATAACTCATGTTAACTTTAACACAGCAGTACTTCAATAAAAACCATGAGGCAGTGTTTCAATTTTAACTTGATTTATATGTGAAAAGCCGAGAAATAGTACAAGCATAAAAATGGGACTCTTTGGATGGTCTCTAAAAAGTGACTCGTCGTCTGCTGACATCATCTGATATAACTGTGGATCAGTATCGAGAGAATTTGCCAAGGTCTGTGTGCATCACATGTCTTACCCTATATCAGGGGTGGGGAACCCTGGTCCATCAAGGGCCGCTATCCAGCATATTTTAGTTTCAACCCTGCATCATCACACCTGGTTTTAATCAGCAGGTGATTAACAGGCTACTGCAGAGCTTGATGAGCTGCAGAACAGGTGAATCAACCACTGATTGTGGAAAGAACAAGCATTCTGGCCTACTTTTATACTGGACAGGTACAAAATGGAGACGTGCCCTAGGTCATGTCTAAGGGAGCAAAACAAATTATCTACCACTCAACCACATCAAAAGGAGTCAGCTCAGGTGGTTCAGGCATCTGTCTCATTGTTGCCTTCCTCTGCAGGTTTTCATCAGTTGACCTGAGACCTTAGGAAAGACCCAGACCTCACTGAGGGAATTAGATATCCTCTAAGGCCTGGGAACCCTTTCGGTTCCTCCCGAGGGGAAGTATGGAGTGCCACTGGTGAGGAGGATTCCTCAACTTCTCACAAACCAATTTTGAATAAATTAAAGAAAATTAATAGATAGAAACTGTGCATCATCCTACATTTATGCATTGATTCACTGTTTATTATCTAAAAGTGTTCTTGTATTAAAACATGAACAATGAGTGTAAAAATGGCCATGCTGATTGGTTTGGATCAGTTCAAACGACCTCCAGATGACACGAGGAGGTCACAACAACCAGGATAATAGCAGCCTTCCCCGCTGCCTTTCTTCTGTTTGACACTAAACTGTGGTGCTATTGTCTGAACCTTCCAGGACAAAAACAGAAGTTTGTGCATCTGAACGAACCCACCACTTTCCTTTCCTGGGTTTTACCGAGGAAACATAAGAGCAATACAGACATCACATCAGGTGTTTGAAGATAATGATGAATCCCACCGCTGGAGGCAACGACAAGAAGTAGAAAGGAGAAAACAAATCGTATTCGGTTTAAATGGTTTTGCCTTGATAATAGACAAAGACAAATGCAAGCAACTACAAAGCTGTGACAGCAAATCTTCTGCAATAGTAGCCGTACGTTCTGGTTATGTCACTGTCCCGCTATCGCTTGTGACTTTCCATTAATCCTCAGAAATTGATCTGCTGTGTCCTCTCACCTACCTGTGTCTTTATTATTGCAATGCCTGTTTTTTTTTTATTTTTTTCCTGAAACCTATATTCTGATCATCTTTTCTCCTTCCCCCCTCCCCTCCCCTCTTCTCTCTCTCTCTCTTTCCAACAGACACCGCCCTGTCCAGCGAGTGTGGTACGTAACTCTGTCTCGCCCTCATTTGCTTTACAGCCATCTGTGTGTGTGTGTGTGTGTGTGTGTGTGTGTGTATGAACTCCACCAACAGCAACAGCAGCGTGACGGCTGTTTGCGTTCATGTGGAAGGAACTGTTCTCACGTGCTGTCGTCTCAGCGGGAAGGGCGGGAGTGCCAAACTGCAAAACATCATTTGCATCTACAGGAAGCTGTTTTTCCTCTCCGCCACATTGTATGTCACAGCAAATGTTGAAACGAGGAGAGCAGAAGCATCAAGTGACGGCAATTATGAAAGCAGCATCCGCAAACCCATGTGGCCAATCAGAATTTGGGTTTAGCATATTTTCTCTGCGTGTGTTTTGCCTCGACCTACTTAGTCAATTTACCCCCTTTTGACTCCAATAGTATTCAATAACAAGCCGAGAGGGAGCACATTTTTAACATTGTCTCCTTTAAACATTAATGGAGCTCATCTCCATGTGGTCTAAACGAAGGGTGGATGCTTTCCATCGCCATGGTCGCCTCTCGTCTAGTTTGATTCCTGCGTGTTGAGCTGTCGTTGCTGGCTTCCTGTGCCGGGGAAAACACTTTAATCCCTTCATCAAACAGCTGAAAGAGAAAGTCCATCTGCTGTGCTGCCTTTGTTTGTGTCTATAATTTGCATGCGACTGTCCTTCACCCAGGTAACTGTTCTAGACCTGAGTTGTCCACATTAGGCTCTTTTCAGTTCTAGAAAAAAAATGCTCGCTTACAAATTCCTTCTGTCTTTGTCCCCATTAACAATGAAATCATTTGTTTGTGATTGCTTTGCTGTGGAGGAATTTACCCATACTCTTTAATTAAAGCACCAGGTAGGGTTTTCTAGCATGGATGTCCTGCTTCGGGTGAAAGGATAGAATCTTGGAAAACAATTCTCGAGGAGCAAAATTCATGCTTCCATCAGACAGCAGTAACTCAGGAGGCAGAGTGGATTGTCCAGTAATGAGACAGTTGTGGGTTTGATCCCAGCTCCCAGCAGAAAATGCTGCTTTTATGTCCTTGAGCAAAACACTTAACCCACCTTGCCTGCTGATGGTGGTCAGAGGGACCGGTGGCGCCAGTGTGGCTACATTGTATAGCTCATCATCACCATTGGGTGAATGTGTGTGTGTGTGGGTGAATGACTGATTGTGTTGTGAAGCACCTTGGAGGGTTCTAGATCTATAGAAAGTGCTATGTAGTTACAGGCCATTTACCATTTACAGCCAGTGGTCCAGATTCTGAAGCAGCAAAGCAGCCCCAGACCATCACACTACCACTGCCATGTTTGACTCTTGGTCTGATGTTAGTTTTACACAAGATATTACTAGACTCACACCTTCCAAAAAGCTCCTCCATTTTTATTGGCAGTCCATGGAACTTTTCAAAACGTTTTGGAGATTGTCAAAAAATTATGGGTTAAATCTAAGATTGGTCTTTTTGTTCGTCCTTTAGATCGGGGCGTGATGCACTGGTTTCTGAGGTCCTTTTGCTTATTTTGTGTTTATCAGACCAGTTCTATTCTATTCAAGTCTGGCAGTAATCAGGTGTGGGTTTGGCTCTGGACTTAACTTTCCAAATGATGTGGTTAGTCATCATTAAATAATGATTTAACAAGGGGGCAATTACTTCCTCACAGGGAGCCAGGTGGGCTTGGATTGCTGGAATCATCATTTGAAAGCTGCATTTTGTATTTACTCAGGTTATCTTCATGTGATGTTTGAATTTGTTTGCTGATCGAAAATATTAACAGAGGAAATCTCAAATAGGGCAAATGCTTTTTCACAGCAGTGTTGCTGTGCCAGGTGTTGGTATGACATCAACACAAGAAATGATCTGGCTCAACACACTCTGCCCTGTAAGCATCCATGGTTAGAGGCAAACCGTCAATGCGGTGGCATCACTCAGTGAAGACAAATAGCCAGATGCTGTGTGTCTGCTTTTTGAAGCATCAAAGGAGCAGGAGGTAGGGAAGTGTAAAGTCTCAGTTCAGATCAAGTACTCTAGTTTTGTGTGTGTGTGTGTGTGTGTGTGTGTGTGTGTGTGTGTGTGTGTGTGTGTGTATGCGTGTGTGCATGCGTGCGTGCGTGCGCGCCGGGGTAACCTCCATTTGCTGTTTGAGGAGACGATGATACACAGCACTGTGAAGCTGTGTGATCAATTTTTCATTGCCAAGCTAGCAACAGTGTCATTATTTTTTCCCATCCTAGCTAGGGCTGAAGAAGAGTCAGGAGATAAGAAGTCACAAAAGACACAAATTTATATTAATTCTGAATGTTATCCTTTGATTTGAAATTCTTTTGTGCCTTTCTTAACCGCCTTTCTGCTCCCAGATTAAAACACATGCACTGCCTCTCTTTCCTTATGTTCCTTTTTCTGCAGAGATGAGTAGTTGCATAATATGGATGATGTTCCACAAGAAAAGGCAGAACAATGGGGTACGTAATCAGGGATTAGCAAGGAAGTGAGAGGGAGCAATGTTAGAGCAATGACTCTCTGCCCTTGTTTCCTTTATGGATCAGTCAGTGGTAAGATGCGCTCCTGATTCACCAGAATCATCAGTCAGGGCTGGTTTTCAAACATACATGCAGCTTCATAAGAACTCAAACATGACAGTCTACCAGCAGTGATCATCACACCTACTTGAGCCATTTTTCTTTGTGTCTTCCTGGTAACAAGCTCTGTCCACTCCCTCAGCAAGGATGGGGAGTGTCTGATAGCTCTCCTCCACATCAAGTGGCTCCTGGCTCATCCTCTCCCAGCCTAATTGGCTGTACCTGAGGCGGGAGGGCAAGGTGTAATTGTGATAAGAGAAAAAGCTGCGCTTGGCTGGTTTTAGTGCCCTTATCTATAATCTCCAGATTGATTATAGTCTTTCTGCCAGCCGTGCAAATTGTTCAACCCTATCAACCCGACTGGAAGCCCCCTTCCCTCTGTCTTGGCCAAAACACAGCGGACTTGTGTTACGGTGGAATCTGGACTGACTGCTGATTTTCAGCTCAGCTCTGCAGCAAATGTTTTTCGTTTCATTTTGCTTTTAAGAGGTCATTAAGATTCATATCAGATACGGGGATTCTGAGTTGAGCAGCTGCATTTTTAACAGTTTAATTAACAAGACTGGATCTTCAAAGTTACTCCGTCTGTACATCTGATATCAGTGATGAATAACACAGAGAGCTGATCCAAGGATATGCCTCCTATTCTATATAATATCTGTGCTGCTAGCATCAGTAACAGAAGTTTGGAAAATGAGATTTGGCTGTCAAACCCTGCAGTAACTGCTAAAAAAAACTAGTGATGGGAATTACGGCTCTTTTTAGAGAGCTGGTTCTTTTGTGCAGCTCACCAAAAAGAGCCGGCTCTTTCGGCTCCCAAGTGGCTCCTCAGATTTGCTGTTGCGTAGAATCCATTTATAACCAAAATAATACAAAACTATGTGTAAAATGATTTACTAATGTAAAAAAATGCTATATATCAAATATTTATTATTTCTATGGATTTAATAACTGAACACTTTCAGAAATCTCCACTTTCTGGCCGTCTGGTTGGGGTCTGGGGTGGTAGGTTGCTGTGCTTAGTGTTGGGCGGGGGAGCCTGCTCATCAGCACCCCAGCAGAAAGGGTCAAACTCTGGTTACCGGTGATTGTTGTACCAAATGTGCAGCAGCACCGGGACCAGAGTGAATAGGGTGTGTATGGAGAGCATGAGTGAGTGTCCGGCGTGCATTTTTGTAAGTCTTTGGTTGTATGTGCATGTGTGAGCATGAGGGAGGGAGTGTGTGACTGTGTTTGTGTATGACTGTATATGTCAGGTGGGGCCTTTGACTCCTCCCCTCTCCTGGAACTTCTCTTGATGATATAGATCTTCGTCCCCCTCCCCCTGCCACACCTGGTGTGAGGGGTTGTGCCTTGGTCTGCCTGAGTGTTCGTGGCAACCGGGTCTGGGGGTTTAAGATTTTGGCATCTGCCTGATAGATCCCGGTGGCTGCCTGGTGGGGTCTGGGTCCCTGGGCTCTGCTGGGTCCCCAGCGGGGGTGGTCGCCCCTGGGTCCCGGGTCGCTGGGTCCCAGGCTCGGCCGGCTAGGGGGTGGGAGGCTGCGGGCGGGCCTGTGGGCTTGCCGCTGATGTCTCCCGGGACTCTGCCGGCTGCTGGTTGTGGCCCCCGGGGCGATCCTCTGTGCCTCTCAAGGGGGGCGGGGGCCTTTCTGGTCGCAGTCTCCTTGGGGTTCCTGTGTTCTGGGGCAGCGCCTGGATCTCTGGGACTTGGAGCTCCCCCCGTCTCCTGCGCATCTTTGGGGGGCGGATCTGTGGTCCCTCACACTCTCTGTTGGACGCTCCTATAGAGAAACCTTACATAAACAAGCGCGTGTACACACACAGGTGCTCACATGGTGCTCTCAAAAGTATGGGCTTGGGCACGTTAAACACAGGTCTTAAGACTATGGTGGACACTTAATGCATTGTGATTTATTATCGTGATTCTTCAGTTAAGCAATGTTGATTATATATTTTTTCATCAAGTTGACGCAGTGATAGGTAGATCTTGATGTATTGTTGTTGTGTCCCATTTTTTTTGTCATTTTGCTTTTTTTTGTTTTTTTCTGCAGGTCTAGAAGCAGACTCTTGTTCAATGTTTATTTTTGTGCCCCCCCCCCTCCTCTCTCCCCACCTTTTCTTTTCCTTTCTCTTTCACCTCTGTCTCCGTGTCTGGTCGGAATTACAAAGCATTCAACAACAATAACAATAAAGTTTTAAGTATCAGGCGTGACATTAAAAGCAGACGCTTTGATGCTCCACCTGAGAGTAAATCTGTAAGGCTTGTTACCAGCATTCAGACATCAATTCTGCTTGCTTCACAGCCAGACAGGACACGGTAAATAAAAATTAAAAAAAAGAAATCTCCACTTTCCGACTGCTGGTGCTCATTTTCTCACCATCTTCATTGCGCTCTCCTCCCTCTCGCTCGCTTTTTTCCTTCTCCCTCTCATCTCCCTCCACCCGCATGTGCTCTGCTGTGTGTCTGAGTCTGATCCTCCCTCTTCCCCGCCCCTACTGCTCTGTGTGTGGACTGTCTGGACACGCTTTCACCAAAGCAAGAGGGGAGGGGACGGCTCCGAATGACGAGCCGGCTCCCGTCATTCACTTCAAAGAGCCGGCTCTTAGAGCCAGTTTGTTGGCGGCCGACACATCACTACTAAAAACTTCTGTTTTTTGTCCACAATAAACAAACTGGTATGACCTAATAAGTAAGTTAATTTAGAGGTTCCTAAATTTTCCCAAAAATTGATTTTAAAGGGGACATTTTGTGAGTTGTTTCTTAGTTCCCTGGCTGACACAAAGAATGTTCATAAAGTTCTTTGCACAAAATTCCTTTTCCATAAAGTGATTTTCAGCTGTTTTATTCTTGACTATTTTACAAAACAAGCTGTTGCTCGCCACGTCCACCTATCCCTCACTCTGGCTGCTATAAGCTGAGAAGCTCAAGTTTCCGGGAAGGACTCAAAGTAGAGCCGCTGCTCCTCCAGCAGCAGCTCTTTCTTGCACGTGGGAGGTGGTCCTATTGTACTTTGCCCATTTGTGACATCACAAATGGGGCTTTTTTTAAATGACTTGTTTTAGGCTGGATGGACAGGTTTCCTTGAAATTGGAGTGTTTATAGAGGCAGTAGGGACCCACATGGCAGCACAAAATATACGAAAGGTGACTTTTGCATGATGTGTTCCCAGCTCAGTGGCCTAGTGGTAGGGTGTCCACCCTGGGTCTGGGAGATTGGGGTTCGATTCCCGGTTGGATCATACCAAATACTTTACCAACGAGACACAATGCCTCCCTGCTTGGCACTCAGCTTTAAGAGGATGGATTTGGGGGTTAAACCACCAAATACTTCCCGAACGTAGCCACAGCTGAAGCTCACCGCTCCTCGGGACGGGTCAAATGCGGAGGTGAATTTCACCTGTGTGTGATGATGACTGTGGGACTTTAACTTTAACTCATTCACTGCCAGCTGTCTCCTGATCACTAACAGCCTTCGCTGCCAGCGTTTCTCACCGTTTTTACAGTTTTTTTTAAGAGTAACAGAACATTGTGCGCTAGCATGATGTCGATGCCAGAACAACCAAAACAAAGAGGAGACTCACCTCTTACATCAGGAAGAAGCCGCGTGTTTCGAACGTTATCCATTCTTTCATAATCCGTTGTCGAATTGTGATCGGCAGACGCTTTTCCGGTTCGCGCCTCACTTTTTTTACAGGAACGGCCCAAAACGATCTCCAAACACATGGATGTGTTGCTTCCTGATCATGTGATCTGTGACGTATGCGGATGAAGATCGGCTTCAGGGCTGAGATGTTTGTTCTCTCAGCGCGGGGGCTCGCTCCGATGCTCAAACAGTAAATAAATGCAAATGGCGACTTAAGTCGTCATTGGCAGTGAACGGTTGGATCTAAAATGACGACTTTAGTCATCAATGGCAGTGAATGAGTTAACATTTAAATCAAATGATTCACTTTTTTCGCAATCAGTCACAATGAATATATAGTTTAGGTGTGTGCATCTTATAACTTTTAGCATATGTGATGTCATAAATCACATTTGTTTGGGCACTGTGAACTTAAAGACTTACCAAACGTTGACTCTATTCCATTTTTGAAGATGCATGTTTTTATTTAATTTTTTTGTTGTTGTTGTTTTGTTTAGTTTTTTTCATTTATATAAAACAAAAATCTAAAAATAATCTTAGATGTTTTTTATTTTTTAGCCAGGAAAAAGTCCAGGTACATGGAGTGGGCTTGTAAAACGAGTAATGGAACCACCATGGGGCTCCTGTTTTGGTTGGCTTCAATGACATATGACGAACTTGCATACAAACTGTGAGACTCATTCAACTGCTGCGCAAAATTTCTATCTGGATTTTAGATTTGAGGTGTTAAATTGCTTTAATTTGATTTGCAAACTCCAACCCTTCTCAAGCTTGAATTGTAATTATTGCACATCTCACTCACATCTCACAACTCACACTGCATGGAGAAGTGATCCAAACCTGCAATGACTTTTTGTTGCATTTTTTGTCCACAAATGTTGTATTTGTTCAAAATTCTACACACCAAATACGTCTTGTGACTTATGTAAGGGAATTGAGAACCATTGCAATTATTTTTCAGCTCCCTCAAGATTGATGTTCACAATTTGTCACCAACACCCACAGCCCAGGGAAACTGGGAGCAGAGAGTTCCAGTAATGGAAATAAATTATTGCTGGAATTAGTGAGAATGTTTCCTCTAAAAGTTTCCTAATTTGTCCTTTGAATTGTTATAAGCAAAAAAAAAAAAAAAAAAAATGCTGATAATATGAAAAGTAGTTACATTTAAAAACAAAATCATTCTGCAACACTTTGTATACTTAGATTTTGCAACATATGCATAAAAATAGTGATTTAATTGCAACTTCAAGTCTCAAAAATCTCTACATGTGCTTGTTTTGGCCCATAAAAGTTTCAACAAGCAAAAGGTTTGCATTAAGTGGCACTGTCATGGCTGTCTTAGGAATCAACTGAAACACTTTGGAAGCAGAAAAGAGGAAAACTGCAGGTGACATCAGTTTGCTGACTGCCACACAACAATGTCTAAGTCTGAGCTCCACCTGATGCAATAATCACCCAACAGGTTCGATCACTTTCCTGCTTTATCGTTGGGCGGCCACAAACCCCCTCAAAATAACCATTCATCCCATATTTACCAATTAACTTGTGCAGCCTATTTCTAATCAAAACATTATTTCCTGTATTTTCATATTTTTATTCAAGGAAGAGTAGGTGCTAGTGAATGAGCAAAACATTCATGATCTGAGCCAATCAGGCAGTTATTGGAGACTCGGCAGGAGGAAATTGCCGCAGCCGCATCCAAACATCCAGTAAGTGGCAGCTGTGTGGATGGCTCAGGATGATAGAAGCTTAAATAAGCACTCATTACAATCAAGGTCTGCAGAAAAGCATCTCTGATCACACAACATATTGGACCTTGAAGCAGATGGACTAAAGCAGCAGAAGACCACACTGGCCCCTGTCCGCTGACAACAGGAAATGGATTCTGCCACTCTCTCAGACTCACTAATCGTGGACAACTGGAGAAATGTTACCTTTCCGATGAGCTTCAGTTTCAGCTACATGTTGTTGAATCTTTGCCACAAAGAGCTAGGGCAGTTCTGAAGGCTGGAGGGGCTCCAAATCATGGAGTATCTGACAAAATAGCTGCTGAGTTTCAGTAACAAGTGTCAGTTAAAACAAGCTCAGAGTTAAACATTAACTGTTTTGGAGAATGTTCTCTGTCACTTGGTGGTCTGACAAATGTGCAGCAGCTTGCTTTAACATTATTTAACCTCCTACGTGAGAATCTGATTGACTACATTAGATTTAATTTGTTACTGCCAGTCATTAGCAGACATCTTTAGATGTGATCTGTAGCTCATTGTTCTGGTCAGTTCTGGAGGTGATGCAATGGTTAATATCAAAGTTAAAGTCCCATTAGTCATCTTAAACTGGAAATTCATCTCCACATTTTACCCATCCCCTTGGGGATGAGTGAGCTGCAGCAGTGGCTGTGTTTGGGAATCATTTATTGGTTGAACCCCCCAACCCAACTGCCTTAAAGCTGAGTGTCAAGCAGGGAGGCATTGGGTTCAGTCTTTAGTATGATCCAACTGGGATTTGAACCCTGATCTCCCAGTCTCAGGGCAGATACTCCTCTAGCCACTGAGAAGGTTGTCTATCTGTTTTTAAGCATTTATTTAAACCTTTGAGTAAACTCAATATTAATTTATTTACATTGACAATCACAGTATGTCTATCTTGAAATGACCTTTTTCTTAGTTAATTTTTATTCCAAATTTTTTACATACTTTTCTTTTATCTCCTTTTTAATTTAGATATATTTTTCAAATGTTATTCCTTATTTTTACTAAACGCCTCATGTTTTGTATCTCAAGAGGTGTGTGTGTGTGTGTGTGTGTGTGTGTGTGTGTGTGTGTGTGTGTGTGTGTGTGTGTGTGTGTGTGAGGGGGGGGGTACAAAATGCTTGTAATGTCAAAGTAGGACGCCTCAGGAAGAATGAATGGCTCCTGCAGTAAGATGAGAGCTAATAGAGTTCTCAAAAAATAACATAAATAAATATATAAATGACTGTGTTCACCATCACATGTAATGGAATAACATCCCATAATGTTTGACCAAAGAGTGATTTTCTTGAACTGAGCTTCTTATACCACACTCTTGCTTGGTTTGTTGATTTTAAGGTTATAATAAGGTCAGGAATGGCTCCTGTGTGTCGTCTCCCCTTCTTAATTGTTAATTTGACTCACCTGCCTCTCGTTACCCTACCCACCTGTTTCCCCGATTACCCCCGTGTTTTGAAACCCTCTGTTTGTGCTTGTCCTAGTCAGATCCTCGTCTCGCTGTCATGTTGGCCTACCTGTCATTATTCAATTAAACTATTCACTAAAACCTGCTTCCTTTACCTGCTCTTACTGTGTTTGGGTCTGTTTTCCTCTCTACTTAATGACAAACACTAGCATAAATCTGTTTTGACGTCCTAACTCCAGCACCAGTGCAGGACTTGATTTGTGATGTGGGAGGCATCCTCTCTTTTCTGCCTCAAATGCAAAGGCTGTAAGTTAGCATATTATATGAGATAAAATCAGACTAAATGAGTTTGTTGTTACCTTGCCCTACCCAAACTAAAATGGTTTCCCCTCAGTTTTGGAGCTGTAAGCATGTTAAGCTACAGTTCCACTGTAGTTCTTTGGGAGCTAAAACACTTGTGTTCTCCTTCTGAAGTGTGACTCAGTGCAGCTAATTCCATTAGATTTCGTTTAACAGTTGGCTCTAAAATGACTCCCACCTCTTTACTCCGCAGAAGTCGTCAGGATTTGAGCTCAGACCAAGATGAGAGTCTAAATACATTGGTTTAAAGACAAATACATCATGTTTCCTGTGATAAAATCCCACTCTGACCTGAGCGTTTCTACTGCAATCCAGCGTTTGCCCGTTAAACGTATCTAATGAACCACATGTAACAAACGCTACCACAGGAGAAAGAGATACCCCGCTCGACATGCTTGTTATGTAGCCCCAGCCTTTTTCACTGGTTTTGAGTAGCTGTTAAGGCTGAAAGAGCAGCTAATGGGTTGTGAAATGTCTCCAAAGCTAGCGCAAAAACAGAAGTTAATTTCTCCCAGCCCCTCTGAAGCAACACAAACGGTGAAGAGGCCTGCCAGTGCAGAGAAAGAAGTGTCATCTCAAGGTCCTTATCTGTGGGAAAGCTTTTCAGAGCTTGGACATTAGAAACTGTATGATTCATTTAATTTGTGTTTTCATTTTTGAATGAAGCTCAGGACAATCAGAAAGATAATGTAATATGTATTTATTCCACCAATACTTCCACCAATTGTAAAAGCTAAATCCACGTTTATCTTCTAGTGATGATTTAAAAATGTACTGCAAGTAAAGACGGCAGAACTTTATGTCAAGATGTTATAAAATTATTTATTTACAGTTTTTTTTTATTGCTAAAACTCAAAAAGCAAAAATGAGGCACAATTTTCACAACCTCTGCTTCTGTTCCCAATCGCTTGACTCAGTTTATCACTACTTAAGATTTCCTTATCATATTAGAGCTCTGATTTTCCTCCTTTACACTCTGATGTCAATTTAACATTACCTTGCTGTCAAAACACAGCACACAATTTTCAGGTTTATACACACTTTCCACATAAATTCTCAAAGCTTCAATCAACAACACACAAATATTCAAATCTCTAAACTGTCGGGTCTGGCGAGCAATTTGCAATCAGGGACTGCAGCATAAAAGTCAGTTTCCACAAGGCTACCCAGGTGTATGAGTGGTTTCAGGACCACCCACGGTTTTCCATTTTATACCTTCCACCTTATTCCCCCTTCCTCAATCCCACTGAGGAGTTTTTCTCAGCCTGGAGGTGGAAGGTGTACGAAAGGGATCCACAGAGCCAGGTCCCACTGCTTCAAGCCATGGAGGAGGCTTGTAGAGATGTGGCCTTTGAGGCCTGTCAGGGCTTCATGAGGCACTCGAGGCAGTACTTCCAGCGCTGCTTGGACCAGGAGGATGTTGATGAGGCCCTCTGGCCAGACAGAGACCGGAGGCATGATGCCCCATGATTATGCTTGAATGGGAGAGGGGGTGGGGTGGGGGTTGGGGGGTTAACTGTAAAAATAAAATGTTTTGTCTCAAAATTTGTGTGATGTCTAATGTTTGTCTCAGAGAAAAGTGGGCACTGTCATACATTCGGTGTGTAATTCATTGTGTTCCATTTAGACAATTGAGTTTTCAGCTTTGCTCTTCAGTGTTCTTTCCATGCTTGGTAGTGTTCACCCAAAAGCTACTTGTGTTTAAGCAATGAATGGTATGTGTGTGTCATGTGAAAATGTGGCTGTGTTTACCAAATGAAAACACGGGTTCCATTTTGGGAACATGTTACGATATGTGATGGCAGGGTTTAGTTGCAAAGGGAAGCCGCGGTTTAGGAATTTGTGTGTTATGTTTGGGGTTTTGTGTGTGCAGTTTTGAAAGAAACGTAGTTTTGAAAAACGCGTTTTAGCAATCGAAAAAAACTGTAATCATTTTCCTTTCTTACAAATGCATGCACATTTTATTGTTTAAGTTTCATAACTTAAACTTTCATAAGTTTTAACACAGCTGCACATTGGTGCAGTGGTTAGCGTTGTTGCTTTGCAACAAGAAGGTCCTGGGTTCATGTTCCGGCCTCGGGTCTTTCTGCAAGGAGCTTGCATGTTCTCCCTGTGCATGTGTGGGTTCTCTCCGGGTACTCCGGCTTCCTCCCACCATCCAAAAACATGACTGTTAGGTTGACTGGTCTGTCTAAATTGGCCTTGGGTGTGTGTGTATGGTTGTTTGTCCTGTGTGTCTCTGTGTTGCCCTGTGATGGACTGGCAATCTGTCCAGGGTGTACCCCGCCTGTTTGCCTGAAGACTACCAGCCCCCTGGAACCCTGCATGGATAAGCAGGTATAGAAAATGAATAGATGGAGGTTTTAACACCAATGTGCAAGACAATATTTACGTTAAAGGAACTTTTTGAGGTAATATTGAAAAGATTTTTTATAGACTCAAAATAAACCAATTCTTATTTGTTTACCTAACTTTTTTGGCATTTACTCCTTCTTTGAGTTTCCATATATGACTCATGAATGCTGCCATGTGTGATCCAGTCACTGGGTTACAACTGTAATTTGACTAGAAGCTGTAGGATAGTTTGGGCTTGCTGTTGATGCTGGAGTGACCACCCCCACCATTCTGGTTATCCTTTAACAAATCTTCTTTACAGAGTAGGATAGAATGTGTAATCTTGCTGGTTCTCAGCATGAGGTGGAGCAGAGCTGTTGTGGCTGGGTATGGGTTTTCATAATGATCCTGATGCAGATGAAGTGTTCAACGGTTGTTTTTTTCTTATTGCTGATGGCAAGTGCAATCAAGCAAATTCAAACAAGACCAAAAGGAGATTTTCTTTCTTTTAGCTGTCAGAACCCTGAAAATAAAGAATGTTTGACATTGTGACTAAAAAAACAGCCCATTAAGATTTGAATCAAAGTTGCAATGAAAGTACAATCTTTTCATTTAGCCTCATCTGACATAACTTCCATGCATACACCTTGAAGATGCATTCAATTCTCTCCACACAAAGTACTCCTCAGAAGTGTAAATGCCATACAGCACAATCACACTAGACACCTTTGCAGGGCATGATGTCACATTTCGTTGTTACAGTTTCAGCCCGAACACCATGAGCAGCGCTGTCCACCCTCTTTCAGGACCGTGGACAGCGCTGTAAAACGCCTCATCACAAACATCAGTTTGCAGCAGCCTTTAATATCAAATGGTGCTGTTTTGAGCAACACTTGGTTCAAGTTCACTAAAAACTAAAATACGACATTAAGTTCATGCATAGATGCCATCATGAATGCTCTCATATGTACGCAATGATGCACAACGCTGATCACAACTGAACAAAAGGACTGCCACCTGCTGGCATAAATCAGTATCTGCAGTCGATTTAAAATGGGAACTCTGAATAGTGTTCTCTGCTCAATGAGTAATCATGTTAAAGGGAGACTAGGCAGTTTTGGCTTGCTTTTAGCAACCCCTAATATCTGTTTGTCGAACCCAAAGCAAAACACATCTCCTTGCTGTGCATTTGTCTTTTCAACACCTTAGTCTAACGACTGAAATGTCTCCCCATCCTTGCTTAGTGTCCACAAGAGTGATCCATCACTAAATTAAACCAATCAACTGTCTTAATGATCTAAAACATGCAAGAAATGTGCTGGAACAGTTATGTCAGCTCATTTTTTCTAACAGTCTAACAGGTGGCAGCCCGCCAGTCTGAAGTTGCAAATGCGGTATTCTGGCCACAGTGGCGATAGGGGCTGGGTGGCCATTCGCTAAAGGGTCATTTTAGCACATACTGGCTCAAGAAAATAGTTAAAAAGATGAAAAAAGTTGCCAAGTTTGCCTTTAATTATAATTAATATTTGACCAAAAATATCTCTTTCAAGGAGATTTTGATGAGTATTGATATTGTCAGAGAAAACTGTCCATGATCATTCACGCATATTTTCTGTGAATCAACAAAGTCCACCCCATGCCCCAACCTCCCCCACACCAATTAAATCTGTTTTTCTGCAGCAGATCTCAGGCTGATGAAGACAGCCACGAAGTAGAGTTGCACAGGGCCTTCATGGCAGATAATTGTGCAAGAGTATGTGCAAAGAGAGAGAAAGCAGCCAGGAAGAAAACAAACAAGCATAAAAATGGCAGCCTGTCTCCGGTGAGAAGCACCTATTTTCTACCCAATATAAGACATACCATTTCTGAATTTTCTCTTTTTTTTTCTTTTTCTTTTTTTTTTTTTTTTTGAAAAATGCTGTCAAGCCTGCTGGAAACTGGGAGGACAAAAAGTCTTCAGATTTTTTTTTTTATTCTACTTTTCAAAAACCACTGAGAAAACACAAGTGTTTCTTTACCCAAAAAAATGAAAAATAAATAAATTAAAAGAGCTACTGGGAGCTGCTTGATCTCCCAGCTTTGACCATCTCTCCCAGCTGAATGGAAACACGCCTCGTTGTGGCCTTCTTCCCTACAAAGGCAGGGACGGCAGGCGAGCCTAAGTACACACGACTCTGCCTAATGGCTACACGTCTGGCCTTTCTCACGGGATTGCATGGTTGAGAAAGATGAAGCTTGATCTGTGTTTTTCAAGAGGAAAGGCTTCTTTTCTGTGATGCAGATGAGAACAGACAGGAAACCTTGAACTGGCAATGTTTCAGGGTGAAAGTTTGAGAATAAAAACAAAGTATTAGAATCAGACTTTCTCTCTGCATCTGCTGCCCTGCTTATGTTTGATACTCCAGCTTAGAAATCTGCATAAACAATAAAAAAAGGCTTTCTGGTTCATTTAGATTTTCTATCTTCACACTGCGATTTTATTAAGGTCTGCCATTGTGTATACTCAAGCAATTAGTTCACTTTTCATTTTACTTCACCCAGACTGAGACTAATGAAGGCACGTTTCCTGGGGTTAATTATACCAACATTATGTGATAATATAAGGAACAGTAAATGGCACTACACTCTTTAGTTAGCCCCTTTCATCATCCCCTCCCGCTGGGGAGACTCTTCATCACTTTATACGTTTCTCCTCTTAGAGGCACATCTTCTCCCTTTTTCTCAGAATTAGACAACACAGCAGCATTAGGAGCCTAAGAGATGAGGCTGGACCGAGCAAATCCCTACACAAATTAAAGGGTATAGACCATTATTAAAGTCAATTGCTGCTGCCTGCTACCAACTGTTAAATTACAATGAAGGGAAGAAGCAAGCAGCTTTTACTTTCCTCCTCTGTGCCTCACTGGCGGAGCTGCACAAGAGCATCCTTGGAGTTGTGTCATTTTCAGTCTTAATGCACCACAAAGCTAATATCCGCACACAGGTCTGAACCTGTAAAGGGTGAAAGACATCCGGGTTGTGCACAAAGAGAATTCTGTTTCTGGAAAAGTTAAAGGCAGGATATTTTACTACATAATTCACCGCAGACATTTAGCTTCTGAAAGGAGCTCACCGTTCTTTCATGCTTTCACACTTGAGGAATCTTTGGTTGGATTTTAACTCTTTCATTTGGTGCTTTTCTCAGGTAAATGTGGTTTTCTGCAGGAAGGGTTCATCTGTCAATCACAGGCCAAGATTACTTTGCTACTTTGAGGATATGCTAATCTCTCTCTCTCTCTCTCTCTCTCTCTCTCTCTCTCTCTCTCTCTCTCTCTCTCTCTCTCTCTCTCTCTCTCTCTCTCTCTCTCTCTCTCTCTCTCTCTCTCTCTCTCTCTCTCTCTCTGTGTACTCATCCACAAATGAGCCTGCACTACAAGATTAGTGCTTCATGCCGTCCATATCAACGTCCCAGCTGACAGTACCTGCTGAGTTCCTGATTTTTGTGGCATTTATTCTGACTGCACATCCTTCTTCCTTGCAGAGTAAATTCGAATCGACCCTAACTTGCCACATTAACATCACTGAAACTCACACTCAGTCCTGCTCTGCTGCAGTGGCTTTTTTATTTATTCTTTATTTTGTGGCAAATTTGTTATGTAGAGCACGCCCCGCCTCTCTGGGCCTTTTCCATTAACGACATAATGCTGTTGTGTAATTATTGCTCATCTGCATTTGAAAGCAGATACCATTAAAAACTGGAGAATTAATGAGTAAATTTGCTAAAGTTCAGCTCTTCCCTCTCATTTTGTTAACCAAAATGTATTTATAATTTCAGTGTACCAACGTTTATAACAGTTAAAGCATATTGTCGGTTTTAAATCAATACCACCTTAAAAATAACATTCCTCCTTTAATCTTAAGCTGAAAGACACTAATATAGCTTAAGGACGGAATGTAATGTTATCCAAATGGTTAGAACGCTTTTGTGGAAACAGAGAGAAAAAAAAGAAGCCTTTTTTTAAAGTATTCTCTGTGGAAAAATTTAACTAGTTTGCTCAGTGAAGTGTGTGAGGGTGTATTTTTCTCACTCATGACAAACTCTTAATTTCCTTTCCTTCCTCGGCATGTACCTGTCAAAATCACTTTGCTGTTGCACTTTTCCTCATCATCATCCAACGAAGCACTTTCACTCTCCAAGTTTGAGTTTAACGGAGCGTGTGGACTTTAACATTTCGTGCACTAAAATAAAAAACATAAAAAAAATCAGACAGGTTGATTTTTATAGTGGTTTACATGCAACCAGCTGTTATAATTTATAAGTAGTGTTTTATCCAGGCTTGTTGATGTGTATGTATTCTTAAAATGGGTTTGGTTGATGACAGTGTGACTTCTGAACTCACTAGAGCTGTGACACAAGGCTGGAATGAGGTTACATTAGATCAGATGTCATGAAAGCACAATGATGGATTGCCCTGTAAATCATAAAATCTATAAAAACATATAAATCAGGCTTCGCTCAGCAAAAGCTGCAACATATAATCGATCCTCTGGCCATCCCTTGAGTGACGACATCTGGGTGACATGATGTTTTATAACCAAACACCAATCAAAACCAAGATCTAGGAAGTAGAAGTTCGGGAATGTTGAACTGGTTATTGCCAATCACAGTGCTCTACATTTCTTGGTTGGGCTTAACGATAGAGCTGCAATAGAAAAGAATAATAAAGATGGTGTTGACCAGGAACAATTTCGACTTGAGCCTTTACATGACTCATTAGTGGAGAGAGGTACTTAAGTCTTTTATTTTGAAATCTGCTTTTTGCAGATGATGTGGTTCTGTTGGCTTCATCTCCAGCTTTCGCTGGAGCGGTTCACATCTGAGCGTGAAGCAGCTGGGATGAGAATCAGCTCTTCTAAATTAGAGACGATGGTCTTGAGTCGGAAAAGGGTTGAATGTTTTCTTCAGGTCCGGGACGACGTCCTGCCCCAAGTGGAGGAGGTCTCTCGAGGTCTTGTTAATGAGTGAGGGAAAGATGGAGCAGGGAGATCCATAAACACATTGGTGCTGTGTCTGCAGTGATGTGGGCGTTGTACCAGTCCGTTGTGGTGAAAAGAGAGCTGAGACTGAAGGCAAAGCTCTCGATGTATCGGTCACCTTGGGTAGTGACCGAAAAAATGGAATCATAGATACAAGCGGCCGAGATGAGTTTTCTCCAGAAGGTGTCTGGGCTCTACCTTGGAGATAGGGTGAGAAGCTGGGTCACCCAGGAGGGCTCAGAGTAGCCACGCTGCTCATCAAGAAGAGCCAGTTGAGGTGGCTCAGACATCTGGTTAGGATCTCTCCTGGATGCGTCCCTGGTGAGGTTTTCCATGCACATCCAACTGGGAGGTGATCTAAAGGAAGACCAGGACATGCTGGATGAATTATGTCTCACGGCTGGCCAGGGAACGCCTTAGGATTCCCCCGAAGCAGCTGGCCCAAGTGGCTGGAGAGGAGGACGAAACCAACTTGGATGAATGGATGGATTTTGAAAAAGGATGTAGTTGCTTCTTCTTGGACGATGTATGGCGGACCGCCCTGTTTGACATCTGCAGTGGTGAACACCTCACAGTGTTTGTTACTCTGTGAGGTGTCTGTGAGTGCTGACCATTTTTGTAGGGAGACAGTTTGAAAGACAACAGAAGACACCACCCCTATGAGTGAGCTGTTTTTATGACTACATGATGACTTGCCAGGCTACTCTTGGTGTGGATTGATGTTTTAACTATAATATTGAATATCTCCTTGCTCAGAGCTTTCAGGTGTTAATTCCATTTAGGTTGACCTTCTGGTCCACCCAAATCTTCAATCATTTTTCAGGAAAAATGTCAGTGGATTAAAAATCTGTAGCCAGACAGCGATCTTTGGCCTACACGGATACATCCTTATCTTATCTGATTCATCATATATTATTTTACATCCCACACTGCATCTTTGCTCCTACACTTCAGATGTCCAAGTGGTTCCAGATTTAAAATGTCAAATGGGATGTTTGTAGGCCAATTGGTGAAATAGCAAAATGGCCTGTTTATATGCATTTGTTTTTTATGTGTTCTGTCCTATTTTACTTTTTCCCTTTAAATTTTAATCTTAGCTGTAAGAACATGTTATTGCACGCTATCACTAATATTTCCAAACTCTGTTTTTCTTCTCAAAGTTTTTATTTTGCTTGGTAAAGCACTCTTGGCTTGTATAAAAAATGAAATTCAAAACAGCTGAGATGAGTCAGATTCCATCCTCAGTTTCTGTGATTTATTATTGTTCGATTTCCGTGGATGCAGTTTGGATTGATTGAACTGCTCTGCCCTCCTTACATTTCTCACTCTGAAGTCAGACTGAAAAACCCTTTGCTGGCTCAACCTCTCAAAACAACATCTGTACAAACTGTTTTTCCTTCACCCCGTTTCGGCAGCTCCATCACTGTTGTTCTCACCCACTCTGTAGATTAGCTGTGGAGTGTACTGGTGGAAGAATGAGGTCGCCTGGAATCAAACATTAATCAGCTGCTGGTTTATAAGATAAAGTGAGCACCTACACTCCCAGAGCCCCCTTTCTTTGTGCCCATAGGCTGCTCTGCCACTAAAATGGTAATGCAGCTGCCTTTTCTCATTCATGAGTTGCTCACTTTCCGCTCGCCAGGCCGAGAGGGACATTGTGGATACTCTGCAAGGTGGACAAATGTGCCAAGACAATGAAAAGCGACTGGACTTGGTCTTTTCAAAAAGTCCATGGTGTCAAAAGAATGGCCTTTGGGTGGATTATCATGTTTAGCTGTCAGGAAATGGATTGGTGGGAACGGGGTGTCTTAGTTGTACCTGACATAATTTGAAGTATAGAGCTCCGGGAGTTGACGTCACGTTTCCCGGCATGCAACAGTTCAAATCGAAACGGCGCCATATTGGCATGCAGAAGCCGGCAGCTGGACTATTTGTTATTGTCAGAAAACTCAATCAAACGGGAAATATGGTAGATTCCTGTTGTGCCCCAGGATGCAGAACAGACGCGGACGACATAAGGAATGCCATCTACAGGATTCCCCAAGATCCGGAGCGCCGCAAACGTTGGATCATTGTAATAAAACGCGCTGGTGACCGGGCGAAAATGAAGCTGTGGGATCCCGAGAGTAAAGGTTTTCGCTTATGCAGCGACCGCTTCATATCAGGTACTTAAACCAACGTTTCCTCAACTGTGTATGGTATTTATTTTAAATGCTTTTATTATGATTCTTAGTGGGCTTCCTAAACTTATTTTGGCGTGGCTTTTTCTGTCTTATTACTCATAGCAACAAGTAAACATCCCGTAAAACGTTGCCTCGTGAGTTCTGTGTGCTGCCGTTTACGTGTCTTATGACCACAGCAATTAACCGGCTAAGCTGTATTTAATTTTTAAGCAATGGTTGATCAGTTGTCAGATCACACATAAAAAGCACTTTGGATTGCTATTATCTGTCTCACCGAGACTACTTACGTGTAAATCTGTTATTTGTCCGTCCATCCATCCATTTTCATCCGCGTATCCGGAGTCGGGTTGCTGGGGCAGTAGCGTGACTTCCCTCTCCCCAGCCGCTGGAGCCAGCTCCTCCGGGTAAATCCCAAGGGGTTCCCCGGTCAGGTCCGGTGTTGTGCCGGTCCGCTCCGACAGCTTCTGGCGTCGGAGCGGGCAGTAGAGTCGAGAGTCCCAGACCTTCTCCCCAGCTCCTCCGGCCGGGGGAATCCCAAGGGGTTTCCCCGGCCAGGTCCGGTGTTGTGCCGGTAAGAAGTCCGCTCCGACAGCTTCTGGCGTTTTTAAAAAGTATCCCAGGGGCACGGCAAGGGTCAGAGATGTTTAGTCTATTTAATTTCTGACTATATAAAACGATTTCTTCTGTTTTAAAGTGTGAAGTAAACTCCGACGAAGTAAAATCCAAGCGGATCCCGTTCATGTTCATGGTTACATCCGTGTTTGTTTACCTTTTTTGCATGCCAAAATGGCGTCCACTAACTGAGAGTCACGTGGGGTCCGGAGCTCTATAAACTCTCACAAGGATCACAAGTACACCGCCATCTTGTTCCACCTTTATTCCGTAATGAGATATATCAAGTGATGCTTTTTCATTTGGACTGTTGCAGACGAGCACAAATCTGACTAAATTACCTCCATGGTGAGACTAAGTGCCTCAATAAGTGCAAACAGGTGGTTTTGAGCAGTTTGAGTCAAGTTGTTGTTCTCGGTATTCAGGCCACAGAGCACAGCGGGAGTCCTCCTCGTTCTGAGTATGGTGACATCAATAAAGGGATGGGTGTGCACACCATGACACATATAGACCTTGTTTTCCAACGATGCCTGGAGATGCTGTGTGTGGAGGATAAGAGGCAGAATGCAGTGATGCATGTAAGTTGGGGTCTTTGTGCAACCTGGTTTTAGAGAATTTTTTCTGGTGTGCATCACCGTTCAAAAATGATCATGTTAATGGGATCTTTTGGAAAATTGGTGCCATACATGAGCACACATTGCCTTATTTGTTCCTTTGTCATTTGGTGAGCCATTTTAGTTCAAATGGAGACGCAAAATTGCTAAAAATGTGCTAATTGTCAGAAGGAATATCATTGAATTGTATGTGAATGTCAAGTAACATATATAACCAGGTCAAACGACATTATTGCAAATAAATAGCAATGGCTGTGCTGGTGGCTGGGTAGTAAATCTTAACTCTATCAATATCATAATATTAGCATGCACATTGTCAATAGAGTTAAGGCTACTGAGAAAATTGCTCACTCAAACTCTGGTCACCAATAATAAATGTCAGTCAGATGGATCCCCACTTGTCTGAAAAGTTATGATGACAGAAATCTATGGCACCATCATAACTGATATTGTTGTTGCAGTAGTCTGCTATATCACTATTTTATGTTTTGCCAAAGTTTCACAGTTCTATTGCCAAGGACGTTTGTTTACAGTTAAGTCCAAAAAATGTCAATTGTCCCATTTCGCCTGCACTTAATCCAAGTTTTTTTCTTCACAATTTTGATGGAAATTTAAATTGTCTTTTTGTGTGAGACGAGGTCCATACAGGTGCAGACACCTGCTGTGACTCAACGTTTTGAAAAGAAAATTGTCTTGGGTGTTTAAAAATGTTTAAGATATAAGAAAAAATGCTGAAGCACGAGAATGAGGCCTTGCAATTAAAAAAAGCAAATTAAGAACGATGGCAAACATTTTGATGTATTTTATAGCCTTCTTTCCCCCTTTCAACATGCAGCAAAATTACTATTCAAGCAATGCCACAGCCATTCTGAATAAAGATGATTTATTTATCAACACTCATTAAACTACATTGTTATGTTAATAGTCGTGTTTTAAATGGGCAGCTTTCACTAAAAGCTTTTAGCAGATTTATTATTTTTTCAGGAAAAGTGACATTTATCAGCTTTTTGTCTCATTGTTCTAAACACAGAAGAACATTTGAGACTGATGCAGGCAGTACAGCTCACTGCAGCTTTGGCATGACTAACTGGGCCATTTTACACAAAATCTTACTCACAGTTTTGCTCTTTCTGCAGGAGGTCAAACTGTTTGCTGTGAAAAATCCATGTGCCCACAGATACCTCTGCTCTGACTGAAAGCTGTTTATGTAGCAGCCTGTCACTTAGCTCAGCGCTGGTGTGAACCTCCTGGTGCAGAAGCTCCAACAAGGTGTTGTAGTGGGAAGTAGCTCATAATCCAGGCTGTCATGAACTGCTGCTTCACAAATGATTTCACTTTGTTTTAACGTTATACTCACGACTCTGCTGCAGTACAGAAGCTAGGGAAGTTCCAATTCATTCTCAAGTATCAGATGTGGGCATTTTTTTAATTGATTGATAAAGAATTGGTATGAAGACGCTAAGCTACTGATCTTTATTGTTCTCTCTGTTGTTGATGGTTTATGGCATGCTGTAAAACACCTCTTTGCCAAATCGTTGTTGTTTTGAGCTTGAGCTGTAATTAGGAAGACATGAAACTATCAAATGAACTTTATGTTTGTGTTTTTAATCCTTTATGTAATCCCCCCAATTTTATTTGCACCTTATACACTTCCACTGACGACATTCCACACAAACACACACTTAGGGCCTTGGGAGTGAGCACATTCAACGGCATTTGGCAGGGGGCTATCTCAGCCTCCTCCCGAGTGCCGGTGCCCACTTCCAATTTTAAACCTCACTTAGACACTGATGGCTGAGGGTGTAAGTGGGGTGGTGCGGTGGCATCAGCTGGCATAGGCCGGATGATGCCCGCACTGCCCGCTCAGCACAGCCATGGAATACACCTCATGATCACACAACACTATATTGGAGCAGGTGGAGGGAGACTAGGGGTCTTAGCCACCTCTGTTGTTGCTTGGCTTCCTGGGGCTGGAGGCTAGGAGGGAGATCTGGCCGTTTGGTTGGGGTTTGGGGTGGTGGGTTGCTGTGCTGAGCGTTGGGCGGGGGGGCCTGCTCATCAGTGCCCCAGCAGAAAGGGTCAAACTCTGGTTACCGGTGATGTTGTACCCAATGTGCAGCAGTACCGGGACCAGAGTGAATAGGGTGTGTATGGGGAGCATGAGTGAGTGTCCGGCGTGCATTTTTGTAAGTCTTTGGTTGTATGTGCATGTGTGAGCATGAGGGAGGGAGTGTGTGACTGTGTTTGTGTATGACTGTATATGTCAGGTGGGGCCTTTGACTCCTCCCCTCTCCTGGAACTTCTTTTGATTTTTACTTTTCCGTCAGCTCGAGTATGGAGTCGCACACACACATTGACAGAGAAGTCTTTTCCTCAGACTTCTTTGCCAAAGCAATTCTCCGCCAGGGCAACAGAGGGCGTAGCACTTTTTTGGGGTATCCTGCCACCATTACAGTCACGAATCCGATCCATAATAGTGCATTTACTCTTGTCTTTATATTGTTTTAATATGTTTCAGAGACGTTTTAACGTACACAACTTTGTTCCTCATTCTCATCCACCTCTTCATATAGTCACCACATTTATATTCATATTTCCCATCATTTCCGTCCACAGATAAAACACTTGATCCATATTTTTGTATTCTTCAGTCATGGGTGAACAAACGTTCACATATTCAGAATATTTCCACGAGGCGTTCTTCAATCAGTTCCATGTCTGCTTCAGAAGATTGGGAGATTGTAAACAGTGGGAGTGCTTTTGTTGTCTCATCGGCCCGACCTGGCAAACCGTGCCCGGCAGCGCCGAACCCGGCCCAGCCCAGCGGCTCCGAGCCTGACGTGGTTCTACCGGCCCGACCCAGTGGCACCTGGCCTGGCGTGGTTCCATCCGCCTGGCACGGTAGTGCCATGCCCGGCGTGGTAACGCCGGCCCAGCCCAGCGGCACCGAGCTTGACGTGGTTCTACCGTCCCTACCCAGTGGCACCGGGCCCGGCAGCGCCGAACCCAGCGTGGTTACGCCGGCCCGGCCCAGCGCACCGAGCCTGACGTGGTTCTACCGACCCGGCCCAGCGGTACCGGGCCTGACGCGGTTCCATCGGCCCAGCCCAGTTCCGCCGACGGGGCCTAACAACACCGACTCCGGCGGGGTCCTGCTGAGCCAGGCCCAACAACATTCATCGCGTTGCGGTGAGCACGGAACCAGAGGACGACGGTTGCAGGTGAGAGGAAGAGATGCCAGGAGGAAGAGCCGGTGGACGAGGTAAAGAAATGGCCACAGAAGACCTGGATGAGATCAAACGATCTCTGAACTTTATGTCAGGTGAACTGTCAAAAGTAACATCGCAGCAGGATCGATTATTGAGACTGATGGAGGAGGTGAAGGAGCTTAAAATACTGTTAACTGAAAAAGATAAGAAGATTTCAGCCTTAGAGCAAAGAGTTGATGAACTTGAACAATATACAAGACGAGAGGATTTGGTGATAATGGGACTAGAAACCCGACACAGAAGCTACGCAAACGCAGTAGCAAATCATGACTCAGCAGAAGAGGCTTCAGACAAAGAACTTGAGACACTAGAGCAGCAAGTTGTTACTTTTCTGCACAGCAAGAACATAACTATTCAAAGAGATGCTATTTCAATATGTCATGCACTGCCAAAAAAAATTTGAGAAAGCTAAACCAACTATTGTTGTAAGGTTTACCAGCAGAAAACAAAGAAACAGCGTTCTGTTACAAGCAAACAAGCTAAGAGGCACCAATGTGTATATAAATGAACATTTAACCAAAAAAAATGGGACAATAGCTAGAGAGGCACGGATGCTAAAAAAGCAGAAAAAAATTGTAGCTACATGGACAAGGAACGGGAGTGTATGGATCAGAGAACAAGAAGGGTCACAGGCTAAGATAATAAAGGAGCTGGGAGAACTGGAAAAATTTAATAAACAGTGAAAGTTGGAAGAGGGATGTAGAATCAAGTAAAATCTCATATAGCATCACATAAATAAGATCCAAGTAAACCACAACACAAGCATATGGACATAACAACAAATACTTATGAGGAACTAGAATACAAGATATATGACCCTGGAAAGGAACTAGAAAATAATTTGTACATACATATGAATAATAAATGTGAATATTTTAGTGAACAAGAACTAAGGGATTCAGTTTTGACAGAAGGAACACTCTCGATCATTCCCTTCAATAGTAGAAGTTTGTATTGCAATTACTC
>SSNQ01034115.1:86359-132656 GCA_006942095.1 Nothobranchius kuhntae | reverse complement strand
TATGTATAATGCAAACAAAAGGAACGAACCTGCAGGATTAATTAAACGATTTTCAAAAAGACATAGCAAATATGATTTAAAGGGACATGAATTATTTAACATACCTAGACATCGGATACTCGTAAAGGAACATTGTGTCTCCATATATGGAGTTAAACTGTTGAATAAATTGAATACTGAACTCAAGAATGCAAAAACAATATTGACTTTCAAAAAAGAGATAAAAAATAAAACGATTAACTTTTATAGATCCGTTACATAAATGTGTGAGGAGAGGGGGGTGGGGGGGATTAAAGGAACAAAATATTAACCTAGTATGTGCTTGTATGTGTATATATGTATGTATATAGATCTGTAACTTTATGCTTCTTTCTGTGTAAATTGTTTTCTTTTTCTATTTTTTTCTCAAATTCATGGGTTGAGATTTTGTCGGCCAACAGGTCCAGGAACTATATTGTTCAATTTCCTTAAGAATCATATGATTATTTCATTTGTATTAATGCTATTTTAGTTAAAAGGGGCAGACAACATAAGTTTTTCTTCTTTCTGTCCCCTTTTTCATTTTGGCTTGCAGCAATTTAGTTCTGATTGTATTTTTGATTTTAATGTCAATAAATGAAAATAAAAGATTTAAAAAATATATATATATATATCTTATAATTTATTTTTTATTTTTGTGAGGGGGCAATGGCGGTGCTGTTGACAAATTTTAAGAAAGCATCCTGACCAATCACAAACTTGCGGTCTCCATCACTGTCAACGGATAGTTAAAAATGTGGGCATGTCACCCTCTGTGAGTCTGTGGGAGAGCACTTTTGCCCACACCGATGGAGAAGTATAAATTAGGCTTAAGTGAGAGTCGGGCCAGACAGTGTCCACAGGGTGAAGAGGACAAGGACCACAAGTTGTGGATCTATCTGCTATTCATTCATAGTCTGGTAACCCGTGTTGGGAAGGTTTGTTTAAAAAACAAACTATTTCAATGTTCAGTTTATACATTTTAAAACGAACCTGTTCGTTACTTAGTTCGTAATTCGAAAACTTTTGATCTAAGTTCACTTTTTCAAAAATGAACTAGTCCATAGTTCTTTTTCCTCACACACACACACATATATATATATATATATGACTTATGAAATAATTTTCCAATAGTTGGCACCCGTTCAGTCCTCACTCATACTCAGCTGCAGTTTTTGCCCTACAGTATATTCTCAATAACATGGAAAACATTATTTGAACAGTTTTTTTTTTTTATGGGAAATTATTAAACAATCTTAGGAAGCAGGCTGAGGTAGCAAACTCAAAGTGCAATATTAAAAGTACAAAACATTAAAAACTGTATAATCTTTCAGTTAAGTCCCGTTTCAATTTTTCTGAATGAACTTTGACTCCTGCACACAGCATAGACATAGAAGAGAAGACGCCTCACCAACCGCTACTGCCTATGTTTGGCCACATTTGCGGGTTCTACTTTTCATAAACTCTATGGTTAACAGGATGTTTTAGCTAGGCTTTAGCTCTGAACAAGCTCAGTGGAGATCTGGTATTAGAATGGCGAATTTACGAACGATCGTTCAATTCACATGTTCGGGCACAACACTTCTGGTAACTCGAGTATATTCTGGAACATGAGGGATTCTCCAACACATTCAATGTTATTTTATTCTCCTGCAACAAGGATGTTGGCGGCATAGACATGAATACGTAGATGCCCCCTTGGGTGCACGAGAGGGTAACAGCATATCTGCCATATTTGATGGGTCTTCTCAATCTCCAAACCCAATTGGAGTCAATGCAGAGGCAGCTTTGCCAGTTTTTACAATTTCAACAACTCACATACTATTGAAAACAGATTAGTTGGATTACTTTTGACTTTTGGTGCTGTTTATTGTTAATTATTGTTGCTAACTATCATGCCATACCATGTGTCTGATTTTATACAAAAGCTTGTTAAATGTTGGGAAAGCACCTTCCTCAGTAGAAATAAATGCACCGGGGGCAGATGGAAACCCATTTAAGATGGCGGCCAGTCCATGGGGCGTTAAATGTAAAAGATGTATTTGGTTAGCAACAGTGGCCTAAGCAAGCATTAGCACTAGCTTGGACTAGCATTCCTATGACTATACAGGCTTTTGCTGTGCCATGTTAGACACCCCAAGCTGCCTACATTCAACAACAAGGTAAATGTGGTTTTGAATTCTAGGACTGCTTTAAGACATCTGGTTGCAGGAATAAGGAGACAAATCCTTTGATCTTTGTGAGTAAACTGTCTCCCTGCACTGTGATCCTTTACATGCATTGCTTTCAATAACTTAAAAGTTAATAAGATTTTGGTGTTACTGTTACAATACGGTTCAGTTTACAAAAATGCCATCTACCTTTAGACTGAAAAAAAAAACCAATGTTAAATATCATCAACATATGTAGCTCAGCAAATAACATCCTGTGATCTACACCAGGAAAGCGCACACAAACAGTGTTTCATGTTTATTTTAAGAAAAACTTGCCCAAGGAGGATGTCTTCTCCTTCATCCATGTCTTGCCTATGGAAGCTTCTGTATTTGTGGCCTTGGGGGAGTTTCTCAGCATGCAGCAGGAGCAGGAAGTGTGTAGCCTGTGGCTAAAAGGTACATACTTCTGAGAGCAATAAACCACACACACACACATGCACGTATACTTCTCCCCTATGGGAGTGCTAATCTCCCAAGAGATGAAAGGAGACTCCCACTGCTCTCTGATCCCTGCGTCCTGCTGCGGTGGTTCATTTGGTGCCTGGCGGCGAGAGCCAGGTTCTGTTGATGCTCCCACACACATTGTCCTTGACCAAAACACAGAAACGGCTCAGACCAAGCCGCATGCTGTTCCAGAGAGTTCCCCATTAGAAATCAATGTTTGTTTGACGCCCCTTTCATTTAAGTTATTTTTGTGATGTGTCTGTGTCACTGTGGAGGGAAAGAAAGGAGAAAATGTAGATGGAAAGGTGGAGGGCAGAGGAAGAGGGAGTGTGTGTGCGTGCTGAAGACCTCTTCAGACCTTTCTGAATCATGTTGTGTCCTCATGGGAAGCCAGGTGTTAATGCTAGATTAACTATCTCCTCTACGTTATTGGATACTGAGGCCTCTGCTCACCCCTGATGCTTTGAAGTGGTTTAGAAGTTCACTCTGAGTTCATTGACCACGTCTGCTTTTATTGTATTTGTATGTGTGCAGCCCTACAGTTTTCTCTCTTATGCAGACATTTCAGGACAGCATACACAACAATAAGAAAAGATGAACAGATTGTTCTCCAGCCTAAAACAGAGGGAGGGCAAAGGGGAGGATTTTCTGTCACAAAGTGGCTTCAGCTAGCAGGAGGATAAATTCTGCAGCAGCCGCCACCCAGGTGCATTCTTGACCACACTGTGAGCTTCTGCTGCTGACTGTCTTTGTGGTAGTTCTCCTCAATGTCATGAATTTTTAAGATGCTTAACTCCAAGGGCCCTTATTCAGCACAACAGCACTTAATAAGGGAATAGCCTATAGCTTTGTCCTCCACATTTAATCACAAATACAGTCCAAATGTCTATCTTCTCATCTGATTATATCCTTAATTCTCTGCTTGACTGCAAGTCTAAATGGGAATCTTTGTGCTGAGAAAGAAAATAAAAGAATCAGCATTAAACAATTTTTCAAGGTGTCTTTGCAGAGGTCTCATCTTTTCCACGCTCTAAATCTCACTTCTTTAAAACCAAGGATACATTCAATTATTTAGCTTTATATAATGAACTGTTGAGGCACCCAATAGACTCTTTTTTAAATGTATTATTATTTATTTTTTACCATTTTTTGCAGCAGAAAATGCCCAGAGCAATACATCTGCAGTTTGTATGTTTAACCTAATATCTATTTTCTGAGAATTCAGTAGGTCTGTTGCTTTATTTCTGAGGCCTTTTATGGTAGTTTACATATTATTATAAGTACATTTTGTGTCATGTGATATACTTGGGGACATTTTACATTTACTGGATTTATAACTATGGCCTAAAAGAATGGAAAACTTTTGATAAAACAAATGCAGATCATAATATGCAATCTAGTGTGCCCTGAAAAGTGAAACTCTTCTTTTGACAAGCCACAGCACACCGTTCCTGGGATGTATTGACCTGAAGAGGAAAACTAAATTGAAGGTGTTTCCTACTCAGCTGGGTATTGTTACATAATTATGATTTTAGGAGTTCAGGATGTCCAGTAATCAGAAGGTTGCAGATTCGATCCCGGCTCCGACCAGAGAATGTTGTTTTTGTCTCCTTGGGCAAGACACTTACGGGTGGATGACTGATGCAGAAGTGAATTGAGACGATCAGTGCCACCACTATCTCTGATATCGAGCTACAGCCAATTAACTCTCAGGCTTGGCTCAGCATGAAGCAGACTCAGAGGTCATCACACTTTAATTTTCCTCTGTCTTTTTTAACAAATATTTTTAAAAAGTGTACTTGCTACTGGTGGCAATATGAAAAATATGAAGGGAAAAATCTAAGGAATTGACCTCCAAATGACATTAATTAAAGAACTAATTATAGTGTTGTATTATATTTGTCTTGTACAATTTTCAGGAGAAAATAACATGTAGCAGTGGAATTTAAGCAGAGTTCTCATTAAAACATTTAAAGATCAGACATTAATTAGCTTGATAGTGTTAATACCCATTCACAGTTTTCATCAGGAAGGTTTTATAGCTTTGGAATTGTTTCAGATCGTGTCCTATAACTCAGCTGCCAAAGGGCACTACAGTGCTTCAACAATTCAAATAGAAACAGTTGATGGGAATACCATGAGTTGTACCAATATATTATTAAATGTTTAAAAGAAACTCTGCTTAAGAGCACATTTCATTCAACATTTATTATTTTAATGCATGTGGCATTTTGTTTTTAGTTGCAAATCTGGTTTTGTAATAGGTCTTAGTAATAGGTTACCTCAAACCACAATGCACACAAAACTTAATGCAATATTCAGAAGCTGCATCCATGTTTAGTGTTTTGCTTGTGAGACTGAGTATCAGACAGGTACTACTGATGAATGCACCTGATTCCTAATTAGATGTCATAATATGTAGAGAAGCAGAACAACAAGCTGGATAAATTCTGTTGCATTTTACCAACTAAGCAACGGTTCCTTTCAGAATAACAGCTGAACTCACTGACCCCAAGGGGGGTCCATCTGACGCTGTGAACCAACTGTCGCTTTTTACCTGGAGACAATCCAAAGACTAGTACTGCTGATGCTGTTTCATTGGCTTCAGTACCGAAAGGGGGGTTCGAGGACCTGGCATTCTGGATCTGTACAGAGGTCTCATCTGAAGGGTATGTGTAGAGCGACAAATATGGCGTCTCATGTGTTTATGAAACTCCGATCATAGCTAAAACAAAACATCACAACATCATTCAGACTTGCTACTCCGGATACGAGAGTTCTGATTACAACATCACTCACACATACACCATCCATCTCACGTCTCATTCACACCAGATCCATTCGTCACTTAGAGTTAGAGTTAGTCGTGTTTAAAATTGTTTAAATTGTTTACAAATAAATCTTCTTAAACGTTTTAAAGGTGACTCTCTCTTCTCTTGTCTCTCAGTTAATACAAGTGTTACATAATCCCTGCAATAAAAAAGTTCCAATCTTCTGGTTAAAAGTACCCAAAGTTCCACAAGGTTGATTCCATATTTAGTATGGAATCTCATGTCTTATGGTCCATTAATTAGATGTAAATTAACCCCTTTACACAGACCTGCTTTCCGTTGCCAGAGATGGTCAAAGGTTGTGGTAAACCTAAGTCCCCGTGGGGTGAAGCCTTCAGGGACTGTAGGAATTGTGGCCTCTGAGTTGGTCAACAGGCGTCTGTGGATTGGAGAATTTTGTGTTCCTCAACTCAGCTGCACCGAAACGTGGAATTCAAAGTGTGAGTCCAGATTCACAAACGGTGCTGAATCCGGAGAACTGTTCCAAATTGATTTCAACTCTTAATGCGCAAACTTTTCTTGAACGTGTCAACTTCCGGTTGCGCGTGGGACGTCAAAACAAAACAAACGGAGTGGCTTCTAAGTTTTACCGTAACTTTTGAGAGCTAATTACTTTAAAGCGTCGGGTTCTGCTGGGCCAGATGGAAAACAGCCCGCAGGGAAAATGAGCTCAAGGCGTCCTTTGTTCTTAAACTGCCGCCACGAGGTTTGGATGGGTGCTTATATAACCTTTTGGGCACGCCCACCTGTATCTTACTCAAAAACCACTGTGGCTCTTCCAAATAAACTACCTTCTTCAAAATGTGTCCATGATCACAATTTAGCACAGTTATTCATATAAAACCTCAAAAAGTACTACTTTTGCATGAAAGTATTACTTAAAACAGGAAAGAATAAAATTCATGTCTTGAAACTGAACAGTTTTACCATTAGCATGCATTTTAACTGGAGAAACAGCAAATGACAGAGGTTTAACATAAAAGAAAACACAACACAAACAATTTAGGTCTGTGGCTGATAAGATTTAACTTAGAGCACCTTTATTTCTATTTTAAGGGTGAACAACCTAAACACCTTCTTTGATTATAGGTACACAGAAAAATACCAGGGTTTTGATAAAAGCGAGATCCTGGAATCTTCCAGAATGACCCTTGAGAAGTTTTACGAGCACCCAGCCTGGGGGGAAGAGTCAGTTATTGGCAGGTTGTGGTAAGACAGACCAAGTCCTGATAATGTCCGGCTTAACAAGTCACTTGGTAAAATTTACGTTCCTGGGAGAAAAATGTAGGACTTAACCAGAATGCCCAACTGCTGGCCAGTTTCAAATTCCCCTCTTTATTTCCTTCTGCTGAATGTGAAAAAACCCTTTGTGTGACAATGTTATGGTTCTTTTCCGTGTAAACCCATTACAAAGTTAACCTGAGGATATACAATGTGGATTTCTGCTACAGGAGGCACGAAAAAAATTATTTAAAAAAAATTATTTTCTCAAATTTGCTAAAATAGCTTTATGTGGTATTTATACATTTTCACAGTAAAGATTAAGTTTACATTAGCTGTCATTTCTCCACTTCAAACCCCTTCATACCACCATGATGGGTGTCAGAATTTAATTTTATTATTTCACTGAATTTATATAAATCTATGATTGTGCGAAAATTAAAACCAAATCAAAATGCATGGCTCAGTCCTTTGGCCTCATGTTCAATAAACAAATAGACACTGAGCCCAAACACCACAGCATATCTTCATAAATATATCTGAAAGAAAACAATCAAGCTAAGTGTGATCTGAAGAGAGCTGCTCATCAAACTTAAACACCCACAGACCTCAAAGGACTGAGTAAAGAAGAGTGGGTCAACATTCTCACGTCTGATGTAACTACTTGCTGCTCAACAAGGTTCACCAAGCTAATAAACATGAGGTTTACTTTACTTGTTATCACACAGCTTCATGTTTTTAGCGCTTTATGTAACATGTCTTGTTTTGGACCAGTAAGGACTATATATATATATATATATATATATATATATATATATATATATATATATATATATATATATATATATATATATATATATATATATACATGTGTGTGTGTGTGTGTGTGTGTAAACCCTAATATATATCCTAATATGTAAACCCTTAGACATAAAATAACTAAAGTCCCAAAGGATTCCCACTGTTCTCCATTCCAATGAGATGATCAATGTCTCAGTTCCTGTTTTCTGTTTTGCAGAGCTCCACTCACTTCACCTTTACTGCGCACATTTTTTCTGTATGTTAACCTGCTGCTAAAACAGGTGGAACATGGTCTCCCTTCAAAAGGACACCTTTGTGAGCTCATAAATAACAACGGCAAATGTTCGAGCCTTGCAGAACACATGGGGGTCACCTCTGTACAAGTAGGGCAGTTTTGTCCGTAGAGGATTTAGGTGCATCCGCTTGCCGTCTGTCTATCTAGAAGTTGCTGCCATCAGCAGGTTTGGAGCGGAAAGCGCCTGGTTAATATTTAGGACAGAGCACAGTGAACATTAGTTTTCCCCCAGGCACTGCTTTCCTCTCTCTGTCTGGTGCCAGCGATGCGACAGGTGTCGTTTCAGCTCGGGATGTGATATATGAAAGACTGGTTGTCTGAAATGGTGAATAAATGCACTCTGTAAGGCAACAAATGAAAACAGAATTCTCAGACATCTTGAACTAGATTAATCAGACGTTAGCAGCTGCTCTCCTGAGACATAGTCTGTCTGGCCATTCATGAAAAGAACTCCTCTATTAGTTACTCATTAACAGTATAATTAAGCACCATAAGATCTCTTTGTGTTTTTACTCGCTTCATTACACCTTTATCATTTTTTTTCGTTTGTTTTTTTTGACAAATCCAGATGATTTTCCACTCTTTGTGTTTTCTCAGCTAATCCACTTCATTGTTGTGGCTTTCCATGTTGGTATATTATGTAGCTTGGCATTTATTATAGTCGCAGCACATAAGAATGTTACTTAACCTCATTACATGGCTGTGTGTTTATGTCATCATCGCTGTTGAGTTGGAGTTAATGATGCTGAGAGAGAAGGGCGCTGCTCTGGGGTGGCTGGAGGGACAGGAGACTTGTACCTGCCTCCTCCAGAGACGCTCATTAAGTCACAAAGTGAACACACACATCACATCATTACTTGAGTGTGCAAATGGGTTACATTTGCTACCTATTTATTGTTCTGTTTACATGCAAGTATTTACCTCACATGGCTTAATAGCCAGCCCAAAACGTCTCATCAAAGACATCAAACAGGTCCAGCAGAAACCAGTTTCTGGGCTGATTATAAGATTAAAAATTAGTTCAGGTAACTGCAAGATCCCATAAGTGAACCTTTTATTTTGGAGGGCATCGAGGATTAACAGATATTCTGGATCATGGCTGCACAATTAGTCAAAAATTATTGAATTATTGATTTGTGCAACATAAACTCTGTAAAGATTAGCAATACATTGCAACAGTAGCTCAGGAGTTCAGGTTGTCCAGTAATCAGAAGGTTGCAGATTCAATCCCGGCTCCGACCAGAGAATGTTGTTTTTGTCTCCTTGGGCAAGACACTTACGGGTGGATGACTGTATCGTGAAGCGCCTTGGGGGTTGTAGAACCCTAAGAGGCACTATACAAATACAAGTAATTTACCATTTACATTACAAAAACAAATTGCAGACATAATGCTTGATAATCAGATTAATAAGATCTGCTCTAAAAGGCCAAATTAGATCAAACCCGGTCTTCAAAGCTCCCAATCTCAATATTCACGTAGTGTGCCAAATCGGGACAGGGACCATTTTGTCGTTGACCGCGAGGTATGCTGGAATGCCGGTTGGTGTTTGTGTTATTCTTTTTTTATTAATAACAACCTTCAAACAAACTATTAGACAAAATTTGCATACATTTAAATTTAGTCTTGACAGTTTCAGTACCTTTCAGAATGAGCCATTTCAGGGCTTTGTCACTTTAAGAAAACACCATGTTGTTGGCCACGCCCACTCCACCCACTGCTATAAGCTGAGAAGCTCCAATTGTCAGGATAGGATCAGCTCTCTTATGCGTAAGAGGTGGTTCTGTTCTAATTTCCTCACTTGTGACATCACGAATGGAGACATTTTGAAAAGGCTTGTTTTAGGAACATATCTCCTAAATCGAGACACTGATAGGAAATGATTATAAATGCAGTAAAGACCAGAGATGGGGAATTGTGGTATCAACAAGTCATCTCCATGCTGTGTTTCTTCTCAGTTCAGCAACTAAACCCGGGGATTTTGATCAGCACAGTGAAGGAACCTGGTTCAGTTGCTAAGCAGAACAAAAACACGGCATGGAGTTGACTTGCTGATGCCTCAATTCTCATCTCTGGTAAAGACCCACATGGGAACATAAAAGGATGCAAAAAGTGGGTTTTGCACGATATTTGCACGTTAACATAAAGCATAGTGTTTTTGATGTTATGAACAATAATGAATTGTATGTTATTCTGATCTTTCAAATTGATATTTAATTAGTGCCATCAAGAGTGTCCTCAGAGTTCAACTTCACTGAAGATAGGCTTTTAGCATTTCCTTTAAGAAATTCCATCTGAATGAAAATATTAGAGCATTTACCCTCAAACAAGTTGTTTCATGAGCAGATCCTCATATATAATTTGAAGATTTTCAGTCATGGAAACACTTTCTGGCAGTGCATTATTTACATCATGAACACAAGTATTGCACTGCAGGCATGTGCATCCATGTAGACACATTGACAACACATCTTGTTTTCTTGTCCACACACACACAGAGAGAGAGAGAGAGAGAGAGAGAGAGAGAGAGAGAGAGAGAGAGAGAGAGAGAGAGAGAGAGAGAGAGAAAGAGTACAGCCTCACAGTGAGCAGACCTATTATGTGATTAGCTTAACAGAGCATATTGCAGTTCATACACTACAGTGGCTGATTTAACACCACCTATAGTCCTGGCAACTCTCATGAGCAACTTATTAGTCACAGAATGCAACATCTGATGATATCGACGCTCTGGGGGTTAAATTCTCCACATCTACAGTTTGCTCAGTTTTCAGTCTAGGGTTAATATCCAGAGGGCCAAAGCTGAACATGTCAGGATGAGTTTATGAATGTATTAATATAATGTGCCAACAACAATTTAATGCATGGCTGGATGGCTATTAGTCCTTATATGTAAACATCAGGATGATAAAATATAAACTCGTTACTGAAAAAAATACAATTTCTATTTATAGGTTTCAGAAAATAATGTCCAGTGTTGTGTGAGTCTTAAAGGGACAATTTGCAACGTTTAAATCATTTTCTTGAGCCAGTATGTTCTATAATGACACTTTACAGGGTTAATTAAAGGCCACCCAGCCTCTATCGCCCCCTGTGGCCAGAATATCGCACGTGCAACATCTGGAGTTGGAGGTCTGGTTTGTTGCGACTTAAAGAAAATTGAGCTGACCTACCTGACGCTGCTGTCTGACTTCAGCACGTTTCCTGCATGTTTTAGATCATGAACACAGCTGGTATGTTTAATTTAGTGATGGATCACTCATCTAGACTCTTAGAAACGCTGGGAGACATTTCTACTGTTAGATTAAGGTGATAAAAAGAAAAACGCACAGCAAGGAGATAATTTCACCTCTACAAACGGACACTGTTCCAGGACTCTAGAAGGCGCTATATCAAATACAGGCCATTCCCGCTGCAAGTCAAGATGGGTGAGCCTATGAATGCTAGTTTACAGTGTGACATGATCTGTCTGACTGTTCCTGTCCCGAGCATTTCCCCGTATATTCCCTTTATGCAGTTAATGCAGGAAATAGAGGTAGAAGACTATTTTCATGTTCAGCCTGCATGTGAAACTCGGAGTGACCGATCTCATTTGAGAAATGACAAGTACAAAATGGTTTCTCATTTAACTTGCCCTTTTAACTTGTTTATAAACACTCAATCAATTTCACCATGTCATTAATTGTTACATAAATTAAAGCCATAATAGAAAGTCTGTGTGACATCGATCCCATGCATAGAAACAATAGACAGGGAAAACACATCTTTCACAGCTTGCGACCTTGGAAGGCTGTGTTGATTTTTACTACCAGGAGAGAGCAGAGCGCTTCTCAGCTAGTAGCTAACATTTAGCATAGCGCAAAGCATTGAGCCCACAACAGATTTACTGACTAAATGAAACATTTAAGGTAGAAACGCACTCAAACAACTCAGTCATGCTGCATTCTTCACTTGACTGGACCACAGCAACATCTTAATTTGTTTTTGTTTGTTTATTTTATCACCGTTTTTAACACACAGTTACTGTGGCCTGTTGTTTTTTTTTCTCAATGACTGTTAGAAAATAAAATGATACTTTCTCACTTTTCCCACAAATCACAGCAGTAACTCCAGCTGTGTCTTTTATTGAACATGTCAGATAGTATATGATGTCCAAGTTCAGCAGCAATAACATAAAGGCACTATCAAGTTAAGGGCCAATTCATCATTTCACGATAAACAGAATTTGTGCAAATTACAACTCTTATTGTGGCAAACTGGCAGATATTCAGATGTGTTTCTTAAAAAGAACAAAAGTTTCATGGTGCTATTGTCATTGTCTAGCTTGTATTGTCTAGCCTGTACTTCTGTTTTTGGCACATTCACACCAAAATGTGCTAAGTTATGTGTCGGCAAATCCGTTTTGCAGTTTAAGCCTTGTTTTATCTTATTTTTAATTTTTGACAAGTTCTAAATAAAATTGGTTGTTTTTTTCCCACAACGCGCAGGGAAGATAATGAAGTGTTTTCTAAGTGTGAATTAAAATGAATCAAATTTGTGTGTTCATTCTAACTAAAACAAAGACCCAACAACTAAAGATCCAACTGTTTTAGACCTTGTTTCTTCTTCCACACAAATATGAATGTTTGCTTCACATTGTGCCATTTCCATTCCATTTAGATGTATCTCTCGGCTTTGAGCTGTTAGATGCTCTTATCTTTTATAGTGTCTTGTGCAGCTGAGCAAGAAACTCCCAAATCAACTTTCCTTATAAATTGTATAAATGAGTGTGTGATAGTGCTGTACACATGTGTAGGCATTATTTTGGCATTTTTGTGCATTGTATATAAAATATGGATATTCTGCCAAAAAGCAGCTGCGTGGCGCCCCCTTCAGGTTAAACATTTGAATTTGAATCAGTCTTTGCTATTGGATAAAATGGTACATTGTGACTTAGCCAGTACTGTGTGATGTCTGCTTCACTGCCTCTGTAGGATGTAGAGGTCACACACCTAACTGCCTGTGGGGAGAAATCCCTTAGACAAGGAAGCCTGTGTGTGTGGTGTAGTGTGTGTGTGTGTGTGTGTGTGTGTGTGTGTGTGTGTTTGTTTGTTTGTTTGTTTGTTTAAATGCACTCACATTTATATCCAGCTTCATGATTTTTTTCTTGGAGGTGATTAACTGTTTTGTTACTGTGGCTGGAAAAATCAGAAGCATTTCTAAAGTGAACTTTCTGCAAGTCATTTTGTCTGTTTTTTATTCAAAATCAACACATCATTTTCCCTGTGTGTAACACACACACACACACACACTCACACACACACACACATACACACACACACACACACACACACACACACACACACTCACACACACACACACATACACACACACACACACACATACACAGACACACACCAACCTGGAATGTTAACTATTTCTTTTCTTTTTTCTCTTAAACACTATTTCAACCACTTCACTGCTGAGTAAAAGACATCCATGGTATCTTATTCAGTTGATGTAACACAGAAATTCAAGTGTTTTTCATCTTGAAGGACTCGGAGGACCCGCTCATTTGAAGTCATGTCCCTAATAGCGAGTGTATAACCACCTTTTCATTAGCTAGTGTTAATGGAACACTTATCAGAAAGAATCAAACTGGTGCATCAGAAGGCATTTTAAGTGCAGGGTTTCATCATGAACATGACTTTGCTCATTTTTTTATATCTCAAACTTTCTGTGTTTGCAATAATGTATATGCTTTCCCTTCTCTTGTCCTCCCCATTGTTTTAATCTTCTCCTCGCATCTCCTTTTTCACAATCTGCCACACCTCCCTCTTTCCTCGCTGCAGTTCGCTCCCTTCTGTAATTGTTGCATCCAGAATGATGTGATGTTCCACACAGGGACCTTTTTATTTCTGCTTTAATAACCTCTTAACTGACAATACCATCTCAGGGGAGAATCTCATGTCCTTAAATTATACATGATAACTCATAGTTTATTCATCTCTCTCTCTCTCTCTCTCTCTCTCTCTCTCTCTCTCTCTCTCTCTCTCTCTCTCTCTCTCTCTCTCTCTCTCTCTCTCTCTGTGTGTCATCATGTTTTGCGTTTTCATTTCTCACCACTCCATCACTTGCATAGGGTCATCCATAAAATCTCTTTGAAAAGGTCTTACCGGAGATGCAATGGTGCAGGAACAGAAAGGTTTGATCTAACAAATTGTCCTTGTTTGATAAGTACATCGGTACAGTGCTGTATGTCTTATCAAAAGTAGCTTTAAAGTCATGAGATTAAAAAAATCACACAAGTTCTGAACAGGTCAAAAGCAAAATTTTTCCTTCAGTTACTGATTGCATCCCTTTTTCTCCAAACGTTCCTAAAACTGTAAATTGAAATGTAAAAACTGTATTCAGACATTTGAAAAGTGCCTGCACTTATGTTTTTTTTTCTTTTTTTTTCCACATAATCTGCTAATAAGTGGTGTTGCCGTTGGTAACACTCCCACTGCAGTCTGACACAGAAACATAACTTCAGCCCATCATGCAGTGGGATCCCACTGTGATGCCAGAAAGTTCTCTGAACACACCGGTTCTTTCTGTAGCTCGTATTTTGACACCGTCATGTGGAGAGTTGCATGGGATCGTGAGCTCCTCACCCCTCAAATGTTCTCGTCTGTCTTTCCCAGAGAATGTTTGATAAAAAAGGGGAGAGAAATGTGTACATTGTCAGTCATTTCACACTACAGTATCATTAGAAATGGTTGAAATGTGTGGAAATTAAGTTTGTTTCCTATAATCAGTATTTTAATTCTTAGCCACAGTCCTAAATGTTGGAAAACTTTAAAAGACCTGTATCATGCTATTGTAAACCTCTCAGAACAAAGATAGGCCTATACATGATTCAAATATTACTGTTGGTACAATGAAGACGTGATTTGTTCTGAAATATGTTATTTATTGAGATATTTTTTCAACCTGGAAATAAGACGCTTGGAAATCCCGCTTTCACTTGAGAAAAAAGCAGCGATTGCAGCAAAGCCTCACTGAGAGCAACCCCACACATTCTTTGTCAGATAAATTGTTAACGAACTGTTAAAACTCACACCCACACACAAGTGCTCGTGCAGAAAAAGGCAGCTGGGTTGAAGTTTTTGTCCCAGTCCATCGCTGATGTTCTCCTGTCAAACTTTATAATCAATCCGCTAGCAGCTAAAGTTTTGTTTGTAATGACCACTCTGTCATATCCATCGAGTGGTTTTAACATTAGAATTGCGTCAGTTTGAAAAACTAAAACATCTGAAAAGCCACTCTGGTACTGGCGATGGCAGACTGTGAGATTACGGTTCAGTTTAGCTCAGTTTTAAAGGGACTTTACGGAGTTTTGAAGTTTTATGCTTGCGATTGCCCCCTCAGGCCAAAAGTGTAATGGCAGCTTCAATAGTAGGCTCGTGCACAAGGCGTGCATGCTGTACGTGCACACTCCTTAACGAAAATAACAGCTCAGACAGTCCCTTGTATGTGTGTGTGTGTGTGTGTGTGTGTGTGTGTGTGTGTGTGTGTGTGTGTGTGTGTGTGGCCCGGAGGACAGAGGACAGGGGAACGTGCAGCTAATTAATTAAATAATTTGGTTCTGTACCTTTCTCTTCAGCACAGCCGACAAAGGTTTAAGATGGGTCAGTCCTCCTGCATGCTCAGATCATTCCCTTCCCTTGCTTGAAAAATTGTTCCTAAATGAAAGTTGAACCCACATATTTTGTATCTGTGAATTCAATGCCGTTCGGCGGCTCTCAAATAAAAATTTGGGCATCTGACTGTAAAAAATATACCATTAATGTAAAAAAGAAACTCTAAATAAACTATATTGACATCCAGAATCAAACCCAGGACTTCTGCACAAGAGTCCGACAACTTACTAGGTGAGCTAAAGCACCAGTGACATACTTTGTAACATTTATATCCTTGATAACAGCTGAAACAACGTTCAAAGAATGGTTCGGAGCAAAAATGGCTATTTTGTTGCTAATTTGTAGGAAATATCTAGAAGAAAGTTCTACAGAAAGTAGCTAGGGGTCCTCAGAAATGTAGCTAGCTTTTTCGCTAGGCGTTAGGAACAGCGACAAAGTGGCACTACCTCGCTCTCTGCTGCTAAAGCTACTGATAGCAAATGCTACAGGCGATGCCTGAGCGTGAACGTACAAGAAGCAGCCTACTCGACCCGACCAGCTCTCTTTTTCTGTGATTTTACAGAAAAACAGACAATCACAGTAAAAATGTCAGGGCTCATTCTACAGGACCAGGGCATTGCAGGAGAATGTATGAAGAAGAAATTTATTATTTCTATACGTGTTTTGGCTGTCGAACTTCCATAATGCCCCTTTAAGCTCCTGAAGAAAAAATCCAACCATTTGTGGCAAATAAACTCATCTTCAGGAATCCTGTTCCTCTTGTAAGTTCACGTTCCAGGCATTATCAAAAAAGCAGACTAGATAAGAAAGAAATCACTTCTTCACAACTGCAGAGATTAAACTCCCTGCTAGCTAAACGGAGAGAGTGCCTTTAGTGTTTACAGTCCAGAGGAGGAGGCATCCAGATGTCACACTACCTGAATGGAGAGGAGCAGGGCAAGACGATGCAAACCAGCACCATTCAGTTATGTACCACAACTGGGAAAACCTGGACAGAAGCTGCAGCTGACTGAGCAGAATGCACGTGTTAAGCCAAAAACAACTTTGGAGGTGTTGTTCATGAGAAAATAAACACATAACAAAAGTGTTTTTAGCACAATATAGTCCCTTTAAGAAAAGGTTACCTGTTTACTACATAACCAGCTATTTAATGGGCTGCTTGTAGTATTTTTTTTTTCCATTTCAAATTAAGAATTCATTGCATTTGTTTGGGGGCCTTTATTGTGAAAGGACTGAAGCAAATAGCATTTAATTCCACTAAACTGCTGTCTTATGTAACACTATTGGGAGGAAAATGACACACAAATGTCATGTTGGATTAAAAGTCTTGCTGTTTTTTAGAAACTGACTTTGTTTACAATTCAGACAAATTTGAACCAGCGTGTTAACAGCAAAACCGACAAACACATTTGCAGCAGCTGACATTAGTAACATAGCAAGCATGTGCTAAAGATTTCTTTCTTTTTTTCATTCTTTTCTCACTTGCAGAAAAAAAATCACTCCCTATCAATGCAGCCCTCCATAGAGACACATTTGATGTCCTCCTATGTGTCATGTGTTTCATCTGTTAGACAATCTAAATTTCACTGATAGTTTGTGTCATTCATTACAATTTTAATGTTAAATGATCTTTTAAACAACAATGCGAAGACTATCCACATTAACCATTCTGTCCTCAAAGTCACTGTTTCCTCACTGCTTCATTTTGTTTAGCCTTGACAACGCTCTCCAAGTGCACAGACATAACTGCATTTGAGTCAGATGATCTTATTTGAGATTCAGCATTATGCCCGAGGGGGTTAATTGCACTGTTTATAACTGGGTCTTGGTTTGCAGCTTTTAGGAAAAATGTGTTGTTTAATTTCACCTGAGGACTCCGACGTTACGGATTGTTTTAAGATGAGAAAATGACACAAATCACATGGAAATCTGTTAGTCCTTGTAGAGTTGCAGCTTTCTCACCTTGTCAAACTATGTAAATCAGTTTTAAAAATTCATACCAAGGTAACACATTTCATGCGTTGTGTTAAACAAATTGGAGCTGGAGACTTCCAAATACAGATCCAGCTGCAGCTCTGTTTTATTTCATTTCTTTCCCCTGCTTTTTTGGCTCAGACACAACACAGTGTTATTTACAAATCTTGTTTATTGATTTTTTTTTATAAATGTGCAGAACACAAAAAGGAACATCAATAAATAATTCAGGGTTAAATGGACACAACCATACAATCAAAGGACCTCTGAGGCCTCAGACAGGATCTCTTAAATCTTGGTTTTAATTGTATCAGCTACTCGAGTCTTAATCTCCATCTTAATTAAACATTTAGTTTAAAACAACCAAATTTGAAGATGAGATCCACTGAGAAACCATTTTTTTTACTCATTATTTTTGAAAATGATCCATCTCTCTTGAGTTGTTCATGCAGGCTGAACATGAAAATAGTCTCCTACACATATCTTGCTTTAGCTTCTGATATAAAATAGACAGTGAAACGTCACACTGTCACTTAACATTAATGGACTCACCCAATTTGACTCATGACGGGGAACGCTGTTGTTGGTTTAGCGTCCAAGTAAATGCAAAGAACATCCCAACTAGTAGAAGCTAATTGTTAGCATCAGCAACCCCACCACATAGCAGAACTCCTTCAGGCTTGTGTTATTTGTGGAGATAAAACATACATGTTGCAAAGCAAATAGAGTCAGTGGTACTGTCACGTTGTTGTTAACCAATCAGAGCAGAGCTTTCCAAATATCAGAAAATAGAGTTCAAATCCTGTCGCCTGCAGCTACTTTCTCCTTGTAATGGTTTAATTTACATGTTATTTAATGAGCCATAAGACATAAGATTCCATAGTATATATGAAATCAACCTTATGGATCGTGGGTTCTATTTATCCAGAAGATTGGAACTTTTTATTGCAGGGATTATGTAACCACTTTGTATTAATTCAGAGACAACAGAAGAGAGAGTCAAGTTTTAAAAGTTTAAAGATGTATTACTAAACAAATTAAAACTAGACTAACTTAAACACTAAATGTATGGTGTAACTAAGGTCAATGAGACGGAGAATGGTGTAGTGTTGAATGTAACCAGCAAATCCGAAGAAACGATTAGTTCTGATGGGAATGAAGGTGATGTCTTGAGCTAAGCTTTGATTAGGAGATTCATAAACACATTCAACGCTGTTTTGTCACTCCACACATACCCTTAGAATGAGACCTCCGTACAGATTCAGAATGTCAGGTCTTCGAACCCCTCTTCTGGAGCCGATGAAACAGCGTCAGCAGTACGACAGACTAGTCTTTGGATTGTCTCCAGGTAAAAAGCGACAGTTGGTTGACAGCATCAGATGGACCCAGAAGGTCAGTGAGTTCTGCTTTTATTCTGAAAGGAACCGTTGCAACAGGTGGAACGGCAATAGGTTTATCCATATTGCGTTGGTTCTTTCGGCTGAAGAGGCGAGTTTACGGATTGGCCACTCCGTCAGCTTCTCTTGAATGCTTTCAACTGGCGTTAAAGATGACGTGGGCATAGTTTTATACTTCGGATGTTTGGTTTATGGTTCAATGAAAAGGTGACAGATTTACCATGCACCACCAAAACCACGCCCCCGTCAGGTCTGGTAGATTCTGATTGGATCAGTAAAAGCAATGTGTCATGTCTTAACGCTACGTGAGATCAGTCCTAGTGGAAACATTTAAAGTCATATTACTTATTATATTCTATAGGGTTATAATAAAGTAATTAATCTTTTGATTTCACAGATTGGTCATGTCTTATTATTGACTAACACTTCGTTTGATTAGCTTTATTAAAAATAGAGTTCTTTGATTTATTAAAAAGAGAGAGTCATTTTTTTCATTCTTCTCTTGAGCTGGAAAGAAAGCAGTTTATAGCAAATGCATGAGACCTTGAGGCCATATCTCATGCAGACTAGTTCTGTGTCAGGGGGGGGGGGGTTGACTTTTAAGTGGAAAACAGTCATTTCATTCCGTTACATCCTCCAGCTGAATTCACTGTCCTAAAACACGTGACCTTTTTTTCTCCCAGATTACGACTTACAAGGCATTCGTTCTTCTTCCGGCTCTTGGAGAGTACAGACGAGTTTTTCCTCCTCTCCTGTCCTCTCTTCCCTATCTTATCCCAAGGCTCTTTGTCCGTCTTTGGGTGTACTGTGTGTCTGCATGTTTTCTGAAAACTGGAAATTATTAAAAATGGACCTGGTCAGTTGGTCTCTCAACGCAATTGACAACAGTTTTTCAACGATGAGAATAGGGGAAGGGGCTCCTGGATGCCCCTCTGGGACAGAGCCAGCTGAGTATATCATGGACTCCTGGAAACAGTGGAACCTGATCTGCCTCTCTCAACTGTCTGTAGAGGATTCTGAAGACGTCTGGATACTTGTGGTGTTGATGTCAGGTTTCTTGCTGTTTGGTCTGAGTGGTTACCTGGCTTACTGGAAAATTAATGAGCTTTCGAGGAATATTGGCTCAATCCCGGAGCTCAGGGATGGATGACACCGCGCTGTGAACACACAAACTCTTATAATTGTCGAGATGAGTCATAAGCTTGGAACTTTGGTTGAGATTCAGGCTCTGGCACAGAAGGTGAATTCGATCAGAGAGAGAGTTGACGGCACAGCACGGTTGGGAATAGATTGACTTACGCCATTATTGGATCGAGGGGGGTTGCAGACCAACAGAACTTTAAGACAGAGAGGAAATTATCTCTGTCTGGCCCCAAATCAGGTTCTTATCTGAATCTTGTGCCCTTGAGCCTGTGAGGCTGAAGTGATTACTCCCCCTCAGAAGAAATGTGGAATGCTGTCGTCGTCATGGCAACTCTGTCTCCCTATTCCAGCCTGGGTGGGACTGAGACCGGTGAAGGTCATGGAACCGTTTCGAGGAGTCACTGTGCTTTCCAACCCAGTTACCTCTCTCCCCTGTCCAAACGGAGGTGACGAGCGCTGCTCATTGCGGCTGCATGCACTGACGAGCGGAGAGTCCCAACCCTACCTCCCCACCTAGTGGACACTTATGTTGTGTGATGTCTGAAGTATGTTGCATTTCTGTCTGAGGTGTTTTTTGCATAGCAAAGCTGCCCTCCCTGTGGAGGGTAACTCTGAAGTGCCTGTTTTTCCTCCACCTTACTCAGTCTTCATATATAAACCCTCTGATCTCTACTAAGGCAGCACGACTCAGGTTGCGAATGACCACAGTCACCAATTCTTGTCATGTGTCTATGCCTATGTATGTATGTCTGATCTCAGAATTGTATGTACTGAAACTCTATTTTCCCTCTGGGATTAATAAAGTATCTTTGAATTGAATTTGAATGTAATTAAATTCCTACTAAAGACCACTGAAAATGTATTAAAAATGCGGGTGAAGTTTAAACCCATTTTCTTATATTTTTCTTTGAATCTGAATATATACTTGAACAATTTATTTTTTGGATCTGTGGTTTAACATGTATAGAAAACATAATCAATGTGGTAAAAAGTCATTTTAATACATTTTTGACTCGTTTCATACTTATAAAAGGCTAAATGTTGGAAAATGTTATGGTTTTATATATTTATTAACTTTAGCATCCCATAATATGCACAGGGATGGCTGAGTGGAAGACGATTGTTACTCTCAAATACTTAGAACTACATTTAGGTTGAACATAAGCTTACTGTCTAACTGAAGCTAATATAAAACTTACCCACTGGTTCAAAATCACCTGTTGTGATCTTACAAGCCTTATAAATAGGAACAGCGTACACTCAATCTGTCTAAACGATTTGTAATTAGCTGTGATTCAAACTCTCCTGTTCTGAATTTCCTCTTTTATTTACTTCACAAGATCAATAAAGTACCTACCCATTACCATCCTATCCTTCTGCCTATCGTCCCTTGAATCTCACAAAACATCTGATGGAGCTGCTTCATCAGGGTTTGTTGTATGAAACAAACCATTAGTCTTAACAAACTGCTAATCCTTTCAAAGTAAAACTAAGACAATATACATTTAGAGTAACTATTTACAGGTTGGCTGCACTTTAAAACAGCTATAACTGATATTTTCTTGTTTAATTACAAACATGTGAGCTAATGAGGTTTGCATCTCTCTTAATGATGCACCTGCTAAACAATGAGCTAGAATGTGCTTGTAGCTAACCCGCTGTTTGCAGCTTCACAAAGTTTCTGCTTCAGATGTTGGAAGAAGGCCAAAACCAACTCATGTATCTTGTAACAAGCTCAGGTTTTTACAAAAAAATATTCATGAGGAACTTCATGATAAAAGTGTACAAACGTTCATACATCCTAATATTTCTAATAATTTCAACAGGTTGGGTGCCAACAGCCAAACATGGTGGTGGTAGTGTAATGGTCTACCTCTTTCAGCTTCCGGAGATGGATGACTTGATACAATTATTTCATAACCATGAAGGCTTTTCTCTAGAATAAATTCCTTTAAACTTTAAACAAGCTGTTCATTTAGGAAAACCATAATGTGACAAAATTAAAGCAGTTCCTCCACGCTGATGTGGGTAACTCATGTTCAGTTATCCCTTTATTGAAGTTGTTACAGCATGTTACAACCATTAATTAGGTTTATGTGGAAGATACTTTTTCACATTTAGATTCTTTGTGAATTGATTATTTAGAAACGACATCTTGGGACTTAGGTTGTCTTTGATACTGAAATTACTTTGCTGGTCTGAAACATTTTAAGTTAAAATAGCGAACCTTCAAAGCAAGTTAGCTTAAAACTTTTTTTCATGCCTCTTAGCAATATTCTAACATAGTATAGCTATAAATAGATTGTGGGGGTTTAAAAAAAGATGAAAAAATGAAGCTATTCTCTCGAATGTGTCTCAGAATCTCCACCGATGACACATTTCTGTCCCAAAGCAACTATTGAACCATCCGGTTGTCAGTCTCGCCAAACAGCTGCACTTCTCTGGACCCTCCACTACATACTCGTGCTTTTACAAACAATAAAACACCACTAGTGTGAGAGGTTCTTTGCTCAATAATATCAGAGCAGAAACAGCCGGTTGCTACCACTTCAACTTTACGACAAACTACCAGAGTCCCAAAGCAAAAAGCACAATTTAAAGTTACGGAAAACAAAAGACGTTTGGACTTAGAAAACGCAACCAATGTTTAGCGCTATCTCGTCTGACACTGTGTACGTTCTTGTATCAGGTGGATGTGCCCCAGGGATTATAGTCGACAAGAGAGGTGAGAGATTTGTGGCCGTGTTTGTGTTTAAAAGCTAACTTGTTTTACTTTGCTATTACATGTTTAAGCGTAGCAGAAAGTAAAATTAAAATTTACCTAAAAAAACAAACACCACATGTAATGGTAAATGGCCTGTATTTCTATAATGCCATGTTAGGGTTCTACAATCCCCCAAGGCACTTCACAATACAATCAGTCATCCACCCATTCACACACGCGTGTGGATGCGTTACGATGTAGCCACGGCTGGCCTGGGGAGCACTGATAGAAGCTGCTGAACACTTGCACCACCGGGCCCTCCAACCACCACCAGCAGGCAAGGCAGGTTAAGTGTCCTGTCCAAGGACACAACAGCAGCATTCTCTGGTTGGAGCTGGAATTGAACCTGCAACCCTCTGATTACTGGACAACCTGCTCTACCTCCTGAGCTACTATTGTCCCTTCTTCTGTACAGATTGTGGGATGTTCACAACTGTTGCACTAAGCTAATTCTTTAAAAACAATGCTGCATCGATGATTGTTGTGTTTTGAAATCTAGTTTGATTTCCTGGAAATGGTTAAGTTCCATTCATTTCTATTTAATTTGATTTGGACTACATCAAGCACAGATACTGAATATTACCTCCAACCAGGCTGACTTTAGACTCCTGTTGCTCCACAAACGTGTCCTAATGTGTAATTCAAATTTCCTTTTGAAAGCAGGAAAAAGTTTATAACTGTATAAAATTATTCACAGATTTCCATGTAGTGCTTACTTATTATTTAGACTCTGGATGCTGTAGGCTGCTTTTTAAATAAATGGCCCTCAAAAAGGAAGAAAAGCAGAAAACGACATATAAAGTTCAGCCAATTAGTGCAACACTTTCAGGTGAAACCGAACAACCTTGGGCTTGATGTGTTCAGTTTCATTATTTTATTTTATTTTATTTAACTTCTGAGATGAGACTGAATTTTAAAAGAAGGAAATGTAGACTTCTCTACTTTTACATAATATCTGAGGCTTTTAATTGAACATGTTTATAATGATTAAATAATCCTTCATTTACCTTTTATGAAAGAGTTCAATAATAAAAAAATAATCAATACATAAGCTAATTAGTATTCAATAATTTTGGTCTTCAACAACATTCTCACCAGTAGACTGTTCCACAAGATGAGCACAACATCTGCCTCTGGATACAAGATTTCTAACAAACCGACCAGTGTTAAGTTAGACCGTCACCATTTCTCCTCTCTGTTCCTCAGCATGGGAGTCCCACAAGGCTGCATGCTGAGTCCCTTCCTGTACTCTCTGTACATACGACTGTAAGCCCACGCACAACACCACCGCTATCACCAAATTTGCTGATGACACCACCATGATGGACCTAATCAGCCAGGAACATGAGTGTAGCGTAGGCAAATGGATGATTTTTATTTGTTATGACCAGGAAGATGTAATATTCTATATAAATATAAAATATTAACCTGCTAGGTCTTTATTGTAATTATTCAGAAGATTATAGGATTTAATTCAGAAGATCTAGGTTCTTTGCTTTCTCAGTGATCAACCACACTTTTGAGTTATTTCAAGAAAGAGTCAGGTTTATAAAAGTAAGAATTTATTTTACAAACAATTTAAAACATGACTAACTAAGCATTTACTGTGAGTGGATGTAACTAAACATGATGAAGGAACCTATGTGTGAATGTGATGTCAGTCAGAGCTTCCTTATCAAAATAAGCTGAGTTCTGGTGAAAAGAATTTGGTTTGCTCTAAGTTATAAAGTTGTTATCATCAGAAGAACATCAGACGCAATCTGTCATGTCTACTTCACCCGTTTTGGAGAGACCCTCTTGGTGGATCCGAAGGTCGCAGGGGTTGGCTGACCTCTGGCACCGGAGGGCTGTAGAATACCGTAGTACCGACTCTTCAGTCCAGAGATGTCTCGGGTCACAACAGCTGGATGGAACCGTGCGTCTGGCAGACTCTTAAGGAGTCTAACAATAGCAGCTTTGTTTCTGCAGGAACTGTTTGCTCATCACATTCATGTTGTCGTTCTTTTTAAAACACAGAAACAGTTTTGTTTACCTGTTTTGTCGCTACGCTTCGCCAGCAGCTGCAGGCTTCCTCAGGCTGACGCTGATGGTGGCGCATCACTTCCTTCTCCATTTATCCGCGGGCAGCAGAGGACGTTGTCGCCCTCTACTGCCCGCTCTCCCCTCTCCGACGATGCATGTTCGATAAACTTGGCGTTGTGGTGTGTGACGTACGCTACTCAGCTCTGATTGGCTCAGTTAGAATAGGAGATCCCAGACCCTTTCTCTGTGTAGAATTAAACAGAGGAGGAGTCTGGCAGGCCAGGCTAATTAAATGCATGTTTGTTAAGTGGATCACATCTGAGGGAAGGTCAGTCACAGTGCAGCAAACTTTATTTGTGGCATTTGATTATTTGAAAGTTCCTTACCCCCAAATTCCACTACCTCCGCTCCGCTGCGCTCCGCTCCGACACGAACGCCGGAGCAAAATCGGTCCCGTTGTAGTCAATCAGAGCAATTCCACTACTGCAGCCGTGCTCCGGCAGTGCGGCGCCGTGCGCCGCCCTCTGTTCCGGCGTCCGGCAAAAATAGAATTGATCCTATTTTCGCCGGACGCCAGAGCACCTCCGCAGTAAATGGACAGAAATCACAACGGCCCAACAGGAAAAGGAGCAAGCACAATTTCCGTATTTCACAATAAATCGATAAACAAAAGGCGTTTTTTGTTTCATATGTACAGGTTTAACAACTTTTAACAACTATCAATGGCGGCTGAAGTTTAAATGCACAAAATTAAGCCATAAATACAGTTTCCACTATCAAAGTAGTCACACTTTGTTGATCCAAACACTGCTGATCTGTCAACACAACTGATGGGCAGATTAAACAGTTCATGCCGATGCTTCTCCCACACAACGGGTGTTTGGATCTAACTTCCGCGTTTATTGCTCGGACTGTATCTCAAGATCTCGAAAATCCCGCGCATGCCTGTTTGCCCACCTCAGGTCTCTGCACCGGAGCGGAGCCGTTGTAGAGTGGGTACCAGTAAAAATTGAGTTCGGAAGCGAGCGGCTGCGGAAGGCGGGGGCGGACCGGAGCGGAGTGGAGGTAGTGGAATTTGGGGGTTAAAGCTGATCATCTGTGTGGGGATGGACATTGTGCTGTTTTTATTTAAATGTGTTTGAGCATCACGTACCCGACAGGATTTATGTAAAGCTTCAGTTGCTAATAGTGTGTGTGTGTGTGTGTGTGTGTGTGTGTGTGTGTGTGTGTGTGTGTGTGTGTGTGTGTGTGTGTGTGTAGGCTTTGAATTACAAAGTAATTTAGAATATTTTTCGGGATAGTTTTTTCTGCTGACGACTCCTGAGCCACCAGAAGGTCTAGACAACGCTGGCTGTCTCTCAGTCTGGCCAACTGGCAGACGTCTGCACTTTTGATAGAAGAGTGATGAATATTTAATGATTCTTCATCGCCATTCAAAATGAGGAGGGAGCAAAGAAAGCAGCAAAGCTCCTCAAGTCAATTTTAATATTCCTGGATCACTGTCTCTGCCTTTTCCTGCTTATATCTTCATTGCCTCCACCTCCTGTCTTTTTTTCTGAGCACTGGAAACGTGCTGGCAGAGATGAAAAAATGGGAGCAAGGAAAGAGAGAATTCCTTTTTTTTTGGACCATCGCAGAGCTGAGAAGTTTGATGTGTCTATGTGCATCTAGCTTAAGGCGAGAGAGAAGAGAGGGAGTTTGAAGAGTTGCCACAGTGAGTCAGAGAGAGGCAGAAGCGAGTGTGAGGGACATAGAGGGAAGAGCCGTAAAGGTTGGTATCTGCACTGACAGCTCGCTCCTGCAGTCTGACAGAGTTCTGCTGAGGATCCCGGGTTTCAGCGCCACGCCGCTCCAGGGTTTCACTGTTGTTGCTGCTGCAGAAAGCGCCCGGCCCTGACCTTTTCACACCCATTGTACAAATATGCATCCTTCCCACAGCCAACACTTTTCGGCGACCTAACACCCTGCTTCCACCTCCACCTCCTCCGACGTCTGGATTCACATTTAAGGGAAAGGAAACGGCGGGCTTTTATGTGCTGACAGATGGCTGGCGCTGTCAGTAAAGCATCATCACAGACCACGTCTCCTCCGAGGCAGGGGCTTGGAGAAGTGGTACTGAGACTGAGGACGACTGTAGCCATATGTGCCCCTGAAACAGATGCTGCAGACAATACAGAGACCACATGTGTCACATTGAGCTTCACACACACACAGGGACGAGTGGAACGCCCCTTGCGGAGCATCCGTTCAGGTGTGTCAGCACACAGGAAATCATCTGATTCCTCCGCTGCTGGGAGCTGCAAAATAACTGACAAACAGAAGCTGTAAACCTCATTCTGTTCATCTCGTTCCTCCCCCCTCCTCTCCCTGCCTGCCACTCCATCATCCCTTCATCTCCATCGATCGCAGCTTCTCCTCCTCCCCGTCTTTGCATCCGCTTTCCATGTCAGTCCGTCTCCCACCGACTGTAGTTAAGTGAGAGCATGAAAAAAGATGAGCAAATGCGCCGGCTGCCTCAGAATTCGTTTTCAAGCCCCCCCACGTGCTGCCTGCCTCCCCACCTCTACCCCACCCGCCCTTCTCCTCCACCTGCAATATTCCTCCTCCCACACAGGATGGAGCTTAAATGAGAAATGCATTGTTTCCTTCACTCACTGAAGTCCAAAGAGTAATTGAGTTAATCTGTCTGACGCCTGTCTGTTGAGGATGAACAGATTGCTGCCCGTGCTGGCTGAGATGGAATCGCGGCTTTAAAAGATGGAATAAAAATGTCACAGCATCTTTAATGACAGTCATCTTGACATTTCCCAGCAAGCTTTTCGTAGGAAATACTCACTCGGATTTTTATTTTCTTTCCCAGAAGAATGGAAGGAAATGTCATGTCATTCTGTTATTTTATTTTGGTATTTCTATAAGCTGTTAAGAGCATTTCATCAACTGGTGTGGTCTATATTGAACAAGATCCTAAGATAACATGAGGTGTTACCATCAGGTCTTTTGGATTAGCAGCATGTGTGGCTGCCGGGACTGATGGGCTGCTTTCATGTCATCAACAGATAAAAGCTGATTTCTCTTCATCCAGAAATGCGCTAGCCCATTAACATAAAAATATAAACTGAGATTTGTCGCCTCTTCACATCCAACAACCCTGCAAATTTGCCTGTGTGTGCACAAATTTGCTTATCCCACCAAGAGTAACCATGCCAATGTAGCAATTGTGCCTAATGGATTTCACTGTACCGTTATTGCTGAACACACATACTGTATAGTAATGGGATGAATGAAAGCTTTTTCTCCATGCGCAGCAGAAAGACCCAGCTCGCTTTTACAAGTCCTGGCAGAGTTATTTGATTTTAAGCTTAGCAGATTTTATGGAGGCCTTTGAGTGCCATGTTTTAATGGAGGTGAAAAGGACAAAAAAAAAAGGACACTGCATCGTGATTCATCCAAATCCAAAGGAAGAATGGAGTGACTAGCAGATTCATCAGGCCTCCGCCGAGGCTTAAAAAACTGAATGGGTTCATTTAAATGAGGGTGTGTGAAAGAACTTGACCTTTAATAGCTCTCACACCGACGAAGGGTCATGAAGTTAAAATAATAACAAAACACATTTTCATTTCTTGTATTTAAACTCATGGCCGTAGATGTTTTATGTAACAATAGGGTGAATGCTATTTTTATTTAGCCACTGCCTCCGCCTATGAGAGACATCCTGAACAGTATGTAGCACAATTCCATCCATGTGGAGGAAACAAGTCCAGAAGGAAAGCCCAGACATCCCACTCCCCAGTGACACTCCTCAGCCTGGAAGGAAGATATTTGGCCAGAGAGGATATAAATGTCTGTAGTGAGTACTGGACCTACCTTGAAGTCTCTGGGAGTCTCCATTGGAAGCAACCAGCATGCGTCCCTGTCAGATATCAAAACCATCTCAGCTGATTCCTTCTGAAGCAACAGCTGTAATTTCCTCCTCGCCTTATGTCTAACGCTGAGTCCAGCGACTCCTGTTGAGAATGCTCATTTCAGTCGATTGTATTCAGTAATCTTGCTGTGTTGGTCCAGGCTGTTGGCTGAGCTCCACTTTCACCACATCAGACTGGACCTCATTAGTGCAGGTCCAGGTCCAAAGTCCTGATCCATCTCTCACCTTATTCTGCCACCATTTTTAAACAAAACACTAAGTTACTGTATGTAAAATGTACCATTTAAGGATATCATTTCCTACGTTAAAGCAGCTGATGAAAAACAAAATTTAAAAGAGTTTCTGTTTACCCTCATGTTGTCTTCACTTTGGTCACTAAGCCTTTACAAAGCTGTCTCACTCAGAACTGTTTCAGATGTCTGAAACTACTTTGAGAAGTTATTTGTTGTGCACGTTCAAACATCTAGCAAGGTAACCTGTGACTTGGGGATGTTGTTTGACATTAGTGAAACCCCCTCATGCATGCCACTTACCATTTGCTGCCAACACCCACAGTCCTGAGGTAGTGGATTTCAGCTAATGTGCGCAAAAGTAACGTAAGCTAACATCCGTAGCATTTGTATTTAGAAGCCTGTTGGGAACATAGATTATGTACAATAACTCTCTTGTAAAAAAGTATCCTGTGTGAGTGCGTGCAAGTGTGTGTGTGTGTTTTGTGCTCTACGGCAGCTGAATCAGGTCTTTTTTGGAGGTTCTTTCCTGTTAAAAGGGAGTTTTCCTCTCCACTGTCCCTACATGCTTGCTCAGTATGAGGATTGCTGTAGTCACTGAAACAAGTCAGTGACTCGATAAGGCCTGATGGGTTTTCCTACATGGGAAAGGTTTATCTAATTGGCATAATGAACTGAACTCGGTGCACTGCTACGTTGGTTCAGTTGGAATGTTTACTTTAAAAAGTGCCTTGAGACGACTCTTGTTTATAAACTGAATTGAACTGAATAACATTTATTTATCAGTTTGAAGTGATAATTACATGTCTCTCTGTTGTTTCTTCGCCTTTTTATGTTGCTTGATAAAAAACAAAACATAACATTAAGCTTCTAACTTTGCCAACCTTTATTCAAAATAGTCCAGAGATGTAAAGTTTTCTCCGAACGTTCTTTCTGCTCATAACGTCTCTACTTGTGTACTCGATGTTCTCTTTAGTGTCAAGGTCTGAGCCTCTTAGACTGTGTTTTTTTATTTATTTTTTTACTCTGAGAACATCATCACTATGACTCAGATCAGAAGAGAAACGTTAAAAAGAAATAACAATTAACCACAAACTTTCTGTGGTTTTGACTGTGAGCAAAGAGAAAGAAGAGAGCATGAAGTCTCAGGGTACATCTACTGTAAAAGGACTCGAGAGATCAATGATAAAGGATATAAAGAGCGCATTGTGGATCGATTTAGAAGACAAACATTGTCCTTTCAGTCTCTAACCTTTACTGGGAGTAGCACACCTCCACATGAGCAACAATATGAGCGGATCAGCAGAATGAATCTCCTGAGGGGAGCAGATGACGGCTGGGTGGAAGAAGTGCTCCAGAAGCTACCTTTACTGCTCTTCACCAGGTTGGCAGCAAACAATGACGTGTTTGAATCTCACACCAGTCTCAGGGACTGATGAACGGTCACCAGTTATACAGCGACCTGTCGTGTGCCACCTGCCTCACTCTGGTTACATCAGCATCTTCACTTCCTGTTCCCTGGGCATTTTCTCCTGGGTTTCTTACAGCGATCAGGGGCGTTGAAGCATTGCTGAGCTGAACAGTGCTGACAAAGCTAAAAGCCCGTGCAATTCAGGTTCTTGAGTGGCTGGATCGATGAAGGGCCATGGCTGCGGCCTGGGGGAACAACTGCCACCATCCTTCATACGGCGCTGGATGTCCTCATCTGCCACTCTGTCACCTCTGCCTGCGGCATAACAAAGGAGTTTACATGTCGCAGACAGCTGAAGTGCAAGCACACATTGTTAGCAAATGAACCAGCGGAGCTCTGGAATAGCTGAGATGGGCTCGGTGTCAAAAACTTTCATTGTTTTCAAGAGTTTAGCATCTAAGTCGGTTTCATTTTAGATTTTCCACCAAAACATTTTCAATGTTCAATTAATTTGGTGTTTTAGAGCCTGAAGCTGTGAAAGCAGCGACTGCAAGCACATTCCTCCACCGCAGACCTTGTTTACATAATGATTTGCAAATTTAAATGCACTTTTCCCACTTCACATTTAACGCCTGATAGCAGTGTTTTGTTTTTTCTTTTCTTTTTCTTCTGAGGTTTTCAAAAATGTGGATGTTTGTAAATGCCTTGCAGGAGAAAAGGCAGAGAAATAAAGGAGATGGATAATCATATTTTGGTGAATCAAGTGAAAATTAAATGAAAAAAAAGCAAATCTGTTCTGTCTTTCTCTCAGTGAGCGGCTAATTTAATAAACCTACTTAAAAAACAAGTCCTTGGTTTGTTTTTGTGTTTTCTATTCAACACTATTAAACTCAGTCGGGTCTGAGATCCTTAAGCTTTAATTACAGTAGAAATATAATGTATCTAATGTTGTGGAGGCCTGAATTGTGAATTTTAAATGGGATTTCAAAGTCCGGCAGCCAGCCACCATCTTTCTGGAGCCAAAATCACAGATAAAGCTTAATATTTGTATTGTTTATGGGAATGATCAGGGTATCAGTTAATTTAATCCTTCATTCAGTAAATAATGTCACCAAGGAGAATAAACAGTATGTTTACCTAATAACACATCGTGTCAATCTCACGTTTAAAGCCTCCTGAATCTAAAATGGAAGGCACTGACTGAGATTATTATTATAATTTTTTTGGGAATGTTTTTAACTGAATGCTTTGCATTAAGTAGTTCATGTCATTGACCTTCAGCAACGTAGAAACAGCTGCTTGCTTTTGGAATTAAAATGTTCACAATGAATCATTTATTGAGGGATTTTTAATTGTTGCCACTGTAAACATTTTCAACTTTAAAATAATGGAATGCAACCTGACTACATCAGTGAGGTCAGCTTTGCTACCAAAGGCAACACGTACCCATCACCTCTATATATAGCTGCTTGCTTATGAAGGACAATAACATGTTCCTGCCAATTGCACGATAACATTTAGACCCAACCCATTTTCATCAGATAACCTAAACAGCCTGATTCTTTATAGATTAATGACTTGTCTCCTGCTAATGTATTTTTATCACAAGGTCGTGAGTGATGCATTATCAGTTAATGAGAATCACAGAAATGTCTAGTGTGAGAGAGGCAGGGAGGAGGTAAACACGCATTGAGAAACTCTTGTTCGACCTTTCAGAGCAGGTTTTTCTGGGGCCTGCTGTGAGTTTTCCTGCAGTGATAAGAATAATGGTTTTACCATCATGGCCCGCTGAGACCGACCTCCCATTCCCTTTCAGTAGATAGTTGAAAGGACAGGTGCAGCCCTTCCAATTGTGCCTACTTCATCTATAGCTGACAATGAGGCTCAGGACTGCCCGCTTAAGGGTTAGCTTTATGCTCAGGATAAGGACCACTCCAGATCTCTCTGATAGCCGTCACTACGGATTTGTAGGAAATGAAAGGAGGAGAAGGGTTGTGGATGTAGAAGACACATAACATCATTTAAAAATCATATAATAAAGCTATTGACTTCACGTACTTGAAAGACAAAGGGGGCATTTATGGGGTGGAATGTTGTACCATTTCTCTGATGGCTTTGCAAGCTGCGCCAAATTCCTCTGTTGAGTGTTTTGCAAATCGAGCACAGTGGGAATCCATTGATGTCCTTCATTATTTAATTTCACTTTAGGTCAAACCTTCACTTGAAACACTGAATAAGTATGAAAGAGTCTGTATGAAAATCCTCCCATTACTATCTCTGTGATCTCAGCATTAATGTGGTGTTAGGCATTGGGGACATCAAACACTCTAAGAAGGGAAAGTGGAAAATGTTAGGTGCAAATGTGTTAGTCGTGTTTTTAATTGATTTTTTGGAACGGCTTATGGTAACTTCAAAGAAAATTGCTCTTAAAAGAAATGCAGAATTGTTGCTTTTAAGGGATGTTTGTGCCTATTTTCCCGTTTCTTCCTATTTATTCACTTATTTTTAGAAAGTTCAGTTTTTTATGCAAATCCATGTTCAAACTCTTTGCATGAAGATTACATGCAGAAGAATAAGATGTAGTGCAGCCACTTTATTTTATTTTATTTCCATTATGTGCAGCTAGAACATTTCAGTGAAAATGTACCTGGTACCCAAAATTGCATCAACTTGTATTAAATCCAAAACTCACATTTTGCATCATTTTGTGCTGCCATGTGAGTATCTACCCTATAAAGTCTTAACCTAGAAAAAAATAATAAACCTTCCCATATGTTTTCTCTCACTGTTTGGTTTTGGGGAATTACATGCCTAAAACATGCCATTTAAAAACTCCTCATTTGTGATGTCAGAAGCAGGGAAATTAGAAAAACCCTCCTTACTTCTCTAGGCTGAAGGGAAGCGGCTATATTTGGAGCCTCTCCTGGATACTGGAGCTTCTAAGCTTATAGCAGCTTGAATGTGGGATCAGTGGGTGTGGTCAGTTCCGGCTTGTTTTCTTCAAGTTAAGATGTTCTAAAACTGAATCTCTCTTTTAAGAGTAGCTGAGACAAAAAATATCGATGGGTCCTGAATGGCCGGCATCCAGCACGTTTTAGCTTTAACCCTGTTTCAACACACCTGATTTCTATTAGCAGGTGATTAACAAGCTTCTGCAGAGCTGGTGAGCTGCTGCACAGATGATTTCACCACTGAATCAAACATGTTGGAACAGATAAACCACTAAAACGTGCTTGACACCAGCCCTCCAGAACGGCATTGGGCACCCCTGGTTTAAAGCCTGTTCCACACTGTGCATTTTTCGGCTGTTGCAAAGGACTGCATTATGTAACACTGTGAACACTAGAGAGGTGGGACACTGTACTGTCCAATATTTCAGTGAGCCAAACTGCACTATGTGTCACTCTAGCAGACAAGCTAACATCACTGGTGTACTTGCCAAAAAACATTTGTCACTAAAAGCCGACAGACACCCAAAACAACAACGATGAAAATTGAATTATAGTACTGTAACATTAAGTGACACTCAGTTGTTTGCACTCAAAAAGGAAATTTCTTGACATTAAATGAAAGTGCACAGCCATAATGCTTGGTGAAAATTAGTTAAACCATTGTAAGTGATGAAAAACATAGAAACAAGATCAGACACTGACACTTGGATGATTTAGACACATTTTGGCATTTATTCATCATTTTAAAGGTGTGGTTCGCTGGAAAAATATTTTTTGATGATTATATCTGATTATAATCAGTCACTTGCATGCAGGCTGAACATGAAAACAGTCTCCTACACCTATTTTTGGCATTAGCCTCTGATAGAAAATAGACAGTGAAATGCTAGAATTTGAAAAGTATCCCATCTTGACTCATGACTGGGAAGGCTGTTAGTTTAGCGTCCAGGAAACAGCAGAGAACGTCTCAGCTAGTAGAAGCTAACGTTAGCATGATCAACTCCACCACACAGCAGAACTCTTCCAGCCTTGAGTTATTTATGGAGATTAAACATTAATGTTGCAGAGCAAATGGAGTTAGTGGTAGAGTCATGTTTCTGTTGTCCAAATGTCAAGAAATAAAAATCCAAATCCTGCCATGTTCAGCTCAACTTTGATGTGGCTCACTTCTAGTTCCTGAAACGGGTGCACCAGAGCTTTTTTCCCCGCAGAGTAAGGCATTCATTCCTACTAGAGACCACTGCAAATGTATTGATTAAACAAGTGAACCACACCTTTAAAATAAACTCTCAGAAATGTAAACGTATAGCAACATTTTTCATGAAAGCCTTCTTCCTATCCTATGGTATACAACAAATGAACCGGCTTCCAAACTTAGATCAGCTGGATGTTAATGGTTCCTCTTTAGACCCAAAGCTCCAGTTATTGATTCCTGTTATTGATTCCTGTTTTGACACAAACACGGTGGCTGACTGAAGAATGTTACTAGCTTTAAAAGCAATTATCTTCCTAATGACTGCATTAGCACCACATCAGTTTGTCCCTATAGTATAAAAGTCTGCACTCTGGAGCTCAGCATACCAAACAGATCAGACCGCACTCTGGAGGAATCAGCTCTGAAATATGTACCAGTTTACCAAATTGAACAGATTATTGCTATAAATCAGCATCACTATACCTTTGTGATGCCACTTTACACTCCCTGTGTTTGATCAGAAATAGAAATACCTTTAAAAAGCAGCATGGCAGCTATGAAATAGGCAGTTTTCTTACCTCTGGGATTTCTTCATCTCCTCATGGGGAATATATGGGTGAGGTTTGGTCCAGGCTTCAACTCTAGGGACTAATGGGTGGCCATGGCCTATCGCTTAGCCCCAGGGGCTTTGCAGTGAAGACCGGATTAGAGGGAGAAGGATGATGGAGCAGGATAATGAAGCAGATATGACTTAAGTCTAATCATTGGCTTTAGAGAACGTGATCTGGGCTCGAGAGCCGAACAGGTGAGAAGATAAGGGCCACTTGTTGTGATTTCACATTTTCCTGCACACCCAGCATATTATCATTGATTCTGCACAGCTTCATTACATAAGCGGGACATTTTAGGGAACTCGTTATGAGACATTTATAGAATTATTGTTTAAATGAAATAGTCATGCACGTTTTCTTGGCAAAAACGCACTGTTGCCTTTGTCCCATACCCTAAATAATTCTGTTCCCGTGTGTATTTGTAATGCTAATTTGGGCATTTGCACAGAATCAAATAAAGACGCTGAACACAGCCGCTAAACAATCACTGGGGAAGGATGCAAACACTTTTATGCTAATAAGGTAAAGGGGCTGGCGGTAGGGTTGAAGGAACCGGACAAAATAAATGAAAAAGGAAACGGCTCAGTGAGCGGTTGAGGGTGATGGAGAGTGAGAGCTCAGAGAGAGAGAGAGAGAGAGAGAGAGTGAGAGCTCAGAGAGAGAGAGAGAGAGAGAGAGAGAGAGAGAGAGAGAGAGAGAGAGAGAGAGGGAGAGAGAGGGAGAGAGAGGGAGAGAGAGAGAGGGAGAGAGAGAGAGGGGGAGAAAAAATAGAATAGAGAATTAAAAGCTGATTACCCTGTGAGTAAGTCTTTGGTTTTTCTGTGGATCAGGAGAGGTTGGCAGAGCCTGGGGTTGGTCAGAGGAAGGAAGCTTGTTTTTCAGTCTTCTAGTGTTTATTAAAGCCAGTCTCCAGGGTAATCAGATCGGGCTAAAAATAACTCGTTAAAAGGTACTGCAGCTGTAAACTCCAGACACAGGCTGTGTTCTGTTGAGCGGTGGTTATCTAGACCTGTAGTTTGTATAAACCTAAACATTTTTATTCAAGACAAACACGTTTTTATTATAGTCATTACACGGTTCAGTGACAGCTCGGGATATGTCCCAGAAAGCCCGTTCCGTCTCCTGATCCTTGCCCACAGTTTGCTCACATTTCCCTCTCTGTCACTCGGCCCATCTGAGGTCCCGCTGCTTCACTTAAGGCTATGTGAAATTATTATATTGTACCAGGAGATAACAGACACTATGTAGCCTCGCGGCACTTTCTTTGCTTCCCCGCCTTTAAAGCGATATTCCTGTGATAGACCGTGGCTCTTTCTCTGCTCGCGCTAAATCGAAAGGGAAGCCTTGAAGCCAAGGTCTGGTGAGTGGGTACCAGATGAAAGGAATAAAAGAAAGTTCCAGTTTATATGTTTGTGTAGCTCTCTGCAGTTCAAAAAGAAACATCCCTCGTTACCATAGCACTCTGGGAAGAGCCAATAGCTCAATCGGGGAATAGTCGAGGTGCTATTTGCTGCCTTGATGCAGGTTTTCCACAGAGGGTGGATTGACTGGAAGCCAGCTTTCCCTGACAAGGTCTGATCTGAAATTATTAGCTGCTGCTGAGATGGTCAGCCAAAAGGCATGAAAAAAATAAAATCCAAGGGTACTTGATGCTCATTAATGTTCTTAAAAAGTGGGAAGTTCAGCAACATCTTGCATGATGTATTTTAAGAGGATTTTATTTAAAATAATTATGGATTTATATTGTGTTTCCAAGCTTTGACTCAAATAGTTGGGCCAGTTTCTCAATAAGCTGTGGAGAAAAGTTGGAGACCAAAAGTTGCAAACAAATGAACAAATGTTCAGTTGGAATCAAACTGAAGTGGCAAGTGGGACGCTTATATATGTAGCTAGGATCACAAGGGGCATAGAAAATTCCAGCAGCTGGGTAACTGATGTGAAAATAAGGGGGTCACCAACTCTTTTTAAAAGCCAAGACCCAGAAAGCCTTCACACGGGTGGACAGGTGGAACCTTTTGATAATATTGGGGTCACACCAAAGCCAACTGATGCCAAATAAAAGCATTTGAAGCACAATTAAAGGGATTTTTGACCTGATGCAGGCCACCTTTGTTCTGTTGATGTTCTTCACTGCAAAGCCAATATCTGAGTGGACTGTGACCGAGTGATGACAAACCACATTAAGGACGCAATTTCCAAGATGTCTTGAAAATGTTTCTAAAGGTTTTCCCACTTGTGAGTCACATGGTCTTGCTCTTATGTTGCTGGAAATTTAAGTTGAAAGACTCCATCCATCCATTCTCTTCCGCATATTTGGAGTCAGGTCACGGGTGTAAGAGCCTAAGTCGAGACGCCCAGGCTTCTCTCTCCCTAGCCACTTAGGCCAGCTCTTCCGGGGGAATCCCAAGGCGTTCCCTGGCCAGGCGAGAGACATTATCCCTCCAGCGTGTCCCGGGTCTCCCATTAGGTCTCCTCCCAGCTGGACGTGTCTGGAAGACCTCAACAGGGAGGTGTCCAGGAAGCCTCCTAATCGGATGCCTTAGCCATCTCAACTGGCTCCTCTCAATTTGGAGGAGCGGTGGATCTACCTAGCTTCTCACCGTATCTCAAAGGGAAAGCCCAGCCAAACTCATTTTGGCCACTTGTATCCGTGATCTCATTCTTTCGGTCACTACCCAAAGCTCCTGACCATAGGTTAGAGTAGGGATGTAGATCGACCGGTAAAAGGAGAACTTTGTCTTCTGACGCAGCTCTCTCTCACCACGACAGATCGGTACAACACCCACACACTACAGACGCAGTGCCAATTCGTCTATCACTCTTATGCTCCATTTTGCCTCACATGTGAACAAGACCCCAAGATACTTTAACTCCTCCACTTGGGGCAGGACCTCATCCCTGACTCTAAGAAGGCATTCTACCCTTTTCCAACTTAAAACCACCGTCTCAGATTTAGAGGAGCTGATTCCCCTAAGTTGAAAAAAAAAGTAAACTAAATTTTCTGTCTAAATCGTTACAGGGTCATTGTAAAAATCAGAGACCTGTTTGAATCTCATCTATTGGAGTCCAAAATACAAAAATAAATTAGGAGCGAAATTAATGCCCCTACTCCTTGTTGATGATGAGGGGTGGTCCTCATGATGCAGCTCGGTCTGACTCACTGACATCTTAGACTGTATAGTGTGCCACCTCACTACAGTTCTCACAGTGTGGCATGAGCAATCTTGTGCGACAGCCGGAAGCGCTTAGTGTGGTCCCGGCTTTAGGGCCACATGAATGAATGAATCAGGTTACCTGGAACATTATAAAGTCACACTGGTGCCCCCTAGCTGCAGATAGTCTAGTAGTTATCAAAGCAACAAACACCACACACACACACACACACACACACACACACACACACACACACACACACACACAGTGGGGAAAAGCTCCTGGGCTGAGTGGTGGAGTATTAATCACACTGACGCCTGGCCCTGCGATCTGTGACCCAGTCTTTTAATTGCATCCGCTCTGCTTTGCTCTGCTTCTCCCTCTTTATCTTGCCTTTTTCCCCTTTATCATCCCTCAAGCCTTCCTCATTCCAGCGCCCCAGAGAGGAGACTAATGCAGAGATAAGAGGCAGGGCCATGGATGCCCTATCCTAAGACAAGCGAACGGACCATCACTTTTAATATGGTGGGAATGGAACAGATGTGTAGAGGTGTGCTGGCACTTAGAGAAAAGCAATCATCATTGGAGGAAGACTCCATAATCTGCTGAAAAACAGTGACAACCTTTGAAAAAGCACAGTTGAGTTTCAACGCCCCCAGATGTGTGCGGGTCGTAGGTAAATAAACTCTGACTTCTGGATTCAACACCGAGAAGCCTTTTTCCCAACAGCTGCTCCTGTGTAGCTGTGGAGGGAGGGAGGTGGAGTGTGGTGGGGTGGGGGTTGGAGAGATGTTGGCCATACAAATGTAGCTTTGCACTTGCAATATGACAAGGTTCTGCTCAGCCCTGTAAGAGGAGCAGCACCGGATAACGAGAATGTGGTGTTTAAACATGAAACATGAGCACAGACATTAATGCAGGCTGACAGCACATTCTCTCTCTCTCTCTCTCTCTCTCTCTCTCTCTCTCTCTCTCTCTCTCTCTCTCTCTCTCTCTCTCTCTCTCTCTCTCCACACACACACACACACACACACACACACACACACACACACACACACACACACACACGCATAAATAAGTGAAAACTGAAGATGACGCCCTTATCCACTTATGCACCAGCTGTAATCATCACATATGCAAAGAGCTCATGTCATCCTCTCCCACTCCAATGTCCCTCTTCTCCTTCACTCTGCCTTTATCTTTCTTACTCCTGCTCCCCTGCACACACGAGAACACAACGGCACACACACTTGAGTCGCAGTGGTTTTCCTTTTTGTCAGAGCGAGCTGTCAGAGCGAGGGAACTGTGTGGGCCTTTGTTGAGACAGAGAACTGCAGAGGCAGAGAAATTCATTTCCTACTGTGGCCAAAAAGGGGAAAAAAAAGGAAAAACACTTGCAGGGAAGTCACGGTGTACCTGCAGTGTTTTTAAAAACAGCAGCTTGTAAATTGAATTAGTTATAAGCATTCCTGTGGGGCCACAGTGGGCTGGATGTTTCTAGGGTTGTGGATGTTCTGCATGGGAAGCTTCAGGTTTGACTCCCGTTTCAAACACCGCTGCACTTTAGAGACACAAATCTCAGCATCAGACAGTAGATCTTACATCTCTGCCTGCCTGTCCCTCCTGTTCTGCTGCTGCTCCACAATCTGCTGGAAGATGTCAATTTTCTCATATCTTGCATCTCAGGTGGAAAGAACATTACAGCTTAACTGTCTCTGGTAGCTGAACTTTAGATGTTATTTCTAGTTCTTCTGTTGCCAAGTTTGAACTTAGACAGGTCGGTTTGGTGGAAATGAGTATGCTTTAGAAATGTTTTTGATTTTAAATTACCTTTTTAATGTTAAATAATCAATTCTGAATTTATTAGTTTTATAATCTAGAAAAATGCTCACAGTAATTAATTAGAACGGTAAATTATGGAGCTGCAAATTTCTGCTGTTTATTCGCACCAGGCGAGAGCTTTCTCGTAGTTTTTATTTTCTCATCAGTGGGATTCACACTCCTGTCTATCACAACCTGGGCCTGGAAAAAAATCACTGTTATTTGCAAACTGAGTGGGTGGTGTAGATTTTCCCGTTGGCTTCATGAAAGCGGTGGCGTACTAGAGGGAATGTTTACTTTACACCAGTGCGGTGAGCAGCACCTAGACTAACGCAGCTCCATATGTTGAGTCTGGACCTGCTCACCGTCCTCAGGGAAAACATCCATATTATCCAGTTTTACATCAAGACTTTTCACTTAAACTTCCTTCCTGTTTTTGGAAACCTGAGCTTTAGATTTGAACATTTTTCCCACAGCTCAAATCCAATAAATAGCTTAAGGATGATACAAGGCAAGCAGATGCACGAAGAAACACTTGATATATAGCCCTTGAATGATGATAAAATCACATTATCATTGTGTATGTTTTTCATTTGAGTGGCGACTGAGTGATGTATTGGCTTCCAGCTTCTCTTGACCACAGACGTGTTACCGTACTTTAAAATGTTTTTACTTTTTGTTGTGCTTGCTGAAATTATCACTCTTTTATCTAAGTGAGTGGTACTGAACTATTTTCATTAAAGCCCTCCTTGGGATGCATTTTATGTATTTTTTTTAATTTTAATTTACTTTATTTGGGGGGGGGGGATATACATACCCACACCCTTTCCTTCATTCTTTGTTTGCATTCCCGCCGCCTAAACAAAAATTCTTCTACCTACTTTATGGTTATCTTTCTAATAATCAACGTATACTCTCAAATGATCAATAATAACAGAACTCATATTTTAAGAACAACCAGGCTAGAGTAATTATTATACTCATTATTAGTCTCTCCTTCCACAACTCCACCTCAATCAGCAAGAAGTCCATTGCTCTCCGTCAGTCATTTTCTATCCTCCTTTCTGTCCTCCGGTTCAATCACAGACAAAGTATTCTTCAGCCTTACGATGATCATTAAATCTCCTCGACTCTCCTCTAAACGTCAGGATCAGAGTTGCTGGATGAATAATCCCATGCTTAACACCCACACTCCTCAGTTGGTTCCTCACTTCCCTAAAACTCGTTCTGGCTTTTGCGGTCTCCGTCGAAAAGTCTGGAAATATTCTTATCTTCATTCCCTTAATCACAAAAGAACATTCCGCCCTTCCCATTCTTAAGATCTCTTCTCTTGTCATCAAACTTCTAAGCCTTACTATCATTGCCCTCTGACCAGTTTTATCAACTGGCCCTACTCGATGCGCAAATTCCACTTCCGGAGCGCGCGGCAGTTTTCCTCCAAACAATTCCTGCTGCAGCACAGACATATAAGATGTTGGATTACCTTTCTCAGCATCTCGATTCACCCCCATAATCCATATATTACATTTCCTCCAGTTGTTCTCCAAACAATCCACCTTCTCCTTAAGGTCCGAATTCCCTTTACTCAAACTTTCGTTCCTCTCCTCAAGCTGTGTAACTCTGGTGACCGTACTGTTTAATGACTCCTCCTTCATATCAACTCTTTTTAGTCCATTCAGTCACATCCCTTTTAATCTCATCAAGTTGAGGCAGAAGTTTTTCGACGACCACATTAATTTCTTTGTTTATGATAGTTCTAATCAACTCCGACAGCTCCCCAATGTTCATCTTATCTGTCATGGTGGTGATCACCGACACCTGTTCCTCCAGACCTCGTCCACTGTACTTCATTTGCGTCCTCGTCTTTCTTTTCGACATATCATATTCATCTGTTGGATATTTTTATATCCTAAAATGAACCACACAGGAGAAAGGTCAGTAGGTTTTATACGCTGTCAGAGGCAGCGGAGAGCATTCAGCCAAGGGCCTGCAAAGGCCCATGTCCGATCAACTCTGGCCTCCCCTCTGCACCACAGCTTGGTTTTATTGAAACACACTGAAACAAGGACAAAGAACAATCCATCACTGTCCACACTTAGCCAGTAACACTGTTGCTTCTATCTAAGGCAGGACCTTCTAAAAAGGAAGTCTCAAGTTCCTGTTGCCAAGCAGAGCATGCCCAGCCCCCTACAGATAAACATCAGGCCGCATACCACAGAGCCAAGAGAGAAGAGGAAAGAACTCTGTGGCATACTTCTACTTCACAACATATGATTAACATATGATTACTTAAAAAGAACATTTAAGAGAAGTGAAATATAAAAAACCCTAACAGTTTCCCCCCTGAAATGTGATTTTTAAGTAATAAAAGATAAACTAAACAAACTTGAGAACTTGTACGCTTCTTGAATGATAGAAATCAGAGTCATACCAAAATATAATTAAAAATGTGAAATTTTACTTAGCGTATAAGGGTGTTAAATAGAACCCTAGTAGAGACAAATGTAAAAAACAGAATGTAATAAGTAAAAATAGAATATAAGTAAAATATAAAAATAGAAAAATACATTTTCATACCAAAAGACCTGAGTAAGATCTTAACAGCCCAAAAATCAACCATTAAAAACCCAAGTAATTAGGAATTATTACATACCTTACTCATGCAAGATTTTTAATGTCTAATAAAGGTGACGATTTTAGCTTAGCAATAACCAGACATCCACACCTGCATGTTACCTTGTGAGTAATTTAATGTAAGTGTATCCTTGATTTATTAAGCTAAACTACACTCTGGTACCTCAACATCTAGGCCGGGTCAGTTTTCATCAGCAACCTTCTGTTGGATCAAAGTGTAATTTAACATTGTATTAATGATCATTTAACCAACCATGAGCCTAATGCAAGGAAACATGCATGTCATAGAAACACCCAAGATGATGAGAATTACAATCAGTGGAGCATCAATCTTAAGTAAAACATGATACCATGAACCTTCAGTGAGCCATAATAGAAATGCTCAAGGTGAGGAGCGCTTTCTGAACAGTGGCTCTTGAAACCAACTGAAACTGCAGATCCTGTGGTATTTGTGCTTTTGGACCGGGGTGATGTCAACCCCCACCTGAGTACTCATGCCTCTTCTCCACGAGCCTGTCTGAGACACAGAGGGGGCCTTCCTTCTCGAACCGCCCTTGTCAGACTCATCTGAGATGTTGCATGTCCTGCGGCTCCACTTAGAGCCTGGATCCATCCTGACCCAGGAGTCTGACTTCTTCACCTCGTCTCCTGCCCAGGCTTGATGCACTGCAGTGGAGGCTGATTGCTTCTTTGCTTCAGTCACAGGCTGTGTGCTCTGGCACTTGCATTTTGCTGCAGGTGTGTTGGCGTAGGATGAGATGGAGGAACTGGTGTTGAGGTCATCTGTGTCGATGTTGTCATTGATTTGAGCCAAGTTCTGAGCCGACTGGGCCACAGCAGCTTTGTGGTTTTTCATCAGCTCATTTAGGTCCTCCTCCATCCTGGACTGCATTTCCATTATATGCAGAACGGCTCTTCCATTTTTGGCACGGCGGAAGTACAAGCTCTTCTTTAGAGTCTTATTGGCCTTTTTGAAGAAGTTTCACAGAGTCAACCATACTCTACCTTGGAACCGGGGGCCACAACAGTGTGGCAAGGTGGAGCAATTAACTTGCTTTTGCCCGTTGGTTTTCCTTTCCTGCATACGGAGAGCATGAAAGCTACACACAGTCTCATTCATAGTAAGAGGTATTGCAGTTAATGTGGAATTCTTTTCAGAGTAGCAGAGCATGAAGTTGCACTCAAAAAAACTTGTGTTGAAACCAAGCACTTTAACAGGCAGATTATACATTTTATACCACTTGTTGTCGAAAGATGAGTGGTGTTCGATGAGGGAGCGCTTCCTTCTGTGCCCCTCAGGTCCGCTCTCTAGGACCAGAATCAGGATGTACACCACCACCAGGAACGACCCACAGCAGGCCAGCTATGGTCATGTAATCAGTGTCACCTATTAATCAAGTTCCTTCTGTACCTTGCAATGTGACAGATGGATCCAACAGGGACGCTCAGCAATCTTTACTGTAGTACTTAGAACTTGTCCCATTTTCCTTTTGATTGCTTTTAGGAACACCCAGTCCCCAGGTTTAATGAGCTGTCGTTGCTCCCAAAACTTCTCTAGTATACAACACATTTTTCATGTAATCTGCTAATGTGAGTTCTTCCTTAAGCTTTGTTGATGTCTGGTTACCAGAAAGAAAGCCGGTAAGGCTTGCCATAAATGATTTCAAACAGAGTTAACCCATTATGTGTTGATGATATGCCCATATGCAGTTTGACTAGATTCAGGCCAGGCCTTTTTTTTCTTCCATACCTTTTCTCAGTCTGCTTTTTATTTTGCCATTGTTTCTTTCAACAAGACCAGCAGATTGTGGGAATGTTTCCTTGTTTAGAGCACATATTGCCCTGACTGTTAAGGCAATTTTATAAATCATATGTTGTAAAATGCATTTTAGAAATTGTATGTTGTAAAATTCTTCTAAAATGCTGCTGTTGGAGTTCCACATTCAGGCTGAAGACAAATAAAAAAAATTGAATTACCCAAAAACATCTAAACAGAGACATTTGTCAATCCAAAACACTTCACCAAGGTTTGTTTTGATTTAAAATAAAGAACACATGTTCATGTCACATCCTATAAAACTCATCTCATGATTCAAACTAACTAATCAAAAAAAAAACAACACTAAGGACAAAGCAGTATTCATCAAAAGTATTATTTGAACACACACAAAAAAAAAAAACATGTTGAACCCCAGAAATAGAAGAGAAAAATCCTATTTTTAAAACAATCTTAGCAAGAACACAAATGAGGCTATAATAAAACGTGGAACTAAATCTTTAACCGTGGTTGGTCAAGATGCCAGACTGGAGATCATCCAGACAGATCATGCAAACAGCAGATGCAAACAGGCTGATTAAAATACAAAGCAACATAGGATCATTTTGTTCTAGAATGTGTGCACTTTTTGTGTACCTAATCACTCAGTTACGGGTTAAGCGGAGAATAAGAAACACCAACATAAATCAGGAAGACACAGATGTAAAAGGTTGGGTTGTCAAGTGTGAAAAACATCCTATTTAATCCACAATGTGTTTGAAACAAAGTCTCCTTTAAGAGCAACTAAAGTGAGGTATCTGGTCACAAGCATGTGAACAGAAACATGCAGGTTGGAGCTAACACACCGCTTCCAGGATTTCACATCCACCCAGAAAACCCTGACACCACATGGCTCATAAATCAACACTCTCCTTCTCACACACATTTACAAAGTGAGCTCACATCCACGCACATACACGCACACACACACATGCTCACACGTCACATGGCACCAACAGAGCAGAGCCTCCATCTGACAACAGCACAATTCCAGGCAAAAAAATTAAAAGTTTGACCAAAATGCACCAAAATGCTAAACCATTAACCACACGTGTCTGCAGCACAACACCATTCACAGAGTTTATGAGAAAAAATTGAGTTGGGGTCCGACTGCCCTTTAAGGAGTCAGAGCAACAGAACAACTTAGAAATCAGAAACTAAATAAGGTAAGAAGGTTAGTTTGAGAGCACTCAGAAACAAAGTTATGGCCAACAAGACAAGTATAACAAAAATTACAATTACTATAATAATATAACAGCATTCATATGTTTATTTATATAACATTTTTAATTTATTTATATAAAATGACTTCTTATTTCATTTTCTTTTAACTTCTTAGTTTTACTTCTTTTTTTGACTACATATAACACACTTTTTGACTCCTTCAGGAGTAAACTCTTTATTTTAGCTGTTTATTATTATTTCTACAGGATTAAAGGTTTATTTTAGCAGTTTATTTTAATTTCTGCATTGTTTATATTTACCTGTGATTATTTTCAACCTAAAGTGAGAGTTATATGTCAGCTTTTCCCCCTGTGAGCGAGACCAAAACACAGGCTCTCTGTGATCCCTCCGTAAGCGGGACCAACCCCGGCCCTTACTGGAGATGTGAGCTCTCTGTAAGCGGGACAAAACCCGGCCCTTACCCCTTTCACTTAGCGAAATAGTAGCTGACCATTCACTGATTCACTATGATCAGGTGTAAAAGAAAAATTGTACTTACCGATCCTCTACCACCCCCCCCCCCCCCCCCCCCCCCCCCCCCCC
>SSNQ01034115.1:28709-86349 GCA_006942095.1 Nothobranchius kuhntae | reverse complement strand
CCCCCCCCCCCCCCCCCCCAACCCCCCCGTTTACACATGACACACTGGAAATCATACCAAAAGGACAAACAGAAACAATATCACAACACTTGAATAACATTGACGACACAGGCAAAATAAAGTTCACTTATGAGTCAGAAACAGAAGGCAGTATAGCATTTATGGACATGAAAATAACCAGACAGACCGACGGGACCCTAACATAAACACATAGAAAACCAACACACACAGACCAATACTTATTATGGACATCAGAACTGCCTATCATACACAAAATGTCAGTAATCAGAACATTATGTCACTGAGCAAACATGGTAACAGAAGAAAGAGACCATAAACAAGAGGACAAACACATACAACACGCTTTAAAGACCTGCGGATACCCGACATGGGCAATAAACAAAGGAAAACAACAAACAACAACAGAAAGAAAAAAACAACCTAAGCAAAGAACCAGAAACCCAGAAAGACAGGAACCAAAACCAGTGATGACCTTACCATACATCAAAGGTACAACAGAAAAAATAAGAGCAACAATGAAAATACACAACACAAACACACCAACAAAACCATACACAACAGTTAGAAACAGACTAGTACACCCAAAAGACAAGATACCAGCTGGACTTAAATGTGGAGTCATTTACGAAATCCCATGCAAACTCTGCAATAAAACATACATAGGAAAAACCGGACGCCAACTCAACACACGAACAACAGAACATAGAAAGGAGTGTGAGAACAAGTCAAAGACACACAAGAGCAGGAAAACAAGAAGCAGAAAGTACAATAAAGAAATCGGCCGTAACAGATCACTGCACAAGAGAAAACCATATAATGGACTGGGACAACACGAGGATCATAAACACCGAAAGACAGAAATACAAAAGATGTATAAAAAAAGCTATAGAGATAAGGAGACGTGGATGTGGGACCATAAACAGAGACGATAGAGTTTACTCATTGGATCGCGCATGGGACTGCATCATTGGAGAGGGGAGAGTGGGCAGCAGAGGTCGGCAACGTCCTCTGCTGCCCGCAGAGAAATGGAGTAGGAAGTGACGCCACCATCAGCATCAGCTCTGACGAAGTTTGCAACCGCAAATGAAACGTCAGCAAGGTAGAGAAAAATCTTATCTGTGTTTAAAAAATAACCAAAAATGGAATTTGAAGACAAACACAACAGAATGTACAATAGGTGTAAAGTGCTTTGGGGAGTGCAGAACCCTAGAAGGGGCCATAAAACACAGGCCATTGTGTGAATTAAACAATAAACTATAATCTGAAACTGCAGCACAATAGTTGATCTAAAATCCAGTTTGACAGGCCCCTCTTAGAGCCTAAACTGTATCTTTTGCTTTCCTGAAGTGTTTAATTTAAATGCTTTAGATATTTGCTTGAGAAAACCCCTTTTAAACAGAATAGAAATTGAAGACCCTTTTACTTCTTGACTCACTCTGGCTGTCCAGGATTGTGTCAGCTGGGAAAATTTACTTCAGTCCACAAGGGCTGTGAGGAGGAGAGGACAGATAAGGATGATGGGAGGTTAAAGTCAGAGAATAAAAAATGGTGAGGGTGAAAGCTCTGAAAATGGAGAACAGCCAAAAGAAAAAGACTGGAGGCTTTCATCGCTGACAGGTGAACATGTTGTGGGCAGCCGCGGAGGGAGGGAAGGGGGTGGTTCGATGTGTGTGTCCTGGCATCTGCATTATACACATGTAACATCCCATACTAGAACCATTTTTCAGCCTCCTCTAGGGTTTTGTTGCAGATCGACAAGCATGAGAAGACAAAAAGCTGTAAGTAATTGCATGTGTGCGCGTGCACGTGGAAAACTTTCTGGTCAGTGACCATGTCTGCTCGCCTGTCCTGTTTTAGCTGTGTCAGTGCTGCACCAGCCACTCTGTTGGACAGCACACCCTCACAAACACACGTCTTGAGATAGGCAGCCAAGCAGAATGACACCAGCCTGAACAGCCTGCCAAACATCTCTGTGGGAAACAGGATGCAGTGAATTGTACACACAGACACCCACACACACTCACACGCATGTATGCACGCACGCAGGCACGTACAAACACACACTCACATGCACTCAAGTCAGTGCTTACAAACACAAACTGGCTTCCGTTGGGAGTTAGAGGCACAATGTGTGCACGCATTTTCTAAAATTCATGCTAGCATTTTTTTTCAAACTGCATTTAAAGGTAGGAAAACACACTCCAAACACAAGGTTTACCTGCTTTTTTATTAATCAGGTAGCCAACGGCAACCAAGGTGATGCAACGATGTGCAAACAGAAAAACTAAGAGAAAGTAAGGACTCGAACAAATCCATCAGTAATGGTTTTACGTAGTTTCCATTGGTAGCAGATGCAGAGAAAGTACTAAAGCAATTTGAGGGGTCGTAATCAGCTTTCCAATATCAGAATTTCCAAATAAAGGGATGGAAAATACTTCCTGTGTCTACTAATAGCCCCGCCCCATTTTGAGTGAAACTGCTGTTTACAAACTAGAAATGATTGTTGTGCCTCAGAGGTTTTGTTTGCATTTTGCGCAGCGGCGATTAAAATAAATACTCGTAGTTTTGGGTGCTTTTATAAGAGATTGGGCAAAAAATGTTTACTTTAGTCCATCAGCAAAAAAGGTTTAAATGGTTTTCCATGTTGACAGTGAACAGCTTCATTTTCATTACCACATGTATGTAAAAGTTAAATCAGCCATGTGGAAGGAGTCGTTTGGTCATACTCTCACTAAAGTTGTGTTTTCTTACTTTTGGTGCTTTTTGGAGTACTTTGAAATAAAAACTGGTATATTTTGTCTAAGATGAAAGACCTAATCACCTCAGTGGTCTATCAGTAACAAAAGATGGTGAGAACAATAGGCATGGTTTAGATGTGTTACAAAACAATGTTTTAGATGCATTGAAATAAAAATATATGCAAGATTGTTTTTGATAATTAAAATGAATGTTCATGCTAATTAATGCTTGGTGTCACTTGCTGTTGCACCTTCTCCATGAGTGTGTTGGTTTAAAGTAGTCTGACAGGGTTATAGTGACATGAAGAAGTTATTGTCTTTGATGTGGGTTATCCTTAATTATGTTTGGTACCATACTGTAAGTTTGTTTTGTAAGTTGTGTGTTTTGCAATAGCTTGAGTCTATTTGGATAACATTCACTTTTATGATACAAAATGTAAATTTTAACTTTAACAAACACGCCTGTCTGGGTGACCTTAAAGCAGGGGTAGTCAATGTTGTTCCTGGATGGCTGGTATCAACCACGTTTTAGTGGTTTTTTCTGCTCCAACACACCTGATTCAGTGATTGAATCACCTGTGCAGCGGCACATCAGGCTTTGCAGAGGCCTGTTAATCACCTGCTGATTGAAATCAGGTGTGTTGAAGCAGAGTTATAACCAGAATGTACGGGATACCGACCCTCCGGGACCGGACTTGGATACTCCTGCCTTAGAGTGATTGGATTGGCAGCCCCTCTTCTCTAAAGAATGTTTAGGAAGGTGATAGAGCTGCTTCTCCAAACTGTGGGACTCATCCACTCAGATTGTTACATACACACCTAAAATCCTATTGTAGTATCATTTAAAGTTACTAAGATATTTAAGATAACCAATGGCATTCTGTTCAGATATATTTAAAAAGCTCCTAAATTACTACAAATGAATCCAAATATAAAATAAAAATCTTTAAGAGATGAATCCCTCCATCCAATAGCTATACACTCTTATCCTTGCGGGGTCGTGGGGGCGGGTGCCTATCTTCAGCAGTCTTCAGGTGAACAGGCTAGAGTACATCCTGGACAGGTTGTTGGGCAGGGTAATATAGAGACACACAGGACAAACAAGCATGTACACACACACACACACACACACACACACACACACACACACACACACACACACACACACACACACACACACACACACACACACACACACACACCTTAGGACAATACAGAGAGGCTAATTAACCTAACAGTCATGTTCTGGACTGTGAGAGGAAGCGTGAGAACCTGGAGAGAAGCATGCAGAGAGAACATGCAAACTCCATGCAGAAAGACACTAGGCCGGGATTTGAACCCAGGACCTTTTTTGCTTCTCTACTGTCCAACCTCACATTTGAAATTGGCATGGCGATTTTTTTATATATTGATCTTCAGAAAATGTTCTCCAGGCTTGTTAAAGGACTTTTGAAAGCTGTCTTTTGTTTCATCCCTGTCAAGACGATCCCTCACCGCTTAGGTAATGTTGAAATTCCCGAAAAGTCGATCCGTGAGCGATGGTGTTCCACCGTGTGTTTTTCTTTCCAGGTATTTTTTTCTGCTGGATCATTTCTGCAAATAAATGACGTTACTCTTGGTCAGATGTTCTCCAGTTGATGCCTAGTGGATGTAATCTGTCTTTACCTTTCAGCATTTATAATTCCATAGATTATCCCTCTAACAACTCCAAGTCATGACGACGCATCCATGTGGCTTTATGGAGAGCTGCAGACTTTTCTAGCCCTTCCCGTACTCATCAGTACTACTTGATGCATAGGTTAAAAATATGCATTTACACCAAATATGGTTGATGAATAATGGGTTTAGTGAGCCTCTAGACTGTCAGCCTTGACCTCATTTAATCGTCATAACTTGCCTTTTTTTTTTCTTTTTGCACAAGTTGATCTCTGGTTTGCTAAATGACAAAACAGATTAATTGCAATAAAAAAAAAAACGTATTAGCCCTGAACATAATTGTCTTTGTTATACACTGTATAATAAACTAAATCACTCTCTGAAACAGAAAAAACTCCCATTGGTGTTAATTTGCAGCATTTTGTTTAAATTCCCCGTTTTGTTGTGCACCACAGCATCTGCCTCCCTTGTCTTCTACTTTTATCCTCACTCACACTCACACACACACACACACACACACACACATTCACACACACACACACACACCCACCCTATCATCATCTAGTTTCTGTATTGTCTCATTGCTGGTATCATCTTTATTTACCTATGGGCCGCTCTGATCCCACTTCCTGATTTGAATGTGCATTGTGCTCAGGATATCTAATGGCTATAGCGACACACATGAATATCTGTACTCTTAGTATCAGGAGTCTGGGTCATAATATCAGTCCCGAGTCAATGCACACCAGCGGGCGCTGAATGGTGAGCCGGGAGCTGGCTCGATGCCCCTTTAAAGAGTAAGTCACCCCCAAATCAACTATTTTTTTCTGATAAACTATATAAATGTGTGTCTAATCGTGCTGCAGACACGTGTAGTCAATAGTTTTGCACTTTAGTGCATTTTAGTTAAAATTTAAATTTTCTGCCTGAAACTGTCAGTGTTGTGCCGTTGTCAGGTAAAAACTCTTCACTGCATTTGAATTTAAATCTGCCACCGCTATTGGCTGAGAGGTATGCTATGATGAACACTGGTACATTATGATGTCACAATGTCGTGAGTGTGTATTTGTTAGTTGCTCCACCCTCTCGGTCTGCTAGGCAACAGCATTTGTTGCATTTTTCAAACATGAAGTGGGAGTGAAGTAAGCTTCTTGTAATGGGTGACTTGCTCTTTAAGAATCAAAGATAGAGCTCTAATAGCATTTTAAAAATGTTGGTGTGTTCCCATGCCAACAAGACGGAATATCAGGCATCAGGTTCAGAAAGACTTTCAGACACCTTGTTGGTTTTTTTGTCAACATTGACGCTAATATATTCTGCAGCTAAGGAGCTGAGTTTTGCACTGACGAGTGTGTGTGTGTGTGTGTGTGTGTGTGTGTGTGGAGCACACACACTCGTCAGTGCAAAGCTCAGCTCCTTAATCCTCAATTCTCCAGCTGCACCACTAGGGACCTCTGTAAGTGACAACAATTAGCCCGCTCAGTTCAAGCTAAGTGAAATCATTTGCATAATGTATGTCTGCCATCACAACTCATCTGTGGACAATTCAAGCAGCTCTGTGTCACGTTGTCACAACCTGATGTTTAAACACAGCCTTCCTCCCAACCCACACCCCCAGTGAACGATCGCTAACGCTAGGCAATAATTTATCACTCACAGCCGGGTTCTCTGTCTCTGTCTGAGAGAGTGTGTGTTTCTGTCTTTAATAAAAATACGGATCACATGTGCTAACGCAGACAGATGCACACATTGTCAGAACTGTGTTTACCGTCCGTCCCCATTATTCGTGCAATTACTCAGAGGCTGAAAACAAGCAAGCTCATTTGTGGGATGCTAAGCTGCTCTGGCTGAGGAGATCTCATGCTTTATTAGCCTGTTGTTTGGAAGTTGCTTTTGACAGGAAGCTGAGCGATAAATTAAATAGATGGCTTGATAAAAAGCTTGCCGTGCAGATTTCTTCACGCTGGATTTTTGAGAAATCACACTGTCGCTGTCCGTAACAGATGATCTGTTCCCTGAGTGATTTATGAAATCAATTTGTCTTGTTATCAGCAGCCCGAGTTTGTCAGATAACATCATAGCACATGCATCCACATTTCTTGGGGGTAGTGAGACAAAGGCTGCTTGGGGCATGCATGTGTGTGTGTGTGTGTGTGTGTGTGTGTGTGTGTGTGTGTGTGTGTGTGTGTGTGTGTGTGTGTGTGTGTGTGTGTGTGTGTGTGTGTGTGTGTGTGTGTGTGTGTGTGTGTGTGTGTGTGTGTGTAATGGATATGTTGAAAATACCCGTTTGTCATTCAGATCATTGATGTTGCATCATGCTGTGAAACATGAAAAAGAAACACTGAATGTTGATTATGTTTGGCAATAAGAGAAAAATAATTTTTGCAGTCTTTCTTTCTCTGCTACTCTTGAGTTTCTCTGGTATTTATTAGTGTATTTGTCCTCTGCCATTTGTCTGTCAGCTGGTTTCTGAACAAACTGCACCTTCGTTTTCCAGTCAACAACATCTTTATCTCTGTCTTTGTGATCCATCTAAACCATTTGTTCATAGCTGAAGTAACGAGAAAATAAAATCTTTTACGTCTGAATCTCTGAAACAGGCACATAACTGCAGAAAGGAACAGCGATCTACTGTAATTATGGGCCTAAATGAATTCAAACTAATATTTATTAGCCTACAGATGTCCTGATTTTAATCGACCTGCATTTATGTGCACCCATGCAAACACGAGATTCCTGCAGTTCTTGATCTTTTGGGTCAGTGGAGTTGAATACTCCAAATGTCATTCCAGACCCAATGAGCATTGTGCAGTAACAGGCTAGTAACCTTAATGTGCTTCAGACCATCACTCCATGCTCTCCTTGAGGAGCCAGAGGAAATGCTATTTTGACATTGGCACCCAGTTTGGGAAAAGAAATATATGAAAAAGTATTAAGTTCCTTTTCGGTGTTACTCCGGTTCAGGAAGAGATAAGCAGTTTGTTTTGCCAAAGACGACAAAGCAGGGAATCAGAAGTGACAGCAGAAGGGATGAGATATTTCAAGATATGTCTTGATGGATGCGGTTTAATCTTAAGTCTGCCAGATGTGTCAAGGATTTGCGAACACCTTATGGAATAAATCTCCTTGTTCAGCTCTCTCATTCTGTATCTCCTCTCCGTCTTTCTCTCTGCCCCTGCAGTGAAGTTTGAGGATTGCCAGCGCAGCAGAGAGGTGGGCTTTGTCAGCAGCGATCCAAAGTTCAGCGTGAGGCCTGATGGGACGGTGTATGCTGAACAGGAAGTGGCCAACCTTTCAGAGCCTGTCCAGTTCATGCTTACAGCGAGGGGGCTGCACGATCCCCACATCTGGGAGACCACCGTTAAGCTGGCTCTTGCTGGACACCTTCATCCTCTACCACTCACAAAGGTAAGAGGAGGGAGCAAGGCCTTTCAAAGTAAATGAAAAAATAAATGTGCTTTGATTTGGTTTTTAAGAGTTTTTGTCTAATTTTGCAAATGATTGTTATTTTTAATCAAACTTCTAAAAATGTAAATATTGCCATGTAACCCTGCTCAATCTCAAATATAAAAGAAACTTGACCAACACAGATCATCATAAAAACGAAAGGCAATAGAATATCTGAACACACAACAACATAAGTGAATGTGGAGTTAACACTAATATCTGAAGTTTTCTCTAGGTTCAACTCCCATGTCAGTTTTCATGTCCGTTGTGTAAATGTGATGCATGTAATAACAGAACTAAAATGTGTCAGAAGAGAAGTACTTTATGTAGCAGCTGCACAATACTGGAAAACTGTGACTCTACTGACTGTTTTTTGTTTTTAACTAAATAGCTGCTCCTTTCAGGTTTAGTCTCTTCTGGATCATAAACTGTACTGCTACACTTTTAAATGATGTATTTATGTGTCTGTTTATTTATTTTTTTATCTGTTTAATTGTGTATTCATTCACAAGCTTTTAGGTAACAAATTACTCAAGAAGTAAACATTTTCATTAATGCCGGCTATCGGCAGGAAACCCTTCAATCTGTTTAATTAGCTGCTTCTAATTATTATTCATGTTATGAATAATGTTTTATGTGGTTCAACAGCATCAACAGAAAAGATGCTCCTCTACATTTAACTCTACATCATCAGTTAGACGAAAACAAATGACATTGATGTTTTTACTTTTTCCTCCTAAAAGGTAGCTCTCGTAGCAAGTAATAATACGTTAAAGTAGTTGTTTATGTAGTTGATTCTCCATTTTTTTTCCAGACAACAACAACAACAGGTTGTGACCATTGATGGTTGGAGCCAGCAAATGGTGATTACAGATATCTGTGTTAAGTCTTTATCTTTCATGAATTCCAGTTAATGAAAACTGAAACCTAATCCATTTTTAATCATGTAAATTTTAAAACTTAAGATGTGAGAAGAGTTGTTTTCCGATTGGATGTGCTCCCTTTTTTTTTTTTTGAAAGATTATAAAAGTCTCGCTCTGATTAGCCGAGTCTTATACTGATCACTTAAAAAGCACTTTAAAATCTGAACTTAGCGAAATAAAAATATTCACTATTACTCAGAGAATTTCTGCATCTTAATTTACCAGAAAATTACACAGCAGCCATACAGTTTAGTGCAATCATGGGAAAAGGAAAGGCCACCTTTGTCAGTGTTAGGATTTTAGTTAGGGATGAGCGAGTACACCACTATCTGTATCTGTATCTGTATCTGTTCAACCAACTAAATTATCTGTATCTGTATCTGTGCTTGGAATGGGCGTGGTATAACCCGGAAGTGGGTGTGGTTAAACCGGAAGTGGGTGTGGTTTACATCAATATATTATTTTAAGTCTGAAATTGATATGGAATGATCAGAAGTTGCTATGTGTATTGTTTATTTGAAAACTATTTACAGAGCAGCCTCAGAATAGGGATTAGATATTTTTGATCACAATAGTAAAGAAACTATTACAGAACAAGTTTTTCAGTAAAATCAGAACATTAATATTTAAGTGCATGGATTAATACATCTGAACTCATGCAGTAGGAACTAGGAAATATGAAATGCTAGAACCAGACACAACTTTATATATGTATTTTTAATTTTAATTTGATTAAACTGATTTTTTTCTTAACGTTCTTGGCATTTTCCCACACAAAGTTAAATAAAACAATGTTGATTGAGGTGTGTGTGTGTGAGAGAGAGAGAGACAGAGAGTGAGAGAGGGAGAGAGAGGGAGTTAAAAAAAAATAAAGAACCCGACCGGAGATGAGGTAGAGACAGCACGTCAGCTCTGTCTTGTCAAATGCACCATGTCAGTTACGAAAAAAGTAACTTTAAATATTCAACCGAAAAAGAGGCGAGCTGAAGAAAACCTAGGGAAAACTGAAGAAACGTGAGCAACAGTGAAGCCATCACAGCGAGATCCGTTACTGTCTGTGTGTGTGCGTGGATGAGCCGGACTGACTGCGCTCCCGGCCAGCTAGAGAGTTTTGTGTGTAGGGAGGGATGGGCGCTCTATGTGACTGGCCAATCACAGAGCGTGAAGACAGTCAGTTACCCAATGAGGATTTTCCTTCAGCACGATTGCTCGTATTCGTCAAAAATGCTTTATCCGTACTGGATACTCGTCTGAAACGAGTGTCCGGCTCATCCCTAGTTATAGTTTGTCAGAAAAGGGTAGAATGCCTTCTCCGGGTCAGGGATGAGGTCCTGCCTCAAGTGGAGTGGTTTGAGTATCTCGGGATTTTGTTCATGAATCAGGGACAAATGGAGGGTGAGAGGCGGATTGTCGCTGCGTCTGCAGAGATACGGGTGTTGTGCCGATCTTCCGTGGTGAAGAGAGAGCTGAGTCAGAAGGCAAAGCTCTTGATTTACTGGTTGATCTACGTTCCTACCCTCACATATGGTCATGAGCTTTAGGTAGTGACTGAAAGAACGACATAGCGGATAAAAGTGGCCAAAATGAGCTCTCTCCGCAGGGTGGCTGGGCTCATCCTTAGAAATAGGTTGAGAAGCTCGGTCATCCAGGAGGGGCTTGGAGTAGACCTGCTGCTCCTCCATGTCAAGAGGAGCCAGTTGAGTTGGCCTAGGCTTCTGGAAAGGACGCCTCCTGGATGCCTCCCTGGTGAGGTTTTCCAGGCACGTCCAACTGGGAGGAGACCCAAGACCCAGGACACGTTGGAGGGACTATGTCTCTCGGTTGGCCAGGAAATGCCTTGGAATTCCCCCGGAAGAGCTGGCTAAAGTAGCTGGGGAGAGGGAGGTCTGGGTGTCCCAGCTTAGGCTGCTGCCCCTGCGACCCAACTCTGGATAAGCGGCTGAAAATGGATGGATGGGTTTTAGATATCAGAGCATAAATACTATATTTTTAAACAGATTCAGAAATTATTCAAATCAAGCCTCAAATGTGCAAAAACATCAAATCTATTGCATCCTTTTGTTATAATAGAGGAACAAAAATGAAATACTTTTGACTGAAAACCTCGATCTGTCCCATAATTCAACAGCTTGAAGAAGCATCTTGAACAGGAATAACTAGATGTAATTGTTTTCTGTCCAACGTTAAATACATGCTTCATGGTTTTCTTCAAACATGGAACAGTAAATAGCTTCACTTAGACTCATCTGTTCAGAGCATGTTTCTTACTAAACAATATGCTGTTTAGTTAGAAACATGCAGACTGTGAACCTGTCACATTAAAACCCTCACTGATGGCAAGTTAAAATCTTTCAATGCTGATGTGTTCAAGTGTTTTCTAAAGTATCTATCCACTTAGATGCATGAAGAAGTGCCTAGACATACCTGGACATTGTCATTTTTGTGCCTTCCTTATCAAAGCTGAACTGGTGATAGGTAAGGCTTTATTCTAGAGCCTCGTTTAATTTCCCAGACCATACCTCCATATCTCTATATCCAGAAATGAAATGAAAAAAACAAAAACAAAAATCCAGGTGAGGAAGAAAACGATTGATTTGTATGTGTTCCAGCTTCAAAAAGTACTCATTAGTTATAGTTATAATCAGCATTTGAATTACACACAGGCTTTTTGGGGAGCCATGTGAGATGGGGGAGAGGTGTCGCGAGTCTGATCAACTCCATTAAAAGCCACCCAACCTGCCTTAAAAGCCAGGTTGTGTACGGGGAAGACGGTAGACACGGTTATCTTGAAAGAACTCCTGCTGAGAGTCCTTATCTTTTTCGGCCTCCCCCTTTGGTGTGTCAGTTGAGGGCTTCTGGAGAGCACACCACCCTTTTGGGGAGCTCTGCTCCCCTGTAATTCGAACCCTAGTTACAATACAAATGTGGCAAGGTGGAGTAACGAGGGCCCGGGCGGGATTCGATCCCCAGACTCCCGGGTGAGAGTCACTCGTGCTTACCAGTCAGCCAAAGGGACATCCCCTTGGCCAAGTAGCCAGGGCGCATGATCAATCGGGACACTGTGACAGGATGCTCTTACTGCCACACATACAACTGCTGAGGTTAAAAATTCAGAGTGTTACTTTTACAAAGAGACCAAGTACAAGCATGCACTCCTGGGGGTTCACGAACTGTTCCAAAGAGGAACCATTAAACTAAGTGTGGTGTGCAAAAAGTAAATACATGACCATATTTTAATACAACTGCGTGTTCATTGACATAAATTACATCGACACAGAGCAAATGTATAGCCTCCATTTCAGACCTCCTCTCCCATGCTGCACGCTGTCGTGCGACAAATCCATTACCATTTTTTTGTTTCCCGGGCTACTTGTTTAACACCACTGGCCTTGATCTTCACTCGCCATGACATGACAAAAGCCCAGGACTCCAAGTAACTAAAGCAGCTGCAGAGTGAGGATTGAAATTCTGCCCACTCCTGGTGGCACAACAATGGGGACTGGGAAATAATTGACATTGATTGAGCTAATGTTCCACTCTGGTGGATTCCACAAAGATCAGGTGATGTATTTCCACTGCATAATTATGTTCTACACAATGTAGAGCAAGAGAAAGATTCAATAATTGAGCAACATTTAGAAAAAAACACAGGAAAGTGTGTTTTCCCTGACACCATGTGAATGTGAAAATGACTTGTATGTAAGTTGTGTGCACTCTCCATGTCGCGTGGACACTGTCTGTTTTGATCCTAAATCCTAAGTGATCATTGTCTCGTGTGGAGTGAAAATGAAATGTGTTGTATAGCAAAGTTGTTTTTATAAAATCTTATTATAATGCACATGTGAGCTAATTTGACACAAGAAAGTCAACAAAGTGTAATAAATCCAGGTATTTTGACTGTTAAACCTAGATGTATGTCTTTATTTTGTGCTTGGTGCAAACTGCACAGTTTGATACAGACATGTCAGAAAATGCTTATTAAAATCAAAATTAAAAACCGTTGGAAGGCAGAAAATTTGCCCTCTTTAACATTTTGTCCTCACTGACATCCAGAAGTCAACATTCATTAAACTGTAATGATTTGATACGAAGGGCAGAGAATGTGTGTGTTCAATCATCAGGGCTTGGCTGGAGGGGAGCCTGTTACAGTCTGCCCTGCAGAAGGCTCTGACTCTGTGGGTGAGGTTGTGTGGTCTAATGTTCCTTCTCACACCTTCAGGCAGAAGAGCTGCTCAAATAAACAAAAGTCATGGCTGCAAAAGTCTTGTTCCGCCGTGTAGTTATGTAAGTATTTTTGTAACATGAGTACTACGACAGGAAACCTGCAGTGTTTAACTTTAGGTGTGCAGTCCTTAGCTAGCTGTGTGAGCATTAACATGCATTCACATGCTCATGGTTTCTTTATCTTAATTTTTTTTTTCAAAGGTTTAATCCATTAACATTTATTCGGCACGGCATCCAGAGGCTGACTGCTGCATGATGTCAGCCTCTCTTTGTCTGTTATGCTTTGCCTGTTTTCTTCAGTGTTTCAGCTGCTGAAGCTGCACGTGCTGCATGTTACGTTCTGCTATACAAAGTCATTTCTGGTGAAAGAAAGTCTAAATCTTCTGCACCCACAGTTAGCATCATTTCACCTGTCTTCCCACCTTTAAAATGCCTTTTAATACAGTGGGTTAATAAGTCTTCCCCAGTTCAATAAAATAAATAAATAAATAAATAAATATGTTTTTGAAACATTTTAGCAAGCCTTTCATTCATAAGAACATTTATTCAAGGTGCTTACAAAGCTGGCTCCAAATTACAAAAAATAAAAAAAATAATCTTTTTTTTCTTTTTGTAAAATGAAGTTCCTCACTCAAGTATTTTATGTGAGTAAACAGTTCTTCCTTTTCTAAAATAAAAGCATTTCACATGTGAATCCAACTTTATTTCATATTTATTGTTTAAATTTAAAGTTGAAATCATTTTTATATAATTGACTCGATGATGATGATGATTATCGGGAAGGATGCTGCAGTCTCCTTTTGCAGTTTTGGTGAAGAGCTGGACGTCTTTTAGCTGCTCCAACACAGAGTAAAAGGGTCTCAGTCTGACCATTTATGTACAGCTGCATACATACAAACTTGTAAATTCTTTAAAGAGTAGCTTTTTAAATATCACCAGCCACTTTGAGTTTCACATGCAGGCAGAACATTAAAATGGTCTGCCCTGCATTATTATCTTTCCTGCATTAGCCACCGATAGAAAATAGATGAAGAAACACACAGATTTGAAAAGCTAGTGACATTTACACATTAAAAATTTGCCTTTATGCATCCATCTTGCCATGTGACGTTGAAGGCTGTTGTTGATTTAGCATCCAGGAAACAGCACAGCACGTCTCAGATAGTAGAAGCTAACTGTTATGATTAGCAACTCCAAAACACAGCAGAACTCCACCAGGCTTGTGTTCTTTGTCGAGATAAAACATCAACGTTGCAGACCAAACGGGGTCAGTGGTAGAGTAACTTAGCTTTTAGCCAATTAGAAGAGAGATGTCCAAATATCAGGAGATAAGGCTCCAAATCCTGCCATCTTCTGCTCACATCTGCTCTGGCTCACTTCTACTTCCAGTAACAGGAGTGTTAGAGATTTTTTCCCCATAGAGATTAACCTACAAGGCATTCATTTTTATAGACCACTGCAAGTGTATTGAAAAATAAGTGAAATAGATCTTTAATAAAATTATTTATTTTGTTGACAAGTTATCTGAAAGTGAGAGCAAGGCCAGCTCATTTCCTCTGCATTCTGATGAGATATACTGATTGTTCAGGTCAAATGTGCGCCAACTAAACTAAACTTACTGAAAAGTATTGTACAGTTGTAAACTTTAAGTGTTGCTCCTGTGCTCTTACACTGACAGAAGAGGCTATGGAGTTGCAGCAGTCTCTCGTTTAGTGTTAACACTATTTTATCGTGTGAAAAATATTTAGACCATTAAAATGATCCCAGATTCAGCAGATTGCATCCATCATTTAGAAAATTCCCCAACTTTCCCCCATTTTTCAATTTCATTTCAGTGCCCAACTTTTCCATTCCATCTGCCTTTTTCCACATGATGAAAATCAAAGAGAGCTTATGTTTTATAGTTTGCTTGAAGGACGCACAAAAACGATGATGTCTTTTAGCAGAGTTTGCTTTAGATTTGGATTCTGTCGATGTTTTGTGACTCTGCTGAAGGTTGTCTAAACTGGGGCACTTTCTAGTTTACAAATGTTACCAATCACATTAAACTTTGTGCAGCACAGTGAATTAGCCCCTATTAGCTCCTGTAAACATTACGCGAGCTAAGCTATACTTCTTGTGGTTTTGGTGTGTTTTTCAAAGATATTTGAAGATAGCAGCAACCAAAAGTAGTCTTGATAGGTAATTTTTAATCTATGTTCGGTAATTTAATTTAGCATTATTCACTATTATGTTGCGTATTTTAATTTATACTATTGTTCTTATATTACCTTAAAGGAAGTCAGAACACTCACACAGAGGGATTAGATTCTTAAAGTTAGTAAACTGTAACAAACCTATTAAACAGACAAACTCTGCAAAGTGTAAACTCTGTAGAGGGTGAGAGAATCAGACCATACAACACAGAAGCCATTTTCCTCTCACAAGGAGCCAGGGCTCATGGAGGGGTTTTTATTGAATCCAGAATGTTCACACCCACAAATACCATTAGCGTGCAACCCCTGCCTGACCAGTTTGGAATAACATCTTGGTCTTAGAATGCACAGGAAAACTTCAGATACTGGATCAAAAGGCCCAAAGCAGAAAGGAGTTTCCTAAAACACCCAAACGTGAAAACAAATAACTCGGTCAGGGTTTTTCCTAACCACATTTAAGCAGTAAAGGTGAATGAACTCTTCACATAGACAAAGGAAAAGATTTCACAACAATAATGAACAATTAAAAATACCTAACAAGTCTCACTTTTATTTCTCTGTGAGATGAAGAACCATGCAGTGATTATGGCTGCTCTATAGAGCTCTTCTTTTTTAGTCGGGTAAACACTTAAAGGTGCAAATCAATATCTGAGTGTATCTTTTAGATTCTTATAACAGGATTAACAAAGAACAACTTCTAATAATCAGCAGCAGCAAAGGTTGGGATGTCCTTTTCTTTTAGTTTTTTTCTTTTCTTTTAGTTCAAAAACAACTCAAACTCTCATTCATTATGCTCAGTCTCAGTCTGTGAAGACAGATTATTTTAAGATAAGGTTGCTGTGTGCAACAACAAACCGGCCTCAGCTCAGAACGCAACACGTCTCTCTTCTCTTGCTGTGCTTCACTTTGTTGTGCAGCGCTAGTAGGAGAGAACTAATTTGCTTTTAATAACTGGCTTGATATCTCACAGTTCGGTTTCAGAGGCAGAAATTACAATACTCTGAATGTGCTCCGCTAGATAATTTTAACATTATTTTTTCTGTGTACAATACCACAGCAGCTGAAGAGTCGGCCATCTTTTGGCTGAAAGCCATTTACTCTGTGTTTATGTACTCAGGCTATCGCTCCTCACACAGGTAGGGCCTCTCGTTGAGTGCTCTCCAACTCATGCTGATTTCATGGCTCGGCGGTTTGCCTCTCGGAGCCCATTGGTTATGCACCAATGGATTTGGACTCGACTGGTTTGCGGAACAGGTTTGAGTGTTTATTTGATTTGCATTTTTTACGGCGCACTACCCAAGCAACCACTCCTGTTCGTGGTAGATTACAACATAGAGTAGCAGATTGGAAGACTGGACCTTGAGGTCCACTGGCCACTGAAATGGAGCAGCAGTAAAGTAAAGTTGTTGTTTTTTTTTGTCCGTGTGCTCTAACTTTAGGACTCTAACCTATGAATTCCATCGATGAATTCTGTCAGATAGCTGCAGGTCTCGACAGGCAAACAACTATAAAGATTGCCAACATTCTGAAAGTCGTGTTAAAACATATTTTTTCTACATTTTGCTTTTTTTTGTAAGAGATCTCACGGGATTCTGATGCTGAAGACTATGCGCTCCGATTTGATTCAGCAAAGGCATTCTCAGTAATAAAGACATTAAAGAAGAAATACTGCACAGAGATTTGGCATTGAGCACACACACTTATTGTGTGGCTCAGCCTGTTTGTCAGACTGATAACCTCCAGATGTTTGCTCCGGGGCTCAAGGTCTGCAGGCCTTAAGACCACCCCAGCAGTTTGCACCATGCCGGGAGCTAGGAGCTGCCAACTGGATGTGCCTGACTTTGGGTTCCAGGAGCCCCTGCCACAACAGGGGATACACTAACTGACTTCTTATCTCACATTTAAGCACACACACACACACACACACACACACACACACACACACACACATCAAACAGGGACATGCACAGACAGATACACCCGCGGATACATTTGTGCTTTTAGATTTTTTATACGTAAGTACACATCCCTCCATCAAGGCCAGCATGTGTGATCTCCCATGTGGGCACAGATACACACACAACAAAAGACAAAATAAAATCCCCATACCATAATAAGCACATGTTGTGGTTTCCCAGAAGCCCAACGAGAGCTTGTTTCAAATTTTCCTTCTCTTTGTAATTCTGTTGCTGTCATAATGCCAACAGCATTTCATCTGCTATGCTGTTTGAAAGTGACAGTCACGTGCAGCCGCTACGCAGAAATCATCCACAGGCAGACTCACAATAAAACATATCTCTCTTTCACGGTCTGTATTTTTGCACGATTGTCTCTTTTCTTCTTTCTTGATTTCTTTCAAACGAGTGTCGGACCCTGACCGATTAACTATTTCAACCTTGTTATCTTCGGGTCTTGATCAGCAGGCAGCTTGTTGTATAGGGAGTCTTTTCATTGATTGTATTTTTGCTGATGGCTGGGATAAAAGATAAGGGCTTTATCAGAGGTGACGTGCACTGAGCATAGATGAGGAAGAACAGCGCTGTGGCACAGCTCTTTATACTGTATGTACTCACTCCAAATGTCAGACATCTTCAGAAGGATTATTCACACCGCTGCCCTTCCAGTTGTTCAAGAGGGTAGTGCACAGGCACAGCAGCTTATGGACCTCTCCGTTGGTCTGTTAGAAGAATCGACATTGGTGCAAGATGGTCTTCTAAATATAAATCTAGGGATGCATTGATACCAGATTTCTTCACACATGCATCTATTTGGCTAACATGGATATGAGTATTAAATAAGTGGACTTTTTCTCACTTAAAATACCTCTAATTTACTAGTCTTGTGTTGGAAATCTCTTGTCGAACTCCAACTTACCATCAAATGGCCTCTCACCCCTCTGTGCCCTCTTATGTTAATCCTCTGCAAAAAACATGTGATAATTAGGTATTGACCTCCGTTTTAATCCGAGATTATTTATGTAGCGCTTTGAAAGTCAAAGAGCAGCTCCTGCATAACTTGCAGCAATGTCATGGAGACCTAAAGCAATGACTTGGAACCAACAATCTTTATGACCCTTGCATGGATCTGCCAAATAGAGTTGCCTTTGTGTAGGAAACGTGCTATATAAATAAAGCTGTCTTGTCTTGTCGAGTGATACTTCTGGAGCCTAAGCCTAGTTTATACTTCTCCGTCTGCAGGGATGTTGAGATGCGTAACACCATCATCCATTGAGGCAAGCGTTCTGCCGCAGGTCAAAAGAGGGGAACAAAGATGTACCCCAAATTTTAACTGTCTGCTCAAATCTACAGAACATGAACCTGTGATTGTTCAATCTAATTCATCAACAGCTTATTTCCACACTTCACATTAGAGGAGCACAAAGAACCACAGCAAACCTTTCATTCGTGAAGGGAAGTTGCAGGAGGTATGGTTTTGGAGATAGCCGGCCGCTTTAAGAGGTGCAGTAGGAAATGCATGTGTACAACTCAAACACACGTATATAATTGTAAATGCACTGTCGTCGATCAGAGACGTGTCTGCAATAGTTTAAAGGACTTTGTTGCAAACTGCCTCAAATTTGAAAAAATCAAGCCTCAGTTTCTATCCTAACTGCACACAGAACCAGCTCTCCAAAAGGCTGTGTGCTGAGCCCACTAATATACTCATTCTATACATTTGTATGCAGACCAGCACATCCCAGCAACACCTTCTTCTTATATGCTGTCTAAAGAGAACTAGTCTGTACAGGAAGGAGGTACTGAAGCTGACAGCCTGGATCTCCTCTGTGTGACCTTCGCCCCCTGTGGGGTTCTGTGGGTGCAAAAGAACAACTATTGTCAGAAGCAGATTCCCTTCCAAAGCCATAATTATTAAACTGATTTGTGTGTCATAAAACTAAAATAATCTGCCCCTTATTTTCACTGTTGTGTGTAATACATCATCAGTGACAGGGCGTTGTTCGTTTACTTGGGTCTGTTATATTCTGAGCCATTTTGGGGATTTTTTTTTTTTTACATGTTTTTCCCACTCCACCTTAAGACGATGGTTTGATTAATTATATTTTCTAGTCCAGTGGTAGCCAATCTTGGTCCGTGAGTGATGCTCTAAAGCATGTTTTGGTTGTTTCCCTGCTCCAGCACATCTGTATTTAATCAGTGGGTTTCTACGTTGCTGCATCCTGCCTAGCTGAACCCTCAATCCTGGCCGTGCCGAGCACTGCACTTTGCTTTCTCTCCAGTTGATGTGAACAGACTGAGAGTTAAAGCAAAGGATGAAAAATATTCTGTTTTTGCTCGAGCATAGCTTGCAGCCTGCCTCTATCATGGCCAAAGGTGTGACCTGATAGCGCAAACTGCTTGCTGACATTTGGCGCCGCAACGTGTCTTCCGTTGCTGCGTGCTGTGTGACTGCATCATGTGCTGTGTGTCCAGGTGGGATTAGTGGGAGGATTTTCACTGTGCTTCAGGTGACAAAACGACACGCAGCAAGTGTGTGTGTGTGTGTGTGTGTGTGTGTGTGCGCGCTCGGGGCACAGACTCAACAATAGGATTAGGTGGATTACAGCTATACAACCATATTACACATGAGGATAGCAGAGAGGATCGAGGGAAAACACTCTCTTACACACCCTTCTAACCCTTATTTCACCAGGCAAATGGTGTAGGAACACAATCTTCTCTCTGCAGCTAAAGCTGGAGGGCTTCACAGCAGGGGGCCAAGAGGGGGATTGTTTATATCCATACATTCCTACAAAAAGGATGAGCATAGAATTTCTGTAACATGTTCAGAAGCTTCAAAAAAGATGCCAGCAGAGCACAAAGCGAGATGGTTTTTGGTCAAAAATCGAACACTGAGGAAAGAGTTTTCATTTTAGCACGAGAACATAACTGCAGGATTCTACATCACCCAAACAAACATGGCATCTCTAACATGTGGAGTAGTCTGAGATGGTCCCACCATCTCAGGCTGAAGTTAAGGATGCATTACAGACCGTTGTGTTCTACGGAGACTTTTGTGACAACAAATGTTGTAGGGTTACCACATAAAGCTTTCATGGAGTTTTCTCTCTCCCTCTCTCTCTCTCTCTCTCTCTCTCTCTCTCTCTCTCTCTCTCTCTCTCTCTCTCTCTCTCTCTCTCTCTCTATATATATATATATATATATATATACACACACACTCACACACACACGAGGATATAGTTGTAAATAATTATGTGTGCATAATATGTTTGGCTTTTCCTTCAGATCGGCTTCGAGGAAATGCTGTCAAGAGTGTGGGACCCCCAACCCAGGGTTATCAAGTTTTCTCGAAGACATCAGAGAGGCTCCTCTGCCAATGGGCTGAGGCGACAGAAGAGAGACTGGGTCATCCCTCCCATCAATGTCCCTGAAAACTCCCGAGGACCCTTCCCCCACATGCTTGTCAGAGTGAGTGACAGTATCACTTTATCAAATACCAAAAACATATTTTCCTGGAGTGAAATGTTTCCTCAAAAGTTTTTATAAGACTTGCAGTCGCAGAGAAAATAAGAATGAAAGGATTCATTCAAGCTGAGGAAAAGAGTTTGGTTGATACTAATTGTTATTTTATATCCACCAAGACTCCAAAATACCCAACATTCTAGTGTTTTCTATTATATCTGTAAACGCTGGTTCAATGAACATCACCACATTTATTTGTGAACAAAGTCATAATTCTAGCTAACTTCACAGCTGGCCTCGGAGCAACAAAACAATTGAGGGGGGAGGGGGGAGGGGGGGGGGGAGAGAGATTGTGTTGAGTAAACACTGCTGAGATGTTCAGTGCTCTGAGTGAAGCAGGGTGGTGCAACAAATCTGAAATAAACTCAGGTGTTTTGAAAATTAACAAAACAATTTTATGCTAGATCTGTAAGTTAAAGGCCCAATGTGTGTATTTCATCTTATAAGTTATCAAATTTCTTGTATCACATTCTCAAATTTGTTTTTTTTTAATGATAATTCAAACAAGCATTTATTCTAAGCATTATTATTAGCTTTATATTTTAATATTTTAGACAAAAGAAGCAGACCGGTGCTCCATATGGCATGCGCCATCTTAAAATACAGTGACCTTTTAGGGACATACAACATATTAAGCTTCGCATTTGATGTTTGCGTTTTTAAATGATGTAACCTCAAAGAAACAGCAGGGGGCAGAAGTGCGCCTTGTAAGCATGCAGTCTGACAAAGTAACTAAGAAGAAGAAGAAACTAGCCACACCGTACTTCTAGCGATGGAGGATCACACATATTCTACAAGCAAACTTGAGAAACGGGATAGTTTGTCTCATCCAAGTAAAAGAAAAAGGATTTTGAAAAGTGAACAAGACCGGCGTCATGAGAACGCCGATCTTCTAGACTTTATTGCAGCTCTGCCTCTTCCTCTTGTGCGTGGGACGTTGCGGCTGGTTTGAGCAAATTCGGCTCCTTCATCTTGGGATGCTTGCCCTGCTTCTGTCGCATGTCTAACACCTCTGCCTCTCTGTGCGCTGGCACACGTCTGTCCTCTCCCTCTTCCTCTTCCTCTTCCTCGCCCTCTTCCTCTCCCTCGTCCTCTGTCTGTCTCCACTGATGAACCATCGGATATCTGACTCTGCTACGGAGAGAAAACAATTACAGACTACACTACCTTGTATATTTCCAAAATGGCAAATAGAAATATAACATTTCTCAAATAAAATGAACAAAATATTGTCATTTTTTGTAGTCAGAAGTCATCGCTAACTAGCTGCCGTTTGCTATTAGCAAACATAACTGACATAAAAAAGTTTTTCTTATTCAAAACCTATTTAGATTAAATTAATAAAATAAGTTAGATGAAAACAACTAACCTGTTCGCTGACTTGAAAGCTGGAATTAGATGATGACATGCTGCCGTTTACAGCAACACGATTTTGTATTGTATTTGTTATATTTGTTAATAAAGTTTTAAATAATGATAAAAAAAAAACCCTTTTTGATCCTCGGGGGCTCCAATAGCTGCAATACCGACTCTAAACTGCGTGGTGCTAAAGAGTCGGATCTTTTTACTATGATTTCTGTGAATTTCACACACGGGGCCTTTAATGAGAATCTGGAGAGGGTGGTACTGAGATCACATCATCCTTTTCTGCTCACATGGTTAGCTTCTGCTTTTTTGTCCAGCCATGAGCAGTAAAGATATTTGTGATTAACCCATAATATGTGGCACTGCATTACTGTTGGTTAAATATTATAGATGCATGAATAATTTGTTCAACTTCATTATAAGAAGTCCAGAGACTTGGGCCACTGCCATGTATTTCAGACCCAATTTTTATGGTTGTATGATAAGGCCACCAACATTTAATTCATTTTCATCATTTTGATAGATATTTCCAGAGATTAACAGTAAAAACTACACATTGTTTATTTAAGACTGTTAGGCAGCAGTTTGATGCCATCTTTGTTCAGTTTCAGAAGTTGATAATATCTATTTTTACCTATTAGGGCCGTGATATATTTGCTGTTTAACCTCGCATTGGCGCAGGCAGCAGGCTGCGTCTTTGTTCGCATACTTGTTGCTGCACAGCACTGTACTGATTTCCCTCTTTCCTATTCACTCTCTCTCTTTCTTTACATTTCTCAATCACAATTGTCTATTTTTTGCTCATTTCAAAAATATTTTTAATCATTTTCTAAATTCTTTTTTATATTTTTACATTTTTTGTTTTTGTGAAGCGCCTCATGATTTCTATCATGACAGGCTATAGAGCTCCGGATGTCACGTGACTCAGAGAGTAGACGCCATTGTAAACAAAATGAACGGGGTCAGCTTGGATTTTACTTTGTCGGAGTTTACTTCACACTTTAAAACCGAAGAAATCGTTTTATATAGTCAGAAATCAAATAGACTAAACATCTCTGACCCTTACCGTGCCCCTGGGATACTTTTTAAAATTGCCAGAAGCTGTCGGAGAGGCCTTCTTACTGGGCCTGGCCAGGGAACGCCTTGGGATTCCCCCGGAGGAGCTGGCCCAAGTGGCTGGGGAGAGGGAAGTCTGGGCCTCTCGACTGGCTGCCCCCACAACCCGACTCCAGATAAGCGGATGAAAACGGATGGATGGATGGACAAATAACATAGATTTACGTGTAATAAGTTTAAATAGAGTGATGTGCTGTTTGAATGTATAAACTGAATGCCAAGACAAATCACTAGTTCGATTTTTTTTTCCGTGAATAAAATAAAAATGTCAGGAAGGAGTGTCTCAGGATCTGTCTGAGATCTGTCTCGGTGAGACAGATAATAGCAATCCAAAGTGCTTTTTATGTGTGATCTGACAATTGATCAACCATTGCTTAAAAATTAAATACAGATTAGCCGGTTAATTGCTGTGATCATAAAACACGTAAACAGCAGCACACAGAACTTACGAGGCAACGTTTTACGTGATGTTTACTTGTTACTGTGAGTAATAAGACGGAAAAAGCCACACCAAAATAACTTTAGGAAGCCCACTAAGAATCGTAATAAAAGCATTTAAAATAAATACCATACACAGTTGAGGAAACGTTGTTTAAGTACCTGATATGAAGCGGTCGCTGCGTAAACGAAAACTTTTACTCTCGGGATCCCACAGTTTCATTTTAGCCCGTTCACTAGTGCGTTTTATTACAATGATCCAATGTTTGCGGCGCTCCGGATCTTGGGGAATCCTGTACATGGCTCATTTCTTATGTCGTCCGCATCTGTTCTGCATCCTGGGGCACAACAGGATTCTACCATATTTCCCATTTGATTGAGTTTTCTGACAATAACAAATAGTCCAGCTGCGGGCTTCTGCATGCCAATATGGCGCCTTTTCGATTTGAACTGTTGCATGCCGGGAGAAGTGACGTCAACTCCCGGAGCTCTATAGAAAAGATATTTTCTTCTTGTTCTTCTGCATGTAGTACTGGATTGTACCACTAGGGGGCGCACTAAACTACTCAGACCGGACAGAGAGCCGGGTTTGTGGGTACAACCAAAACAAAACATGGCATCAATAGAAGAGTTCAGTAACTACTTAATTTCAATTTGACAGCAGAGAAAAAGACAGCAACGCTACCAATGGTATGAAAGACCACTAAACCAGAGACACCATGGTGAGTGTGTCTCACTCGTTTTTTCAACTCCACCTACTGGTTGCTCGTATATTGCATTGTTTGGGTGTGTTGTGTTAATTTGGGGGGATGCTCACAAACGACACTTTAAACACGCGTTTTCTTTATTAAACAACAAGAATATCATTGCCCTTAAGGATCAACTATGGAGACAGCATAGGAATTATAATAAAAATAAACAAAACAAAAATAATTGACAGGGCCTAGAATCTGACCCTGAGGGACACCGTAGAAAAATGGGGATGTAACTGAGGAGAACTAACCTGCATGGACAGTGAGAGTCTTACCATCTATGTCTGGACCCCTGGACCATATTTTCCACACACAGCTTAAGGCATGAGAGAAAGATCAGAGTTAAAAAAATGCAAATGAGCTTAAAGGTGAAACAGCAGTGTTCTCAGTTAGAAGAAGAAGAAGATCTTTACTATAGCACCTCTCAAGATAAAAATCACGAGGCGCTTCACAAAAACAAAAAATGTAAAAATATAAAAAAGAATTTAGAAATTGATTAAAAATATATTTAAAATGAGCAAAAAATAGACAATTGTGATTAAAAAAATGTTAAGAAAGAGAGAGAGTGAAAAGGAAAGAGGGTAATCAGTGGAACAGAATAAGGAGAGGGTGATGAAGGTCATACAAAAGCCAGCCTGAACAAGTGAGTTTTCAGCTGTTTTATTAAAATAATCCACTGAGTCTACTGATCTCAGGCTCAGGGGGAGACAGTTCCAGAGTCTGGGGGCCACAGCAGCAAATGATCTGTCACCTTTGGTCTTTAGCCTGGTGCTGCACAACCAGTAGGCTTTGATCACTGGACCTCAGGTACCTGCTGGGGGTGTAGGGACTAAGAAAACAGTAGATCATAAAAAGAAAATCTCTTAAAATTGTGTTTTTACTGCTGACACAATGAATTATTTAGCTAAAACTTTAGACAAGAAAGACAGTTTAGAAATATTAGAAAAAGAGAGTGGTCAACGTTTTGGGGAATTGGTTTGACTGGATCCAAATAAAAAAAACAACAATTTAAGAATATATTTTTCCAAGTTACCAATAAAATATATACTGTTCTGTGAAATGCTTCTGCTCACATACCTCTCAGTTTAAGTCTAATAAAAACAAGCCAAACTTAAAGCAAACTGGAATGTAAGAATGTATTAATTAGAGTCCCAAAGATATAAAAAAAATCTGTGACTAGTTTCATATGGAGGCGTTGTTATTTCCCGTCTATTTTAATCTCTCCACACACACTGCCTCTTATCAGTCACCTACACAGACATTCTTTTTGACATGAAGGAACACACACACACACACACACACACACACACACACACACACACACACACACACACACACACACACACACACACACGCATTAAGTCTCTTATGCCCGTTTGTACACCATGGCTCACACTCCCGGATTACAGAAATCGCTTTTCACCAATGTGTTGGGAAGTGGGCAGATTTTCCACCAAAGCAACACACACACACACACACACACACACACACACACACACACACACACACACAAAGCAGGTTATGGAGTGTCACAGGAGGCATATAAATTGCCCTGCCCTGTTGGAGGAATGGAACCTCCTTTTATTCCCTTTTTACGCATCGGGGTGTTGCGTGGTTGGATTAACCAGGGACCTTCGCTGTGTGCCCATGTCCATGCTGAGGTTGGGTTGGTTTCAATGTGGGTTTGTGTCTCTATCAGATTTCCTTTTTTGAGCCGAAAGCAGTGCAGCATGGGATTTGTGGCTCTGAGTGTGTCTGTTTCCGGCTCTTTCTGCAGCATAACTGCGTTCTGTCAAGCAGCCAAGGAGAGAGGAGTGTAGTGGGGATTCTGCGCTTTATCTCGTCAGTCTCAGATGTGGCCAAGAACAACTTTTAGAGTTTACACACGGATTTAAAAACACACCATCTCCTGTGCTGAAAAATCGTTGGGGGGTGGGACTCTACTCATATACCCACATAAACAGGTGCATCAGCTTAAAAAGGGCCAGTCAGCTCTCAGAGAATAACCACAGCCTTGGAAATGAAACAAATAACATGTCAAAAGAGATGTATGGTGGTCTTTACTTTGATTCTGTTGGAGCGCTGCAGAACTTTGACACAGTGCATAATGAGGGGTTAATGTAGCTCTTCTGTGCTAAGATCCTAATTACACAGATAGCTCCAGTAACACACGAGGAGCTAAATCCTTCCATTCGCTGCAGGCGAGCTTAATCGTTAGCAATAATCCATATGATTCTGCACTCATCATTTACTCAATATTACATTTAGAGTATAACACATCCACTTACACACACACACACACACACACACACACACACACACACACACACACACGCACACACACACACACACACACACACACACACACGTTTACATTGAACGAAAAATTGAAAAAAGAGAGGACTTTCACATCAGATGGTTCAAAAATATTTTTATATCATTTGAGCAAACTTGTCTTGTTTCAGCAAATAGATCTTATAAATACTTATTATTGGTTATTAGAATCAGAATCAGAAGTAGCTGTGGTGCTTAGTGCAAAAATAAAGATAAAAATAAATGACAAGTAAATTTAAGAATTATATTAAAAATATATATTTTCTGAAAATCTCAGCTTTGTATGAGTTTACATTTGTTTCTAGATTTTGTCGTACTTGATTTCACATTTCACAGGCCACATTTTTGTAGACTTCGGCCTGTTTCGTGTTAATGTTATCATGTCAATGACTATGAATTCCAAAGCTGCAGGACGCAAAACAATCTTTGAAGACATAGTTTCTGCTTTTATAAAATGAGATAAATGGCCACCAGAGTTCCGACTGCAGTCCACCATCACGTGTGGAATTCCCTACGTCGGAAAGTTTACCAAGGTTGAACTGAAAAGTTAATGGAAGAGAAACTGAAGGCAGAACCCAAGGAGAGCTGGCAGGAAATGACTCACAGGAATCCAGGGTTCAGTTGGGTCGATGAAAAAACATCAGAGTTTTCTGCAGAGAAAATCATGTCAACCACTTAATCAAGTAAAATCAAGTCGGACAAGATCCAGAACTGCCTTTCTGAGACATAAGTGAAGATGTGAAGCAAAAAATGCCCCCACAATGTGGAAATGTTCACACGTTACAGGTTAATAGTCAAAATTGACGACTTAAACATTTTAAGATAAGCACACACACACACACACACACACACACACACACACACACACACACACACACACACACAGTGCTGCAGGTGGAATGGAACATGTGCAGTTTGGCCGTGATGTAGAACCGCAAGTGTCGCCGCTCTGATGGCATTAGTTTACCATTGTGCTCAAAGGGAATATGCTTCAGAGCTTTTACTGTCAAATAATCCAACATGACAGATGCAAGTGTGCTGGAAATGGAGAGGTATGAAAACAGCTTCAGTTCTAAGATAGAATAAGGACCAGCTCTTTTTTAGAGATATCGAATGGCATTGAGGCAGGGAGGTGGAAATGGGAAGAAAGCAGGACAGGTCGAGATTGAAAGAAAGAAAAAGGAACATAAAAAAATAGAAAGCCTTTAGAGAGTGCTGTAAATCTGAAGGGTGAAGGAGGCCAACATTTGTTTCAGACCATTTGTGGCATTCTCTCCTGCAGCACCTACATTGGGGCCAATGAGGCAAAACTGATGGAAAGCAGTCTGAAAGTGGGAGAGAAAAGATCCTCCTTTAGTTTAACCAGACCTCAAAATGTCAGGTCCACCCCTGACCCACCGCACAGACAAAGAAAAGGACAGTGGAGCAGAAAATAGCCGAGCACCTTTGATCAGGCGTGAGTCAGGAGAAAGACTGAAGGGAAATGTTTGTTTCCTCCTTCTGCACGACTGCGTACCCTCACGTACACTTAAAGGAAACCGTGATAAAATGTTATTACATCGTTTTATCTCATGTCCACAGATTTGTTTAAAAGAATGAAAGGGCTTCCCGGAGTCATTTGCTTTACTGTGTTGTTTTGAATAGCTCATTTTAGCGGTGACAGCACTTAATTTAATTACAGTGCAGCGTTGTCAGAGTGATCAGTGTTTGGTGCGATCTTATCAAAGACGATGAGTAAGCACACAAACAAATCGCTGCTTTTGTCCATCTTATTCTACTCTTTGATAAAACCTGGGCAGCTAAAATGTGTTATGTACGTGTGTGTGTGTGTGTGTGTGTGTGTGTGTGTGTGTGTGTGTGTGTGTGTGTGTGTGTGTGTGTGTGTGTGTGTGTGTGTGTGTGTGTGTGTGTGTGTGTGTGCTTTGCAGGTTAGCTCCATTGTCTCGGTGTGATGTCTGTGCTGCAGTTTGCTCAGCAGTAAGATAACACTGTGGCTCATTTACAATCTCATATTGCTCTGAGTATTTCATTACAGCTCATAATGACTTTGTAATATGATTTTTGGATCTGCGTGCTTCGTCTGCAGTATTTATTACATCCCCGTGTGCACTGGTACACATTGTGTTTGTTGCGTCTACTCTTTTGCGTTTGTTTTGGTGAATGACAGAGTACATGCTTCCAAATGCACTTCCACACACATTTGGAACATGAGCATATGGGCCAGAACTACATATGATGTGTTTTTAAAACCATTTGATCTATTATCCTATTATTCCTCTCAGCTCCAGATGGGAAACACTTGTAGAGCGTTCATCTCTGAAGGCTGACAGATTCTGTTCAAATATGTCAGAGAATAGGAAATAGAGAATAGAAAATTAAAACTACTAGAATACAACAACCAAAAGTAATGAAGGTCCAGTAAAACTACACTAGAAAAGCCCAATGAAACTATTAGATTAACAACTATAATGAAACAATAAAACAACTTGAAAACACAGGAGTCCTTACATAGAGTAGGCAGTTTTAAATAAACTTGTTTTAAGCCTGGATTAACAATTTGCATTCACAATTTAGTATTTTCATTTTGTTTGAAATTAAGCAGTTAATATGAACTTTTTCTTTGGTTGTTGATCTTCTTGAGTCAGCCCCCAGCTACTGATGAATGTTGTTTCCTTTGGTCCGACAAAGAGTTGGTGGTTCCACGTCTGATGCAAAACCACAGACCATATCAATCAATAAAACATGCCTCGATGAGGACAGTCTGAGATCCAGAACTAGATCAAGAACGCTCTAAAAGGCCCTTTCTTCCTGCCCCTACAGAATCTAACAGCATAAGTCATGAGTAAAGTTGAGGTCACAGATTTGAAGTCTAACTCAGTATGTCTGTTTAAAGTGACTCTGAACTTCAATGTCATGCCCCAAATCTTCATGTGTCAGAGAAGCAGCTTAACATTTGGCATCAAGCAGCACACCCAGTTTGTTGACATGTCAACATGGCTTGAATCAGGCTGCCTCCTCCCTGCCTCTTGTGCTCCCTGATATAATGCTCAGAATGTACAGCTTCTTGGTCTGGATCATCCAGAATAGCAGCTTCTTCTCCAGGAATAACATTCTCATTGATCATCTGCCACATATTTTACTTGATGGTGCATGGTGAAGTACTCCAAACACACGTTGTGCCAAAGTTCTGCCAGAATCCTCAACTTGGTTCCTACATTTTTAGCCTGCTGGCTGAAGTTTTCAACACTGGCACAAGATTAGAGTTCAAAGTGGGAAACCTTTCTCTTTTATTTTGGTCAGATTACACTTGGAACGTGTTCACCACTTATCCTGAAAATAGGATTACTTTTAGTGCTAAGTTTTAGACACTAACTCTGCTACAAACTGTCATAATGTCTTTAAGTCTTAAAGCTTAGATTTTTCTCATGAAGAGTTTTAAGATTTATATTTAAACACGTGCTCTGTAAATGAGAACGATAGCTTTCAAATACGTTTTTCTTTTTCCTATCTTAGTTACCATATTTTTTATTTATGTCCATATTTTTCATTAAGCATATGATATTTTCGTATCTTGACACATCCAGCTGGAGTGTTTGCGTTTTTTGTTTTATAAGAGATATTTCAGGACGATTTACTGATGCCACATTTGGAATATTTTTTATTTTTTTATTTTTATTTTTTTATCCTAGTCTCATGTTTAGTCTGGTCTAGTTAAGATGGTTCACATGCTAGGATAATCATGCAGATTGTTTTGATCAACCCCTTCCAAGAAGTGCAAGGTTGCAAACAATTACCCGGCTCCAAAGTTAATCATATTAGATAATCTTACCTTGTGTGGTGTGTTAAGAGTGCTCTGGTGTGCTCAGACGGACATCAGGAGTGCTCCGATCAGAGATCCAGGCTTTCAAATGTGTTTCTTTGTCTTGGTTCAATTTTGGGAGACAAAAATAACGTGCTGCCTGTTGAATGTGACGTGTAGCCAATCAGAATGAGTGGTGAAGGAAGCGCAGAGCATGCTCCTCATGTTTGTGTACTTCAAAGTCAAGTTTTGTTGTGCGAGAGAGGAGAATGTCCTTGAGTGGTTTAGTTGTACAGTGTGTAGTATTAGTCAAGTTGCTGCATACCACACACAGTTGGACCAAAACTGGTTTAATCATGATTTGTTGTATCTCCATGTTTTATCTCATGCTTTGAGAATCAACCTACAATTTAAAATGTGGATGTGTGAACCAGGCTTAAGCTCAGGTTCTGTCACCAAATCTCGAGCGACACCTCCTCAGTCTGAGGCAGCGGTAAATAGCTGGACTAATGTTGTGAATTCAAACATAACTATTAATGGGATATTTCTCCCATTTTAATTTAAAGGGGAACTAATTCGTTTTGGCTTGCTTTTAGCACCCCCTAGTGTCTGTTTGCAGAACCAAAAACAGAACTTATCTCCTCCCAGTGCGTTCGTCTTTTTACCACCTTAATCCTGCAGCTGAAATGTCTCCCCAGCCTTCGTTAGTGTCTACAGGAGGGGTTCATACTAAACGAAACAAATCAGCTGTGTTCATGATCTAAAACAGGGGTATTCAATTCCGGTCCTAGAGGTCCGGTATCCAGCATGTTTTAGTTTTAACTCTGTTTCAACACACCTGGTTTCAATCAGCAGGTGATTAACAGGCTCCTACAGAGCGTGATGAGCTGCTGCACAGGTGAATCAAGTGTGTTGAATCAGAGAAACCACCAAAACGGGCTGGATACCGGACCTCCAGGACCGGAAGTGAATACTCCTGATCTAAAACATGCAGGAAGTGTGCTGGAAGCAGACTGCAACACCAGGTATGTCAGCTCCATTTTTTTATGAATCCCAACAGAGCAGCCTGCCAGTCTGAAGTGGCAAGTGGAATATTCTGGCCACAGAGGGTGATTGAGGCTGGGTGGCTTTTCATTAGCCCTGTAAAGGGTCATTTTAGCACACACTGATTCAAGAAAAGTATTAAAAATATGAAAAAGTTGCAAAGTATCCCTTAAAAGGCTTTTGTTTTTGCTTGTCAGAATGTAAATGTTTAGAAAACCAATGTCTCCAAAGCTCCTGAAGGTTAATTGATAAATGTTTCTTCACAATTTAAAAGTTTGATACTCTACTCTTTTGGTTTGAATTGGGAAAACTCAGTGGATGGCAGGTAAGATGTCTTCAAAGACATAAATTAGTCTTGTTTCCCTTTTTCTGGACCTACCATGATTACCTGCACACACAGGGTGAAGAGCTCACCTCCGAGGACATTGGGCTCTGTTACAATTTTAGAAATCTTCTATATTTGTGTTTAAACAGAAGTGTTTTGTTTGCCTGAGGGTGTGAAGGCCCGTGTGTGAAGGTGTGTGTCTCTGTTCTGTGTGTGGATACTCGTAAACATGTGAAAGAGGATGTTGTGTGCCTGATTTTCACTCTCAGCGTTCCCAGTCGGACAATTAGAAGGTGACAGTCCCATTAGAGGCGACTCAGTAGTACAAAGGCTGCGTGCTGTTGTGAGTGACGCAAAGCCCAGCCTCTCACTAAATGACTGTCAGGCTGCCCTCGCCCACTCTGACCCCTCTGGCGGCCTCCCTCTGAGCCTCTCCAGGTCCCCACTGGACGCTCATTGGCAGCCTTGGCAGCTCCCTTAGCAAAGCATGGTCCTCCTTTCAAGCCCAGTCTCTAACTGATTGGTTGGACGGTGCTCGCCTTAGGCATGCCAGAAGGACTTTAAACTGGCCTCGGGGTGCAGCTGATTGGCTGGGCTGTCACAGCCGCATGTCTCCTGTGGGAGCTGGCGACAGAAGCTCGGGTCGAGAAAAGCCATTTGACAATAGAAGTAGGTGGAAAGAAAAAGCACAAGACTGGCAAAGTGCTCCTCGCTGCGTTCTCACATTATTTAACCGTTTCTACTGTCTGTGCCTTTTTAAGCTCTGTTTTCCCCTTATAGTGAGCCTTCCAGCAGCCAACCATGTCTTCACTTATAATTATCTTGTGGGTTGTTTCTTCTATTTACCTACTGTCCTTATTTGGTGAAGCCTTGCATAAAGTGGACCAATTTAACTAGCTTAATCTCTCCAGGGGTCTGTGGTCTGTTTGGGCGGATAAGAGACGTACCTAGGCCTCTGCCTTCTTCACTCCCATTGCATATTCAGGGAAGGTGGCTTTTTTATAGGTGACATAGAATGGCTGTATTTGCTCTCTTCTTCTCCCTTGCTGTGAATCAGGGAATTAATGCCATTGTTAATGCAGAGAGACCGCTGGTACATTTCAGCAGATTTTTGCCTCATGCAAAGCTCATCTAAATTGTCTGGTCTAATGCAATAATTGGGTTTGTGAGTCACTTCTTAGCTTCCATTAATATTTGTTCTCGCTCTAATTGCCTTCTTTCCATTCCCTACATTTCACTGCGGTGTCTGGATAATGGTCTGTGGTCGAGCAGTGATGTGTGCTTCGTGTGTGCTCATGAAAGAAGAATTTGATCAATTTATTTATTTTTTGGTCTGGTAAAACTTTAAAATGTTTAGTTTAACAGAATGTCCCTGGTTTTTATAGGATTTGATGATTAGTGTTTACGTCTAGAAACAGAAAATCAGAGGTGTTTGCAGTCCAAATTTCAGGAGTTGTCCCAAAAATTCAAGGGGGGGCGATAGGGCAGAACGATATCCCGATGTTTTAGGCGCGACTCACGTGGCAGCTTTTTTAAATTGTCTAACACTTTTCAAAACACGAGACGTACGTGTGGTATCCAGCCACATGACACAAACTACACACAAGCCAACTACACCTGAACATCTCCTGTTAGCAAAATCTCTCATGATCTAAAAGGCGTCACAGCTGGTAACATAAATGAGTGAGTCATGTAATCACAATAAACACACACTAAAGTGGCCAGCATAAGTGTGTGTAATACCAAAATGGAATGATCCTTAAACACGCTGTTCTTACTCTTTCTGTCCTTCAACAAACCTAACCAAACTCTACTCAGAAGAACCAAGGAACTTCCTGCCTTTTTTCTCTTTTGAGCGAACTGCGTGATGTTTAATTCTAACATTAAGAGTCTTGCTTCTGGCATTGAGAATGCTTTAAGACATATTCCTTCACTAAAGGTATCTGCTTTTTAGAGCTTTCCTGTAGGCTTCTATTTCCCCCCTCACACTTTTAACTGGCTTTCTTTTAATCCTTACAGAACACATTAAAATAGTTTTTTTCTGCAGAAAGGAAGAAAAAATACATCAGTCCCTCAAAGATCTTCTCAGATCGTTTTCCTCAAATTATCAAGAAAAAGGGGAAAAAGTTGTTCTCTATTATCTTTAAATTTGGCCCCACTTCACAGAAACATGACCTCGGGAAACCTGAGGAACTCAAGGGATTCAATTCACTTGACCGCATTGGAAAATGGAGAAGAATGGCTGAATAACAGCATCAGTATCAGAGCAGACAAAGCGTCCTCAGGTGGTGACTCCAACGCTCGCTTGTATTGATGGGACTCTCGCTGTTGTCCTCCCGCTGGGAGGAACGGGAGAAGCGGTTCAGGGGAGAAGAGGCAGAAACAAACGGATAGGGAAGCACAAACACAATGGATGGGAAACAGTGGATGGGAGAGGAGACTAAATGAAAAGGGGGGAGGGGGGTAAAATATGAGCCAAACATAACCCAGAAGTGTGTGGGGCCTGCTTCAGTTTCCGATCCATAGCAGCCTGCCTCTGTGCTGTTCTTTATAAGGATGAGGGATAACTGTGTGCGACGCTGGCTGTCACCGGCTCTCACTTGAGAGATATTAAATCTAAGCTCTCCACAGTTTCTCTCACAGGCCGCCTTACAGCATGTGACTATTTTTAAAATTGTCATTCCTTTCTCATGAGTTTTCTAAAACTGACAGCTTTTACCCCCAGTTAGAGCCACACTCATGCGTCAAAGGTTCTGTGTGTGTGTGTGTGTGTGTGTGTGTGTGTGTGTGTGTGTGTGTGTGTGTGTGTGTGTGTGTGTGTGTGTGTGTGTGTGTGTGTGTGTGTTGCAGAAATCTGCAGAAGTTTGAAGGCTTGCAAAGAAAAAAAATCCATGTCCCACATTTCTCCTAATTGGAAACTTTGTTTCCAATTTGTCATCCGATCTCCCTCACTACTTTCATCCTCCGATTTCTTATTTCCTCATGTGTCTTTTTGCAGTTTTTTCTTTTTTTATTTTTGTATGGATGCCCTATCAAACTATTTGAATTCCTCGTCTCCCATCAAAACACATCAGCTTTGAAGAGTGAGAAGCACGCAGCAGGAGGGATCAAAGCGATGCAAAACTGAAATTTAAGAGCAAGTTAAAAAGCATGTAGTTTTGCCTTTTCCCTCATGTTCAACAAAGAGAAAACAGACACCGTATAACAGCAGGGGGAGATGAGACATTATCAAACAGGATGTTTGTGTAGTTCATCTAGGCGCTGATGCTTTTGATAATGCTGTTTAACATAGCAGTTCACCCGTTTACAGTAAGTCATTCAGCGTCCCCGTGAGTGTGGAGGTTTGTAGTGAGATTGGAATATTTAACCCAGCAGCGACTCTGAAGTCAGACGGTTGAAGCTGTGGAAATCAGCTGTCTGTTCGGCGCGACGGTGTCATTTTCTTTCTTTAAAGGCACTCACCAAGGCGCCACACTGGCTATGAATCTGCTATTCAGATAATAAATAAATAACTGAAAGCATATTTTTAAAACCATTAAAATGATGCCAGCTATTCCCCAAGACAGGCTGCAGTGTGAAAACGAGCAAACAGAAATTAGGCACATGAGTTTGTAGCTGAAATGAGTGGAATTCACACTTCTTGGGGGAATTTGAAGTCAAGCTGTTTCATTAAGACTATCGGGGATCAAATTAGATTTGTAATTGCTAAAAACTTGTTTTGCAATGACTATCTTCCTACATAAAACCACATGATTTTCTTCAGCTCCAAGAACAGAGCAAATTGATCAGTGTTCTCAGGCAACAGAAATCGTAGACTGAACCCTGCTCATTGTTTGTTTTTATGGCTGCATCATATGAAAACCACAACAATGTTGTTGAGTGTAGAATATTTTCCTCACAGCCCTGATCATCTAACCCCATGACAGCATCTATACGTTAAACATATTATCAGTGCATAGATTGCTAATTTGTGGCACTTGGAGCGCTTTGTGTTCAATAATTAATTTTCAGATTTAAATTTACACACTGACATGTTGTGATTTTGTGAGAATATTAAACATCTTTCAAATGACAACACATTATCTGTAATCTTCACGCCACAGTTTTAACATGAGATGTCAGTGCTGATGCGTTTTATGACTGTTTTGGTGTAGTCTTGAAAAATACTTTATTCACAAATTCTCATGATATTGCAAGATCTTGTGCAAACTCTGAACTCAGCACATGTGCAGAGCATATACATACATACATGCAAATGTATGTATGTATATAGTATAGTGTACTATATACATATACATACATACATACATACATACATACATACATGCAAATGTATGTATGTATATAGTATAGTGTGCTATATACATATACATACATACAAACATACATACATACATACATACATGTGTACATACATACATACATACATGCATACATACATACATACATGCCTATGTATTTACATATATAGTATAGTGTACTATATACATATACATACATACATACATGCATGCAAACATGTATGTATGTATATTGGAGCAGCAAGTAGCTCAAGAGACAGTGGGTTGTCTGGTAATCGGAAGGTTGCAGGTTTGATCCCAGCTCTGACCAGAGAATGCTGCTGTTGTGTCCTTGGGCAAGATACTTAACCCACCTTGCCTGCTGGTGGTGGTGCCAGTGCTCGGCAGGCCTCGCCTCTGTCAGTGCGCACCAGGGCAGCATGTTAATAGGTGGATGACTGATTTAGTTGTGAAGCGCCTTGGGGGGTTGTGTAACCCTAAGAAGGCGCTATACAAATGCAGGCCATTTACCATGTATGTATGTACATAGGCTTTCCATGTCTGTATACCTGCATGCATGCATGCAATTCTCTAAATCAGAGGTACCCTATCCGAGTCATGGCATGTGGCCTGGTGAGTGTGTCTGCTTGGTTGTCCTGTGTGTCTCTGGGTTGTCCAGCATGTTTTAGTTGCTTTCCAGCTCAAACACACCTGATTCAATAGTTGAGTAACCTGTTCAGCAGGTCATCAAGCTCTTCTCTTCAGCTGCATTGGAGCAGGAAAATAATTAAAGCCTGGCTCACACTGCAGGTTAATCGTGGCAATTTTTAACCAGCTCTGCCCTTCCGACAACTGGAAAGATGTACGTGATTACAACATATCTCTAAAGATAATCCTACCTTGTGCTGTGTGTTACGGGCGCTCTCATCCACTCATCCAAAGTGTGCTGTCTGTTGAATGCAACATCAAGCAAATCAGAAAGCAAGGTGACGGAAGTGCAAGGCATGTTCCTCTGCCATGTTTGTTTGCTTAAATTACATTTTATCTCGCAAGATTCCTCATCTGGGGCTGCATAGTGGACCAGTGGCTAGTGCTGTTGCCATGCAGAAAGAAGGTCTTTGCTTCAAATCCCAACCTGGTGTCTTTCTGCATGGAGTTTACATGTTCTCCGTGTGCACATGTGGGTTCTCTCCGGGTAATCTGGCTTCCTCTCACCGTTCCAAAATATGATTGTTAGGTTGATTGGTTTCTCTCAATTGTCCTTAGGTCTGAGTTTGTGTGCTTGGTTGTCCTGTGTGTCTCTGTGTTTCCCTGCGATGGACTGGTAACCTCTACAGGGTGCACTCCGCCTGTTTGCCCAGACTGCTGGAGATAGGCGCCAGCAACAAAACTTAGACAGACAAAGCTGCCATACAAGCAGTGAAGGGCTGCTATGGGACTTCAGTTATCCAAACAGGAAATCAGTGAGTAGGAAATGTATTTTTTTCCACAAGTGATGATGTTTTACGAAGTATCTTTGGACCTCATAGCTGGTGTAAAATATCGGAGGGTTATGTGTAATACACCACTTATGTCTTTAGTTGTCTCTCTGTCACTTGCTGACTTTCTGGCACAGAAGTTTCGCCTTCTCATGGGGTAGAAGCGTTGTGACAAAGTAAGTTTCTAATGACACTGTTTTTGATGTAACAAAATAGAGTGATATAACGATCTAAAGTTGTATTTTAATATACTGTAAGTAGATCACTTGTTATAATCAGAAGATGGGCTGTTTTTATCATCAGGGAGTTTAATTAAACACTCTGTATTGACTTTGAGACAAGAAAAGAGAGAGAGTTGGGATCGTTTAAGAATCTTTAATTTCTTAATTATAAATTCTTAACAATCTACCAGGACTAACTCTGTGATGGATGAAAATGGATTTGGATGTTGTGTTGGTGTGTGTGTGTGTTTTATTCAGGATCTTTAGGCTGACGGAGCGTATCTGGTTGTTATGACTACGGACCACGAGGCTTCGGAAGCTGATGACATGAGCAGCTATTTTGCCGTGTACGTACCCTGTGGAGTCTCCCAGGTAGATCAGGAAATGCCAGGTCCTAGGACCTCGGATGTGTACTGCAGCTGGTTGAAGCAGCGGTCGCAGCACGTCAAAGCCCGTCTGAAGGGTCGACCCCGGTACCATCGGCAGCATCAGCTAGTGGTGCTCTTATTTTGACGGGACGTCGTCTTGTTGGTAAACAACGGAAATCTCCAGTAGCTTCACAGTTCTCAGTTAAAGAAGAAAGCACATCTGGCCAGGCTGTACTTCTCTTTTGATGACGGTGGAACCCCGTAGGACTTCCAACTGAACAGAACTGAAGTCAAAATGGAACTGAGCTTAAAATGGCGTTGCCTTGTTTTATATCTCTGAATTGTTGATAAGTTTTAGTAAACGGGATTGGACACTTTAATTCAACAAGCCAGATTCTCTTACGGCAGCCGAAAGCTCTGATTTGTTGGAACAATGTGTCATGCGTTTCTATGGAGATGAGGGTCAGTCTGTCTGTGCAGTAGTCCTGTTTTCATTAAACACATAAATCATGACATCTTTATTCCACAGATCATTCACTTGATTATTATTGATCAACATATGTTTTGACTAGCTTTAATCACAAATTAAGTACTTTGATTATTGAAAAGCGTTCTTCTTCTCCTTCTGGCTCTTCTCCTGGAATGTAAACAGTCTGAGGAACACCCGACCTTGGCGTTTTCTACACGGGTGTTACTGTGTACAGGGGCAGCTGTGTGGAGCTGAAAACTATGAACTTCATAACGTTACATTGATCACTTGAAGCTAATATCAAATTAAAATGTCCCATTTATTAATAGCATGGTTTTCAGTTCTCTGATCAAAAAGCAAACCAAACTGGTTCCTTGTCACCTCTGAACAACTACACAGTCTTCTGAAGTCGTAAGCTTGCGTGCATAATGTGTTCCAGAGTGAGTTTAAAACAGAGAAACACTATATGAACCAGTCAGTGTGTGGGTTCCTATTAAAGACACTGAGATACTTGGCAGATGCTGTCCCAATTATGTTAGACAGCTCAGTCACAGCATATCTGTACCCTGGTTTGCAAATTTGCTTCCTAGAATGCATCTCACCATGGAAATACCATTACCTTGGCTTAGTAGCCTGAAACTTACTCTATCCTTCACAGCAAACTGTAATAAATGCTATGTCGTAGGTGTTTTAAGGTCTGACTTGTAGTGGCAACAGTGACATTTACTCCCACCAAGCAGTATAAATAGACAACACTGTGCTGTTTTTCACGCCGTCTGCTCTTTTTTTACACATTTAATATTGAAACTCGCATTGTCCTTATTGGATGAGGACAATGAGAAAGAAAAAGGTTACTGCCGCAAGATCACAGTTACATATAAAGTTTCAGAAAACTAAATGATGTCATATCATATCATACCATGATGGAAAAAATAGAAAGAAGCCTGAGTTTAAAAGAGTTTTTGCACGAACAACATTAAAGCAAATGTGTATTTCATATGGAGTCAAATTATGGAATAATCTGGATTATGACCTGAAAAAATGTTTAACTAACAATCAATTTAAGACACTATATAAAGAAAAAAAATCATAGAGTCCTATGATTGATAAGTAAATATTGAATAAGTATGTTGATAAGTTTTATGTTTATGTTTATGTATTTAGCAGACGCTTTTGTCCAAATCGACTTACAAGTGATAATCGGCATGCTGCCCTTGAGGCTAACAACAACAATAACAACAACAACTTGACATCAATCATGGAGAGGAGGGAACAAGGAGTGGACAGTAGAGAGGGGGACGGGTGCAGGGAAGGTGCTAGTTTATTGTGATTGTGTTTACAAAGATAAGGAAGTTCTACACTTGGTTTGTGTATAAGGCCATTCTGTAAATTATATTGTATGAAGTAGAAAGGGGTAGGTCATGCAAGACTTCTTCTTCCTCCCCCTTTTTTTCACTCAGGAGACTGTTGATGATTGTATTTTGCATTGATGATGAATGAAACTGCTGAGTGAGAAAATAAATTAACAATTAACCATATCATATCATATCATATCATATATCATATCATATCATATCATATCATATCATATCATATCATATCATATATCATATCATGTCATATATCATATCATATCATATATCATATCATATATCATATCATGTCATATATCATATCATATCATATCATATATCATATCATGTCATATATCATATCATATCATATCATATCATATATCATATCATATCATATATCATATCATGTCATATATCATATCATATCATATATCATATCATATATCATATCATATATCATATCATATCATATATCATATGTCATATATGATATCATGTCCTATATCATATCATATATATCATATCATGTCATATATCATATCATATCATATATCATATCATATCATATATCATATCATATATAATATCATATATCATATCATATCATATATCATATCATGTCATATATCATATCATATCATATATCATATCATGTCATATATCATATCATATCATATCATATATCATATCATATCATATCATATATCATATATCATATATCATATATCATATCATATCATATCATATCCTATCGGAATGACTAAAACAAAGAATAAAACATAAAACATCACACTAAAAGGTAAAAAATGTGAGTAGGTAAAGCAACACAAGGTAAAAGACAAATGGCAACAGGTCCTAAATCATGTCAGCTAAATGATAAAAATAGGCCTTCAGCACCGACTTAAACCGATTTAGTGACGGGGCCAGTTGTACATGAAGGGAGAGCATATTTCAGAGTTTGGAGGCAGCAATTGAGAAGGTCCGCTTCTCACAAGATTTGCAATGCATCTTCGGAATGCACAAGAGTAGACGACCTGCCGATCTCAGATATTTGGAAGGGACGTAGGGTTTACTTAATACAAAACCACAGTCTACTTAAAGATTTGTTTCAAAAACTGCAAAAAATGTTTCCAAAGACAACATGTGGAATTGCCCTCCTGGATATAGTGTAGGTGACACTTATAAACCTGCCTAACCTATAGTGGGCACTTGCACAGCCCTATGGCAAAAGGAGATTATAGAGCCCATCAAGAGCAATAAATACAGAGAGAGAGGGGGAATGCAGGTCTTCATGACCATGTGCTGATGAGACATAAAACAGGCCATGAAAGAGCGCAAACCACAGATTCCCATTACTGCATGACATTGGCTCGCAGCACACTGTACCCCTAATGATCCAGCTGGTGCCAACATTACACTGTCACTTCCATGACTTCCAGGTTGACAGATAGTGGCACATGTGTTCCTCTCTGCTGGCAGAAGACAACTTTGTTCATTCTGCTGCATTACTTGAGTTAGCATGTAGGGTGAGAGGTCTGAAACAGATAGTACTATCAAATAAACACCAGATTAGCTGCTTTTTCATGTTGGCATCAAACTATTCATGCTGATAGGGTGATCATACGGGACTGGGTCAATTAGGAGTCTCCAACAGAGGGAAACTTCACTAATTAGGCAGCTAGCAGCTAATAAATGGAAATATATTCCTTTCCATTCCCATTTTTCTGTTTGTGTGCTGAGTATCGCAAGTTTCTTCATTCCCCATCTAATTTTCTGTGGTTCCTCCGATGCCTGCTTCCCTTCCCCACTCGAACCGATGGCTCATCCCAAAAGGATTACATCCGATTTCAGTAATCAAGAAAATCACTCTCAAACAGGTCATTTATCTGATGTCTAGTCTGATCCGACGGACTCAGATGACCAGTTAGGTTCATTGCATCTGCCTCTTTGAGCTAGTTTTACTGTGATTAGTAATCATACTATCTGTATGGAGTTACATATGGAATGGGGAGGAATCAAGACCAGCAGATGGGAGAAAAAAGAGATGAAAGAATCAGAAGATAGAGATCCCAGATTTGTTATTTGCATTCTTTTCAAATGGCTCAATAGAACAGTTGTCGCTTGTGGGATTCCCAGGACTCCAAGAAGCCGTGCTTGTTCATGTATTCAATGTATTGATATAAAGACTCTTCATTAAGAGACACTAGCAACTGTGACATGTGGTCTCAGGAGGGCTTGATGTGGAATCTTAAACAGACATGGAGGCAGAGGCTGTTGTCTTCCCTGGAGCTTATTACACCAGTGAACCAACTTATACTGCCAGCTCTAAAGCCTCTCTCCAAAATAAAAGGAACACCAGCTTTTAAGAGGTTGAATACCCACAATCCTTCACTCTGCATGGTTTGACATTAGGCAGTTGCTTTGGTCCCAAGCTGAATAGCAGCACATTCCTGACTCCCAGAGCCATAGCAGGTAAAAACTTCATGAGCATGTTTCCCACATGTTGGCCTTGAAGTATTAAACCAAGCAGGTTAATTTGATCCATGCATTGATGCACACTCGGAATCTCTTACCTACCAAACACCTCACTAAACACACAACATGGCTGCAAACAGACTCAGGAAATACCTCCTTTATATATATATATATATATATATATATATATATATATATATATATATATATATATACACACACACACACACACACACACACACACATATATATATATATATATATATAAATTTATATACACACACACACACACACACACACATATATATATAGCTTGTTCTCTCACCTCAAGCAGACGGGATGTTTTGAGGGTTTTTTCCATTTTGCCTGGCTTTGAACAAGCCCTCAATGTGTTTGTCTCGTGATAGGATAAGACGGAGGATTTTGCCAACACGTTCTTTCTTCCAAAACACATTTTAACACATTTTCTGCTTCACGATATCTGTTCTTCAAGCCAGTGACAGTAATTATGATGGTGAATGATCAAATTATCTTATTTCATATTTACATCCTGCTCTGACTGACAGAAACAGGCTGAGTAATAAATGCAATTAGTCCTGTAGTGTCATCACGATGCATGTATACCGTGCAGAACAGCCAAAGTGGAGCAATTGATGGAGGTTACACAACACTGTACATTACCTACAGAGGCCACAAATGGCTCTTGTGTGGAGTGAGCTCAGCAAGGGAAAATTACGCCAGTGAAAGCTTCAGCGAAGTGCCTCACTGTGGGTGTGGAAGCACCACGTTGAAAATTAAGAGAGGTGTGGGGGGGTATCATGCTCAAGCAGTGAAATGTTTTATGCAGCAGCCTCCGTCACCGCTGAACGGATGAAGTAATTTCATTTTCATGCATGATCTGCAGCCCCGTAGACCAGGATAATTGCATAGGAGGGGAAGAGAAAGATATAGAGAGAAAGAAAAAAAAACAGTCAAACATACTTTTTTTTTCCATTTGACTCGTAGATTATTCCCCCTCACTTGTAACCATGGTGATGATTTACTCCCAGTGGAGACAAAATTTACAGTTTTGTGGTCCAAAGCTTTTGGGTTAAGTTCAACAAAAGATGTTTTCATGTATTCGTTAAAAACGAATTTTTTGATGTTGGAGACGAAAGCACTTAAATTCCAATAAGAAAATGAGGATCCTTATCTTGTGAATAAATAATAATTTAAAACATCTGTCAGCAGAATGGTTTATTAAAGTTATCAACAGATTTATAACAATTGTAGTTTTAAGGATCATATTGTGCACACACAACACACAATTACAGATTCAGTCATATTTCTTTAAACTCAACAATAATCCCTTAAAACACAAAGTGATAGAAATTACACAGTTTAGATGTTCCACCTGTTATACCCCATAGCAGTCTGATCATATGAAGCCAACTCTGCAGCACCAATACTTCATAAATATAGGAAGCCATATAAAAATCATTTTGATACATGTGTAATTGTATCTTTTGCATGTAATTTATTCATGATTAACATGGTTTGCATTAGGGTTCTCCCTCAGACTCCTGATTCATAGTTGTTAACTCGCTGCAGTAAGTTCTGACTTTATGTGAGGCTACACAGGCTCTGGTTAAGTAGTAAAACATGGAAACACCTGTGAACCTGATGGCATGGCTTCACTTTTCTTACACAAAACAAGAAGACGCTTGCTTTGATTTTACACATGTCTCTGGTCCAAAACTGTTGCAGCAAAGTCATATGCAATATAAAGGTCTCATTCTGTCTTTTTTCGATAACTTTGCTGTGAATGAGTGTCTTGTGAGTAATTTCCTGGGGGAAAAAGCTCTTGTGATTACTGTTTCAGGGAGTTTGTTGGAGGAGGGGTTACTCGTGAATTTTTCTGACATGCAAACGTCTCACTTCTGATTGGCTGATAGCAAAGCAACCCTTCGGCTACCTTGTGGCTAAAGCCCAGTGCATGCTTCTGCATCTGTGTCAGTACCAAGACACGCAACTCCATTATCCATCAGTGTTAGGGCTCTCCAACAGGCTCGCAAGAACGAACAGACATATGTCCAACAAGACGGAGAGCATGAGCTTGTGATTGGTCAGGATGCCACTTTTTTTTTAATTCTTCAACAGCACTGCCATTGCACCCTCAAAAAATGAAGAGAGCCGACAATAGGATGTTTTCCTGGCAGGGAATTGTTTTGCAACACTTCCCAGGTGATGGAGAAGTCCAAAGCCGAAACGTCTCCGAGAATGTGTGTGTCTCTTCCTTGTGGAGCTGATGCAGAAGCATAAACTAGGCTTAAGTTTCATTTCCAGAAATCACAGTTCTTGGGAAGTCCAACGCTGAATGTTTTCCTTTGTGCCTATCTCTGACTTTTCTCAATGAGATTTTAGACTTTCGGACATCTACCAGGAGAGTTTTGAGTAAACTTTACACTCGGCTCAGCTCACACCATTGGACCGGTCTGGATTTTTGAAACAGAAATTAGATCTGAGTGTTGGACCATCTGAGGAGGTCTGGCACAAGATCCTACAGAACATTCATATAACATGCATTGGTCCAAAGACAGGCTGTCTAAAAATGAAGCCAGACTTGGGCCTCGCTTGTGGACCTTGTGGACGGCCACCTGCTGCACTTCTTCACATGTTCAGGACTTACCCAGAACTACACAGGTATTTGCGATCTATCTTTGATGCTCTTGTGGGACCACTTCACGCCCATGTCCTCTCACTACTTTGTTCAATGTGATCACAGTGGAGGCATCTTTGGACAGATGTCAACTGGAACTGATTGCTTTTTGTTCTTTGCTGGCCAAAGGGCTTATTCTATTCAATTGGAAAGACTCATCTGCCGACATATGGACACTGCATTAAAAAGGCAATGGGTCATGTTCATCTTGAGAGGATTAGGCACTGTCTGAGGGGCTCGAGCAACAAGTTCGCTTTTGTTTGGTTACCAGTTTTATTTTGATGGGGTTCCTGTTGACACATTTCTGTGACTGTTTATTTTTTTGTGGATTTGTATGATTTTGTGCCGCATTGAAACCTGATTTTTGTTCGTTTATTTAGAATGCAGTCTAGTGTAACCGAGTCATTGGGAAAGATGGGGTGTTATCTTTTTTTGTGTTTTGTGTTGTATGTTCTATAGGAAAATGTTATAAAACTAATTAAAAAAGACCTTTAAAAAAGCTGTTTTTTAGCTATTGTTCAGAAAAACCAGCATTTTAAATGTACCTTAGAATATGAAATAATATCAAATAATTTACAGGAAGGGAAATTTCAATTTGTAAAACTATTTCTTTGATCTTCAAATAGTGACGCCTTTGAATAAATATTTTGTACACAGTATGCAAATGCATCTACTTTCTTTTTTCTGCCATTTTTATATATTATAAAAATAAAATTCCTCCAGTTTTTAATGTTTATTAGTTTCAAAAGGCAGTACGATTCAATTCAATTCAAGTTTATTTTTATAGCGCCAAATCACGACAAGTGTCGTCTCAAGGCACTTCACATAGTAAACATTCCAATACAGGCCAGTTCATTAAGCCAATCAGAAAAAAGTTTCTTCTATAAGGAATCCAGCAAATTGTATCAAGTCACTGGGTGTGTCGAATCCACGGGAAGGAAGCTTGTGAGAGTGCATTTTGAGGTTGATGACATCACAGCGCAGCGATGAGTACTGTCTGAATTCCAAGAATACTCATTCTCGCGTCCTAAAATGCGTCCTCGCTCCGCCCACATTTCGAGGATGGCTCAGTTGTATCCTCACAGAACAAGGCTATCCCAGCATGCTTTGCGCGCCGGCTGTGGATTTTCAACAGGAAGAGAAAATGGGGAGAGCTACGAAGTTTTACACGTAAGTTTGTTAAAAATTAGCCATAGAAACCTAAAAAGCTTAAAGCGGTTCAGTTTGTAGACATTTTTCATTTGTATATTTGTTTCTGAAATTACATTTTAGGCAGAAATCAGCCAGAACGACTTTGTTTCGCAGGTGCCAGTTATTCCCGTGTGTGTGTGTGTGTGTGTGTGTGTGTGTGTGTGTGTGTGTGTGTGTGTGTGTGTGTGTCGAATTAAACTTGTCATTTGTTTTAAAGACAACGGAGCAAAGAAGCATTGTTATTAAGCTTAGAGGTGAAGAGTGAAGCTGTTTACACACACAACCACAGAAGTTCTTCTGTGAAAAGTAGTTTTACATTCGGGGATTTACAACTGACACGTTTTAATGAAGTAAAAATTTTGTGTGAAGAATAAAAGTTTTATCTTCTCATGTGGATAAATGTAAAAATGTGTTTATTGTCTTTTTGTCACCTGTGGTCTCTGATTTTCTCTGTAGGACTGCAGGTGTCCAGGGTCAGGAGAGGCTTTACCTGTTAGTCCTCCTGGGAGAGAGGCCTTCTACTGTCATCATGTTAATGTTATTTAGCTGTTTGATATTTGAACACATTTATTAAAACAAATACTAACTAATAACTCTTTCTGGTCATTGATTTTATCACCAATTTTATTAGATGTTTTTGAACGTTACATGAACAGAAAATAAAAAGATGGTAAGGAGACAAGATTATTTATAATACCTTACACTTATTTACAGATCAAAACCAGTATGGACCAGTTATGTACGGTTAAAGCAGGATTAACCTGAGTGACTCTTCCTGGATCATTTATTTAAACTGAGTGAGCAGGAAGTCTTTAACAGTGCAGCTGGATCTGCTGCAGGAGGATCCAGACCTGGATGGAGGGCTGGAGCAGACCCGTGGCTGGACGTTTCTGGTCAGAGGAACATCATACAGGACGGTCTGCAGAGAGAGCTTTGGGACGCTTCCTCTCACTGTCCACTCCATCGTCCATCTACAGGGCCTGCTGGGCTGGTTCAGACGACGGCTGTTACATCTCTGTGAATGACTTGCCTGTTAACAGTAGTGGTGGTCTGCTGGTACCTCCTCCAGGACAGAGCACCACTGACCTCCTCCACACACATCTTCCTCACACTCATCCTCCAGACCCACAACTTCACCAGCACCGATGCAGATGTGCAGCACAGTGCATGCTGACCTGTAATAGATTAAAAAAGAGGTTTTTTATTGAAAAATGTAAAACAAACATAACCTGCAGTACACTGGTTCTGTTCAGTTTAAAGACAAGCTGCAGGGAAAACTACAGAGAATTTACATTTTTAAGACAGATCTAATCATTATTAGGCTTAAGTTGAATAAACAAATGCACATTGAAAACACTTCAGTGCTATTTTATTTTAAAAATCCTGTTTTTATAAAACATTTTACCCCCATTTGATGCAAAATAAGTTCTAAGGTCCAATTAGAAAACATCCTACTGCATTCAACATTTATAATGCATTTGGTTTATATTAATTACCTACATGATAATACTCTGTAGAAATGTGTTGTGTACATTTAACAAGTTCATTCAGTAGCTTAAAACATACATGAAACCATCTAAAGTTAACATGTAAGTCCTGAAAGCTTCTAGAATAAACAAAGTTACTTTACCTGAAAATGTTTGTGAACAAACGCTGCTGATGGACGTGAAGCTGCTGTAGCTCCTTAATATTCCTGCTCCATTTTCGCTAGCTTTAGCATTTTTCCTTTGCGTGTAGCTGCCGCCGCGGCTGTGACGGGACCTACCGGCCACCGTAGAGGTGAAGGCTAGACTGTCCGAATTCAGAGCCGCTGACTTCCGGTTTTAGCGGTCTTCAAGGACCCGGCCTTGCTAGACCGGCGAGGACCCGTACTCATAAGCATCCTTCCTGTGGATTCGGACACACCCACTGACTAGTGTCAGTGACTTTACAGCAATACTCATACTAAGCAAGCATTTAGCGACAGTGGAGAGGAAAACTCCCTTTTAACAAGAAGAAACCTCCAGAGGATCCTGGCTCAGTATAAGCAGCCATCCATCACGACTCACTAGGGATCGAGAAGACAGAGCAGACACACACACACACACACCAACACCAGCCCACCCACACACAAACACAGATCCACACACACACAACATATATACCAAGTAATGTTTCTATGGTTACATTGTGATATCTTAGTAAATATTCTATTTAGTGAGAGATAAACGTAATTGTATGTATCCTAGTGAATCTATTATTAAACGCGTAAACTAGTAGTAGCACATTCAATGTCAACGATGTGATGGCATTTATTTGGTGAGTTCTTCTAACACTTTTATTAGCAGAAATCAAATGGATGCATCTTTATTGTTGTTTCATTGACTGACAAGAACCCTGAAAAATATCAAATGTAAAGAAATGCACCCGTGTCCTAATTTGTCCTCTTTTAAATCCAAACACAGTGAATAAAAGAGAAAGTAGTATTAATGTGTTTTATTGCTGTGACAAAAGGGGCATTAATCATTTATTTTAAATTGTATGTCTTTTTCTAATACCAAGGTTCTAGGATGCCAGTATCAGTGGCAGCTGGTGATTTTTTCCTTTTATTGGTGGGGCACGTTCATGCCGTCTGTTAGATGTTAGATGAGCTAACCACATATCACCACAAGGAGATGCCAACTTACCATTTTTATTATAGAATCCACGTTTTCAACCTCAGCAATGACGCAAAATAAAAACGCTGACAAAAAGCTAAATACACATAGAGAAAAACACATAGTAGCAACAATGCAACATGATCCTATTCACAGAAACAGACATTTAAATTAAAGCCCAGAGTCTCCTCTTTACAACAATATCAGTACCATTACTCTAGCTGCAAAAATCAAAGGCCTCGGCAGCAAAACACACAAAGCTAATTTCATGAAGTCAAAGTCAGGCCTACCTTTACTGGTTTATTGTTATTATAATCATCCATATAAAAAAAAGAGGTGTACTCAGCTGCTCTAAAACAACGAACAGTGAGCTAAAAATAAAATAATGGTGAACTGTGGAGAGCTTCTGGTTCCGGGTGAACATCCTGATCTGAGCTGAGACTCAACCCAGTTTTGGGTCCAAACCTCTATGCTCAAAAGCCCTCCTATTCTTTGTATTGGAGGGGGATCCAGCTTGCATGCACCAGTTAGCGTAGGTCGATGGTAAAGACTGCTGCGCTTGAAAGGAACAGGAAATACGCCACAAGACGATTCAGTCGTGGTGAAAGTGTGAAATGACATTTTTACACTACAGCACTTATAGCCTGTATGATGTTTAGTTTAGTTGAATTTTTGTTTGTTTGTTTTTAATTGCTGTGATTCCTATGTCTTCCTCACGCCTAGCGCCCCCTATGGACGAGTTGCCAGTGACTAGTTTGCAGACAGGAAGCAGAACTTCAGCTTGACCAGAATATTCCGGCTGTAGATCCCTTTCCCTCTGAGGTCATGGTTCACTTCTAGCTTCTCTATTTGACTCTGAGTTAAAAGCATTGGCTATCTCTCTGACCTGCTCACTCCCTATGCACCCACGCGCACACTGAGGTCTGCTGACCTCCTGCTGCTTTGCACTCTCTGAATGTGTTACAAATCATGGGGTGAACGAGGATTTGTCCATGCTGCCCCAACGCTGTGAAACTCTCTACCCATTATAGTTTGACAGGCTCCATCATTGGCGGTTTTTAAATCTCGTTTAAAGACCCACTTTTATGATTTGGCTTTTAGACCGTGACTTGTTTTAGTGTTTTATTGTTTTATTGTGTTCTTAGTATCCCTCATTTTTTTATTTGCTTTTATTGATCGGTATTTTTATCTTCTGTTTTTGTTGATTTGATTGGTCGTGTTTTGGTCCAGCCTGTGCAGCACTTTGGGCAGCTGCCATGCTGCGTTTTAAATGTGCTATATAAAAAACTACGGTATGGTATGGTATAAAAGAAATAATGATCTCGGAGTGTTATAATACATTTATCACATTCTTACTTTTCTCTGATCTCTGAGTTCACTCTGACAGCTTCTGTCACAAGCTGTGTTGCTGAGCATTTAGAAACTTTTTTGTTTCAAGTTCAGGAAAAGTATGACGAACTACGACTAAAGAACAGACTGTCCTCTGTGCTGACCTTGTTTCTCTAATTCTCCTCAGATCCGCTCAGATCAGGATAAGAATGATGGCATCCGCTACAGCATCACCGGAGCAGGTGCCGATCAGCCGCCGAGTGGAATCTACAACATAGATCCCATCAGCGGCAACATGTTTGTCACCCAGCCCCTGGACAGGGAGGAGAAAGCCTCCTTCCACGTAAGACACAACATCTCATCTGCTTCTGTAGTTGCTCCATCTCCAATTAAATCTGTCTCAATATTTCACTCCTGTGTCTGTGTGTGGGGGAATGCACCTCGGCTTTCCTCACCCCCTTTTGTTCCTGTTTCTGCCGAAATGCATTCAGAGGAAAGTCTCTTCCGTACCTTCAAACAAGCCTCTCAAGATTTGAATGATCCTGGAGCCAACAATAAAGAGAGGAACAGCTTGACAAAACACACTGGCATTTATTGTACAGTAGATTGGGGGTTTAGCTGCACGGTGCACCAAAGGACGGAAATAACAGATAGAGAACGGCAGCCGAGGTGATGTGAAGGAAAACTGTTGTCTGTTCATACCATGAGCACTAATGAGCAGGTGCAGCTTCACTAGTATGTGCACATGTCTGCATCTGCAAATTGGTACAAGTGTGTGTGCGTGTGTGCGTGTTAGCGTGCATGTTTGTGAAACCCTGCAGACTGATAAATGTTTGTATTTTTATCCAACTCAGCTTGTTTTCACCTTCATCTTGGCTCACTCCTTTAGTGTGTCCTTCCAACTTTCTTTTTTTATTTATTTTTCTCTCTTTTCCTTTTCTGTGCATGATAGGCTCTCTCATTACAACTGTCATGCTGCTAATCAATAGGGCAACCTGACAGCTATACAGTGAGCCTGCATGTGGCCAATTTGATTTAACACACACACACACACACACACACACACATTTCCCTCTCTGGAGCCTCGGGTTAAACTGCTTTGTAGATATTTGAGTTAAAAATCCAGACCACTCGAGACTTGTGCTAACACCAGCCTATTGGTTCTTGTTCAGTCATTAGAGGTTTTGGTTCATATCAGCCAAGACTAACACCTGCACTTGAGGTGAGTGGAGTTGTTGCGCTCGCTGCGCCCACATGCCTGTCAGTGTGATAGATGGTTGTGCAGCTGATAGGGCTAATATAACAACTTGCTCAAGTTTAGAGGCTGGATGGGATTCACTGCTCACACACAGCAGTACCCTCTGGGGAACTGATTGGGAAGTTATATATATATATATATATATATATATATATACAATGATGGTATAAAAAATGTTTACAATGTGAAGGAAACATATTCACCTGCATCTAATTGTTGAAATCTAAATTTAATTGTGATTGTTTTTGAGAAAATATGTGTTTTGTCTAAATAATGCTATTAAGTAGAAGAAGACTACCAAGACACATTTAGATGTGCTTCATAATACTTAGATTTTACGTTTTATTTTCCAGCAATAGGCATAACCCCAAGGTATCCTTGCTGCCTCTCTTTAAAGTCTGAGCTATTTTTCTTGAATATTCTGAAAAAGATATATACATTGTTGACTTTTTTGTTTTATTTTAATCTTATAATCTTGGTATATATTTTTTTTACTTTCAGCTTTTGGTTCAAAATAATTATTCTAATTCTAACAATTTAAAATGTAATTCAATAAAAAAGCAGTAAATTTGTAAATATTCTATGCATTATTTTTGCAATTAGTGCTCCATAGAAGTCTCAATGATTGTATTTTTCATGCTTGTGCATGAGTATATATTTTTTCTGCTTGTGTGCAAGTGCGTGCGTGTGTGTGCGCGTGTGTGTGTGTGTGTGTGTGTGTGTGTGTGTGTGTGTGTGTGTGTGTGTGTGTGTGTGTGTGTGTGTGTGTGTGTGTGTGTGTGTGTGTGTGTGTGTGTGTGTGTGTGTGTGTGTTGACTTTCCACTGCTGCTCATGCTCTCAGCCAGCAAATTGGGATCAATAAAGCAGCCATGTTATTGGTCCTCAGAAAAGCACAGCCTCTCTGTAAACATCTGACAGGGCCCAGAGTGAAAACAGCATGCTAGGTTGTCTGCACTTCAACTTCAATGCACCTCCTATTTAGACTGCACTGCCCCTCGCCGCCTGTGATGTGATGTATGATTTAGTGCAAAGAGAATTCTAGTCAGCGCTTGACCCAGGGGAAATTTTGTCCATGACTTGCTTTCTTCCAACTTGACAGGAAGTTCCCGGCTCTGCTGTTTGCTCGTAGGCCAAACTTTGCTTGTTAGTTTTTTGGTTCAAGGGAGAAAGAGAGAAAAGGCTCCAGTTTTTGACAGACTAGCATCAGGGGGAAGCGATCTGTGAGGTGGAGAGTGGGTGTTAGCCTATGTTTTGGTTTTGTCAGACTGCCTAACACAAAAAAATTGAGTAAATAAAACTCTTTCTGTTTGTTTTGTTTTATTTTGTTACGATTACAGACTTGAAGGCAGTAGTTCCCAACCTCTTTCCCTTAGAGCCCCTCTTATTGGCCCTACAGAATCTCCTTTCTACAGACAAAATAGAATCGTTTTCAGCTGAGAATTAAAGAATAACTATATTAATGATCTGAGTGTTTCATGTTAACTTGCACCTAATATTTATAAAATCTGTGTTTATCAATAAACTTCTAATGAAATATCATTAACAGTAAACACAGAGTTAGTTGGTTATAGAAATATCAGTTAAGTATTCAGGGGAAAGCACGTGTGCACCAGTTCAGATCCACATTCATATGTTGTGTGCAAGTTGATTTCACTCGACAGGAAAGAAAACTTAAAAATCCATAAAAATGCCTTTCGATTTTATTCCATAAAAGTGTCTGAGTCTTTCATCTTGTTCTTGAGTCTCTGCTGTATTTATGACATGCTAAAACAACCAGGTGTTAAATAATGCATTTGTTCCATTAACTACAGCTCCTATAAATGCAGTAGTGTGTCTTTAGTGAATCCAGGTGCACAGCGTCACTGCGGATCTGCTTTTACTGTTTTCTCAGTCTGTAGAGGGAGGGAAGGAGGGAGAATGCTGTAACTTTTTATCGTTTGGGTTTGGCCGGGTCTAATGAGTTTTTGGGAATCTGATTAAACAAACTCAGATTGACTATAACCGATGACTAAATGCAGGGTTGTGCAACTGATTATGATAAAACATTGTATTTACTTGACAGTTAAAAGGGCAAGAAAATGATTTCAAAATGGTAAAAACCAGATATATCCATTAAGCAAAACTTGTAGCAGCTATCCTTCTTTACACAGGGTTTTTATGATGTCAACTTCATGCACCTGATGATGTGCAGGAGGAAAATATGTGTCAGCTAAATACAGAAGAAGATGCTAATCTCTTTATTTATTTATTTATTTTTTTTTTTTTTGCCACGGTGCCAATTTCATACATTAGCTTCCAAGGGACAACAAGAATTTTCAAGGTAAACTGAGGAGCAGGAAGATTTTGGGTATTAGCAAAATTGCTATTCATGTTGATAGCACTATGTGTTACTCATACACAGTATGGTATAAGGTATAAGGTATAAGGCAGGGTGACCTTTTTGTGCATCTGGCTTTTTGTGTGTTACTGATTTAAGGTGTTATGTGGGTGTATGAGGCCACAGTGGCACCTACTTGACTGTATGCCAGGCAATCCCTCTTTTTGGTGCAGTTTTCAAACAGGAGGTGTAGGTGGAGTAAGACTATAGTAGGGGATGAGTCTTACACCTTAAAAAGCAACTAGACCATTTTGGGGTGCTATAACAGCCCCTTGTGTCCATTTTAAACTGTTTAAACTAACCGTATTCCCCTCCCCCTTGTCGCGCGCCCCTGTTTTCAAACCAGCTGACCAAAGAAGACTCTTGTTTGGCCCCTTTAGCTAGTTTTGAATTGGACGCCATTTATCTTAAGAGCTGCCCTAATTCTTGGTTCAACAGGGTGTTGAAAATATTTCTTCATGTTTAGGTTTTGAAGTGCTTGTGATTTTTCTCTAAGGAAAACACTGCAACAACAGTTGAGGCTTATGGCTATAGTGATACTAAAAACAACAATGCATTGCTCAGTGAAGAGAAAATCCAGCAGCAGTGTAATGACAGTAGCAGGTCTCAACGTCCTGCAATCATTACCAAAAATGTCCTCAACGTGTACACTAAACCTTCCGAAACATCTTTTTATAACAACCTCAGTGTGTATTCACTCATTACTATCTGTAATTGCTGTAGAAATGCTGCAACAAAGTCCCAGGTAAGGACAAGAAAAGTTGTTCTGATAAAAAAAAAGTTTTTGAATTCTCCTTTGGAAATTCAAAGTTGATTCGAAGTCATCTTTACTGGCCAGGCTGTTCTGCATGACTTGATAGCACTAAGTGGCCGCACCTGAGGATTTGTGTCACGATGGGCAATGCTGTGTCACCTTAGGAAGACTTGTGGTGGGGGATACAAGGTTCTTTCCTGGGGCCACTCCTCTTTGCTTTTTATTTACTTCCCTTGGGGACTCCCCTGCGCAGTCATGGCATTAAGTTTCATCTTTATGCAGATAACTGCCAGGTTTATTTTCCTCTGTTTCCAGGGGAGAGGGGTTCCATTTCTGATCTTCTGGCTTGTTTGAATGATATAAAGTCCTTGCTCGCAGCTTATCATGTCCATGTGAATGAGAGCAAAACTGAGCTTATTACCTTCATACCAAGTAGTAAAGTGGGTGTGAGTTCTGCTCCCAATGTAAATGTTCTCTCTCCCTACCAGAAGTCAGTTGTCACCAGCCTGGGCATGAGGCTGGATACAGAGTTCAAATTGAAAGCTCACATGAATATTGTTGTATCGCATGTACTGCATCAATATCGCCTGTTTCTTTAACCCGCGATGGCTAACCAAAATCAAGCCCATGCAGTCTCGAGCGCATCTGGACTCTGTGCTCCATGCATTTGTTTATCCAAGCTCGACTATTGATGTTGGGCTAAGGCAGGCAGCACTGACTACGTTTACATGCAGCCAATATCCGGGTTATGATCGGGTTAAGGTCAGTATTCGGGTTTCTGAGTTGATCAGAATAACCCGTTTACAAGCATAAATAGAAAGAGTTACCCCTAACTTGCATAACCCGATTTAAATGCGGACGTTGGGGTAGCATCAAGATGTATGGACTACATCCAGACGCAATATGCCTCATTTCCGGTTCTTCTTGTTCCGGTATCCGTGAAAACAACAACATGTTTCCCAGTTCGGAAGAGATAGCGACCGCGTTTGTTTGCGCTTTAGTTTCTTCGTCACTCCAAAAGTGTGGTGCTGTGCCGCGACTCGCCATTTTGCTCCCAACTTGTTTACTTCCGGTGTTCTGGCGCATACAAGAGTCTCGCTACTCAAAAGACCAAGATTCCTTGCGAACAGAGCATGCGCAGAACACAGGCTTTGATGGGGATATCCCGATATGCGTTTACACGACCAAACAATCGGGTTAGAAAAGGGTTACCCCCAGGTGTAGTAACCGGGTTTTTAAAAACCCGGTTATTCAATTCAATTCAATTCAAGTTTATTTATGTAGCGCCAAATCACGACAAGAGTCGTCTCAAGGCATTTCACATAATAAACATTCCAATTCACTGTTCATTAAGCCAATCAGAAATAATGTTTCCTATATAAGGAACCCAGCAAATTGCATCAAGTCACTGACTAGTGTCAGTGACTATACAGCAATCCTCATACTAAGCAAGCATGCAGCGACAGTGGAGAGGAAAACTCCCTTTTAACAGGAAGAAACCTCCAGAGAATCCTGGCTCAGTATCAGCAGCCATCCTCCACGACTCACTGGGGATTGAGAAGACAGAGCAGGCAGACACAGACACACACACACACACACACACACACACACACACACACACACACACACACACACACACACACACACACACACACACACACACACACACACACACACACACACACACATCTCTCTCTATTCACACACACACACACACACACACACACACACACACACACACACACACACACACACACACACACACACACACACACACACACACACACACACACACACACACACACACACACACACACACACACACACACACACACACACACACACAAGACAAGCAATGTGTCTATAGCCATATTGTGATGTCCCAGTAAATATTGTATTTATTGAAAGATAAACTTTATTGTATTTATCCTAGTGGATCTATAATTAAACGGATAAACTAGTATTAGCACATCAAAAGTCAATGAAAACAAGAAGTTATTATCAGGAGAGAGAGAATGTATTAGTGGTTAGCAGCAGTGTGCTAGTCGATGGCCCCCTCCATGAGGCCACCACAGCTCAGCAGAACGTCATTGTAGCTTCTTCTGGGGAGAAAAACACTTACAGAGAAAATAAAGTTAACAGCTGAAATTGCACAAAATAGTACAGTTAAAGAGCAGACTGTAGAATAAAGCAGTAGAGTGTGAAAAGTGGTCAGTGTGTCCTCCAGCAGTCTAAGCCTATAGCAGCATAACTACAGAGTTAACTCTGGATAACCTATCCTATTTAGATGGAGGTATGTTGGAGTCAGGGCAAGGGAGAGCCGTCTTTACCGACTGTACACTCCACCTCCCTGTAATCCCCCACTTGTCCAGATTTAGGCTAACATCAGATTTTAACTATAGGCCCTATCAAATAAAAATGTTTTAAGCCTATTCTTAAAAGTAGACAAAGTGTCTGCCTCACGGACTAAAGCTGGGAGCTGGTTCCACAGGAGAGGAGCCTGATAACTAAAAGATCTGCCTCCCATCCTAAGTTTAGATATTCTTGGAACCACCAGTAGACCTGCAGTCTGAGAGCGAAGTGCTCGGTTAGGAACATATGGAACAATCAGATCACTGATGTATGATGGAGCTTGATTATTAAGAGCTTTATATGTGAGAAGAAGGATCTTAAAATCTATTCTGAATTTAACAGGTAGCCAATGTAGGGAAGCTAAGACAGGAGAGATATGATCTCTCTTTTTAATTCTCATCAGAACTCTAGCTGCAGCATTTTGGACAAGCTGAAGACTTTTAACTACATTCTGTGGACTTCCTGAGAGTAATGAATTACAGTAATCCAGTCTTGATGTAATAAATGCATGAACTAGTTTTTCAGCATCACTCCTGGAAAG
>SSNQ01034115.1:0-27879 GCA_006942095.1 Nothobranchius kuhntae | reverse complement strand
CACACACACACACACACACACACACACACACACACACACACACACACAAGACAAGCAATGTGTCTATAGCCATATTGTGATGTCCCAGTAAATATTGTATTTATTGAAAGATAAACTTTATTGTATTTATCCTAGTGGATCTATAATTAAACGGATAAACTAGTATTAGCACATCAAAAGTCAATGAAAACAAGAAGTTATTATCAGGAGAGAGAGAATGTATTAGTGGTTAGCAGCAGTGTGCTAGTCGATGGCCCCCTCCATGAGGCCACCACAGCTCAGCAGAACGTCATTGTAGCTTCTTCTGGGGAGAAAAACACTTACAGAGAAAATAAAGTTAACAGCTGAAATTGCACAAAATAGTACAGTTAAAGAGCAGACTGTAGAATAAAGCAGTAGAGTGTGAAAAGTGGTCAGTGTGTCCTCCAGCAGTCTAAGCCTATAGCAGCATAACTACAGAGTTAACTCTGGATAACCTATCCTATTTAGATGGAGGTATGTTGGAGTCAGGGCAAGGGAGAGCCGTCTTTACCGACTGTACACTCCACCTCCCTGTAATCCCCCACTTGTCCAGATTTAGGCTAACATCAGATTTTAACTATAGGCCCTATCAAATAAAAATGTTTTAAGCCTATTCTTAAAAGTAGACAAAGTGTCTGCCTCACGGACTAAAGCTGGGAGCTGGTTCCACAGGAGAGGAGCCTGATAACTAAAAGATCTGCCTCCCATCCTAAGTTTAGATATTCTTGGAACCACCAGTAGACCTGCAGTCTGAGAGCGAAGTGCTCGGTTAGGAACATATGGAACAATCAGATCACTGATGTATGATGGAGCTTGATTATTAAGAGCTTTATATGTGAGAAGAAGGATCTTAAAATCTATTCTGAATTTAACAGGTAGCCAATGTAGGGAAGCTAAGACAGGAGAGATATGATCTCTCTTTTTAATTCTCATCAGAACTCTAGCTGCAGCATTTTGGACAAGCTGAAGACTTTTAACTACATTCTGTGGACTTCCTGAGAGTAATGAATTACAGTAATCCAGTCTTGATGTAATAAATGCATGAACTAGTTTTTCAGCATCACTCCTGGAAAGTATGCTTCTAATCTTAGCAATATTCCGAAGGTGGAAAAAGGAAATCCGACAAACTTGTGAAACCTGGGATTTGAATGACATGTCCTGGTCAAAGATAACACCAAGGTTCCTTGCTTTGTTCTCGGAGATTAATGTAATGCCATTAAGGTCAGGCGATTGGCTAAGCAATTTCCTTTTCTGGATTTCTGGTCCAAAGATGAGAACTTCCGTCTTGTCTTGATTTAAAAGCAAGAAGTTAAGAGTCATCCAATTTTTTATGTCCTCAAGACAAGCCTGTAATCTACCCAACCGATTAGGTTCATCAGGGTTAATGGATAAATATAACTGAGTATCGTCAGCATAACAGTGGAAGTTTATCCCATGCTGTCTAATGATTTTACCAATTGGGAGCATATATATAGTAAAAAGAATTGGTCCAAGCACTGAACCCTGTGGTACTCCGCAAGTAACCCTGGAGTATGAAGAAGATTTGTCATGTACATTTACAAAATGAAATCTGTCAGACAGGTAGGATTTAAACCAGCCTAACGCTGTTCCTTTGATCCCTACAACATGTTCAAGTCTTTCTAAAAGAACATTGTGATCAACTGAGTCAAAGGCAGCACTGAGATCTAACAAGACTAGAACAGACACAAGATTCTTATCTGAGGCCATGAGAATATCATTTGTAACTCTCACTAATGCAGTTTCAGTACTGTGATACTCTCTAAAACCAGACTGAAATACTTCAAACAGAGCATTAGTGTTTAAATGCTGACATACTTGGATGGCCACTATTTTCTCCAGGACTTTGGATAAAAATGGAAGGTTAGATATTGGTCTATAATTCATTGGGTCATCTGGATCCAGAGAAGGCTTCTTAAGTGAAGGTTTGATTACAGCAAACTTAAAATCTTGTGGTACATACCCATTTACTAAGGATAGATTGATTATATCTAGAATGGGGGCAGTAACCAAAGGAAATGCATCTTTAAATAATTTGGTTGGGATTGGATCCAAAATGCAAGTTGAAGGTTTAGATTAAGCTAATATTTTTGATAACTGAAAGCTCAACTGGATCAAAACGGTTCAAGCACAGATGAGGTTCTAGAGTCACCTCTGAAGCTGCCTCACTTACTGAGGAAGAAGAAATCGCATTAGGGAGGATGCTAAAGATTTTGTTTCTAATAGAATCAATTTTACTTGTAAAAAATCCCATGAAGTCATTGCTGCTGAGGGCTAAGGGAATAGATGGCTCAGAGCTATGATTCTGTGTAAGTTTAGCAACTGTACTGAAAAGAAATTTAGGATTATGCTTATTCTCCTCAATTAATGCTGAAAAATAAGCAGTTCTAGTTTGTTGAAGCTTATTTTTATAAAGCACAAGACTATTTTTCCAGGACAGGTAGGCCTCCTCATGGTGCGTAGAGCGCCATGTTCTCTCCAATTTCCTAGAGTTTTGTTTTAAGGCTCGTAGATGAGAGTTAAACCAGGGAGCCAACTTCCTGTCCCTAATTACCTTTTTTTTAAAGGGGCAACATCATCTAATGCCACACGTAAAGAGGAATTCACATGATGAACTAAGGCATCAATTTGTGAGGGGCTAGAACTGAAAATATTGCCCTCTGCTACAAGCCTCTGAGATGCTGAGGACAGTAAAGATGGAACAATTGATTTAAAAGACGCAACTGCGTTGTCAGATAGAGACCGACTATAATGAAATTTACTTTCATGTCTCGAGAACTCAGAAAGTGGTCCGAGAGGACTGGATTATGTGGAAAGACTGTTATTTCCTCACACTCAATGCCATAAGTCAGCACAAGGTCCAATGTATGATGGCAGGAGTGGGTGGAGCTATGTATTCTTTGAGTAAAACCAATTGAGTCTAAGATATTACTAAAGGCTACATTGAGGCAATCATTTTCGATGTCCACATGAATGTTGAAATCCCCCACTACAATGACCTTATCAGTATTTAGCACCAAATCAGATAAAAAATCAGAGATCTGATCCAAAAACTCAGAGTAAGGGCCTGGTGGACGATATAAAACTACAAACAAGAGTGGTTTTACAGTTTTGCTATCTGGATTAGGAAAACTACAAATAAGATGTTCAAACGAACAGTAACTATTAATCTGTAAGGGACTGATTAATAAGTCCGAATGAAAAATGGTTGCCACTCCTCCTCCTCGCCCTGTACTTCGAGCAATATGATGATTTAAATAATTTGAAGGAGTCGACTCGTTTAAGCTAACATAGTCCTCTTGCTGCAGCCAGGATTCTGAGAGAGAGAGCAAAGAGATCTGATTATCACAAATCAACTCATTAACTAACAAAGTCTTAGAAAAAATGGATCTAATGTTCAACAACCCACATTTAATTTTTCTAGTTTTCTGCTCAGTTGAATTTGTTCTAATATTTATGAGATTTCCATGATTTGCTTTATTAAGCCTGATATTTATTCTGTGTGGTTTTGGCCGTGGGCAGGACACTGTCTCTATGGGGTAGTGGGTGGGTAACAGTACAGAAGCTGCAGAGGGGTGGGTTAAACTACGACTCTGCTTCCTGGTCTGGACCCTGGGTTGTCAGGGAGGACTAATAAAACTGGCCATGTTCCTAGAAAGAAGAGCTGCACCATCCAAAGAGGGATGGATGCCGTCTCTCCGCATCAGACCAGGTTTTCCCCAAAAAGTTTTCCAATTATCAATGTAGCCCACGTTGTTTTCAGGACACCACCTAGACAACCAGCGGTTGAAGGACAGCATGCGGCTAAACATGTCGTCACTGGTCCGATCAGGCAGGGGGCCAGAGAAAATTACGGAGTCCGACATTGTTTTGGCAAACTTACACACCGAAGCAACATTAATTTTAGTGACCTCCGATTGGCCTAACCGGGTGTCGTTACCGCCAGCGTGAATAACAATCTTACTGTATTTACGCTTATCCTTAGCCAGCAGTTTCAGATAAGATTTAATGTCGCCCGCTCTGGCCCCAGGTAAACATTTAACTATGGTTGCTGGAGTCTCTAATGCCACGTTTCTGACTATGGAGCTGCCAATGATCAGAGTCGGCTTCTCAGTGGGTGCGTCACTGAGCGGGGAAAATCTATTAGAAACGTGGACGGGTTGGTGGTGGCCCACGGGCTGGGTTCTATGCTTCCTGCGTACCGTCACCCAGCCGGCCTGAGGTCCCGGCTGCTCGGGTTCCACTGGAGGGTCGCTACGTGGTTGTTCTGAGCTAGTTAGCCCCACGCTAACTAAGTAACTACGGCTGTTTACCGGTTTTTCAACAGCGCGGAGCCGGGACTCCAATTCCGACACCCTCGCCTCCAAAGCTACAAAAATGCTACATTTATTACACATACCATTATCACTAAAGGAGGCAGAGGAGTAACTAAACATGTGACACAAAGAGCAAGAGATAGGAGACAGAGAAGCAGAGACAGAAGTAGCCATAGCCGTGCTGAGGCTATGCTAACTGGACGAGCAAACTGTTCAGTACCAAATAAACTGCGTGCAAACTCAAATGGTTCCCTAAAAGCTAGGTGGAACAACAGAAAATGTGTGTTTTAGCGTGCTTTTGTGCTACAATAACTCAGAGATATCCAAGTACAGAGAAATTAAATCAGCTTTAGCAAGCCCCGAACACCAAACAGCTACACGGAGTGCAACACTGAAAACAGGAAACAGGAAACGCCTTACCGCCAGGTGCAGCCAATCAGCATGTATGAGCATATCCGGGTTTTTGGCGGTGTTTACAAGGACCTGCGGAACCGGGTTATTGTGAATATTCGGGTTTTAAAAGGGTTACTGGCTGCATATAAATGCACTGATTGAGACGTCTACAGTTGGTTCAGAACTCTAAAGCCAGATTTCTGACAGGGACAAGGAAGTCAGCACACATCACTCCTGTGCTGGTCTCATTACGTTGACTCCCTGTAGGTTTTCAGGCTAAATTTATAGTTCTGTGCTATGTCTTCTGGTCTCTTTATGTGGGTGCTCCACCATATTTGGCAGCACTAATAAAAAGACATACTCCATTACAAACTCCACGCTCTGCTGACCTGGAGCAGACTAGGTACAGGTCTAGAGGTGATCTGGCTTTCTCGGTCTTGGCTTCTTTTCTCTGGAATGAGCTTCGACTTGATATTAAACTGTCACCATCACTGCAGGTCTTTAAGAGTTGTTTGAAGACTCAATTTTATCGTTTGGCTTTTAAGTGACTGTTTTATCATTTTATGGTACTTTTACATTTTGTGCGTTGCTTTTATATCTGAATCTTGCTTTATCTCCTTTTTATTGCTCTCTATGTTTTTAGTGTACTTTATGTTCAGCGTCTTGGGCTCCTGCAAAGACAGTGGAAGGCACTATATAAATAAAGATTGATTGATTGATTGATTGATTGATTAATTGATTGATTGATTGATTGATTGATTGATTGATTGATTGTTCAGTCTATTTTTTTATGTTATGGCCCAACAAGCATTTAATGTTGTTGCAATACCATCAGCAAACCCTAATACAGGGGTGTCAAACTCAAATTCACACTGGGCCAAAATGAAAATCTGGGACGAAGTCGGGGGCCAAACTTTATAATTTTTGAAAAAGTGACGGCAAATTTGCTCTTTTTCTTTAATCAACATATATGCAATTTTGAACTTTTTAATTTGGAAACAAACTTATTTTTGCATTAACACTGAATGTTGAATAACCAAATTACACACGAGCAAGTCAGTTTTAAATAAAACACATCAGTGGTATTCATTACTTGTGGTATGTTCAGCATTTTTAAAATCTATTCAGGATTTATGTTTTCTTCTTCATTTTTCTTGTTTTTTATTCTCCTTTTTTTTCTCCTATAATGTGTCATCGCTGCTGTGACATCTAGCTTTCCCCACTGAGGAACATTAAAGGGAGTTTCTATTCTATTCATCTATCTGCAGCCTTTCCTGTACTACTGTAGGTTAAATCTTTTCTCACGGGCCAACAACAAAAAATAAAATATCTGAAATGAAAATGCAATATCTCACCTGTTAACTTTCATGTTTTGGAGCAGAAAAAGAGCATAAAGCCAAAATATTTAAAGCTCAGTTTGCTCCACTGATTTACTGTTGTTACGTCCCTCAGCTCGCTAGGAGAGATGTGTAGGAGGGAGTAAAAGATGTGTGTAGGTTTAATAATAACCAAGTAAATGTGTCTCCAACAAAGGATTTTATTAAACAAACACAAGGAGCTGCTATTTACAAAACGGAAAAGGGTTAACATAAAGCACCAAGCCAAAAGGGCTGGTAGGAGGAGAACTAACTAACTAACTGAAATATTCGTTTACAAATAAAACACTAAACTGATGAGAGACGTCCTGATAAGCAGAGACGCTCGGGGGAAATCCAAAAGCGGACCCGAAGGCCAGTCCAAAGTCAAAGTTTACCAGAAATCCTATTGAATGAGAGTCATAATCCTAAAGGACCACTAACCAAATCACACGAGCACACGAGGAGAAGAGAGAAGCCTGAACACCTTTGTGCCCACACTTCCCTGTACCTTCTCCCAGATTGAGGGCAGGAGAGCAGCTTTTAACAGCTGTTCAGGGATTACTGGTAATTGAAAACAGCTGGGCACCGGGAGACGGGCGAGGCAGAAGCCACTGAGGCCATCTTGTGGCCGAAAAGGGGCAAGTCACGGATGAACTGTGATGCTCACCTGTTCCAGCTAGATACCCGCATCATGGGGTTGAGCTCTTGGCTGAGGAGGAGACTCCTGTTGTTTTGTTCATCTTCATCATAATAATGACAACATTAGATGACAACAGGTTCTCACATAGGTTTGTGCTGCTGAACATGTCTGAGCAGCTTGACCACGTTGCTGTGTGTCGGGGAGGTAAAATAAAAATAACAGCAGCCAGCCACAGAGTCATGCTGATTTCAGCATGTCGCTGCTCGCTGGAGCTATATCAGCAATGTATGGAAGTTAGTTGGAAAACTTTCTCTTTCAGTTGTGAACACATTACTGAGCGATTAAAATCTCCGTTTCTGGACTTCAATGTCAGCAAACAGCTGAGTAAACTCGGCGCTGAGTGAGAGGAGTGTTTAGTTTGTGCGAGACAGCGGCGCTGCAGACACCGGCAGCAGACGCTGGAAAAAATACAAAGGAGGGGGCGCTTTTGCTCCACTTAGCGCTAACGCCGCAAAGCATTATGGGAGTTGTAGTATTTGCGGTAAAATCGGCCAGCGGGTCAGTTTTAATATATTTTTGATATTTATGTCAGGGGCCACATAAAAATGCTGCGGGCCTTGTGTCTGACATATGTGCCCTAATAGTATAAATAAAACATGGAAGTTGCATCAAATATGAACCATGATGCCTCCATGATGCTTTAAGTCCCGCCCACTTCATGTGAGTTAAAATGTGAATATTTTCCTGATTTAAATGTAAAATAAACTTCAGGAAAGTTTCCAGGTGGTGATTTGTGTTGTCCTCACTTTGCTCCCAAATACAGATTTTTTTTAATTTAACTGAAATAAGAAACTGTAACTACACTTTCAATAGATGGCTTATTAAGCTAAAAATGTTTATGTTTATGTATTTAGCAGACGCTTTTGTCCAAAACGACTTACAAGTGATAATATAAAGTGATAAATAGTTCCTAAATCAAAAACGTCAACTGACGTCAGTAAAGAAATCAGAATTTTATCAACCCTTCTTTGTAAAGAAAATATTATTTGCAAGAACTGCAAAGGTTTCTCTGCATTGTGTTTGAAAATAAATATGTATACAACTATGCCTCTATGATCAACAGCAATAGCATCAATATTTTATCAGAACAGAAAAGAAACTCCCGCAAAATCATCAATGAGGCAAGTACAAACTGTGTTTTTCCTCTGTTGTTGGTCTAGTTATGCCGAAGCTCACCCTGGAGAATTGTGATGCCTCTTCACACAGATATATTTGCAGTCTCTACAACGTTCTCTCCTCCAGACCTTCAGATCATATTTTCAGGGTTGTTGCTGAGCTCACAAACATAAACAAATTCAAAGGAACAGACACAAGAAGATGGTGACAGAAATGCAAATTAACTAATGTGTTCAAATGTATAGATTTTAGAGACCAAGTATGAGCATGCAGAACCGAGTGCTTCCGCAGAGTGGACAAGGTTAGAGCAGCTTTCTCACAAATACATAAAATGCTTCATTATCACACATTCAAATGTGCACCCATGTCCTGGCGCAGTCACACACATCGCTGTCACACATCCTCAGTGTGCTGCATGTTCACAGCTGAGAAAACAGATTGGGATTGTTTGTTTGTTTGGTCTCCTTTCCCTGTTTGCTTGCTCTGCTTCAGCCAATGGAAAACGAGCATCTTGAGGATCATTAAGAGGCTAAAGAGGACTCTTTTGATCAGTTGTGTTTGCCTTCCCAGCATGTTTCTTCTGTGTTAATCTGCACCAGCATGTGTCTGGATTGGTGTTTGGACTGGATGCGTATAACTGCTCATGACCGCACGTCTGGGAGAAGTTTGAGGTGTCCTCGACAGGCGGGCACCAAAGCCTACATGTCTGGTGAAAGCGTTTGGGTGAAAGCAGGTGCTGACATTTAATCTTTCACGTCATTGGGACAATTCATCATGGTTCCCTGTAAAGAAGGCTGCCAGGCCGCTCCTCCCTGAATATGTACAGACTAAATATTTGTCCGGAAGAGTGTCTTATCCGTCCGGAATGAGGACCCTCCTCTATTTAGCATACCAAGTTGTTCTGGTACAGTTCTGGCGAGGATATGAATTTTGAGAGTAATGGAAGTCACGGCGAACAGAGATGCTTTTGGTACCAGAGCTATTACAAAGCCTTGTGTGGTGTTAGATATCATTAGTAGGGATTGGTGGGGAGTTGAGGATGTTCAACAGCAGTAGTGAAGATTAAGGTGTCCACTGTAGATGATGATTACTTCTGTCAGTCCCCCCTGTTCAAACCGGCACTCCCCCACACTGCCTCTTTGTGTTTCCATCTCTCATTTACTCGCACAAGTAAGTCACTCTCCTCCCTTCCCCATCTCCTGTTCCTTTTTCCTGCCACACGTTTTCCCCCCTTCTCTTCCTTCTCTCCTCTTTTCTCACACAAAGCATTGTCAAGAAGCAGCTCATCGGGCGGGGACATCCATCCAAATGGCTGGCTTTGTCAAAACACACCAAGACAAACATTCTGCTTGAACAAAAAGAGCCACAGCTTGAGCCGCAACACCTCTCTGATGTTCTAGGCCTCTGGCTGTGCTAACAACAAAATAAGTGCCGTTTGTGTGTCTGGAACATTTCACTGTTTTGCCTCCTCTGTGCTGATGTGGTCCGCGCCAAGATACCAACAGGATCCTCATGCCCCATTGGCAAACGAGGAGCAGAATGTCTGCCAGTTAGATAGAGTTGCCAATTAACAAAATCAAGGTTCCGTTGTGTGCTGAGTTTGTTCCAGCCCAGAGAATCTGCAGCGCCTCATATCCATCAAGCCAGCGACTTGTTTTCAAAGACAGATGAGCTACATCTAGAATATTCATAGAAACCTAGGTTTTGCACTGAATGCTAATAATGATCACTCTCTTTTATGTGTGTATCTGCAGCTGCGTGCTCATGCAGTGGACATGAATGGGAACCAGGTGGAGAACCCAGTTGATCTGTACATCTACGTGATTGACATGAACGACAACAGACCTGAGTTTCAGAACCAGGTTTATAACGGCTCTGTGGCCGAAGGCTCCAAACCCGGTAAGACTGCAGTGATGACATTTACCACTTTGTATTACCAGGAAGGTCAAACTAATTCTCATTGGGAAAATCTCTTCAATACAAACAAAATTTATATAAAAAGGGTAGAATTGTTAAGAGGGAACATTGTGTGGTGATCAATACGCTGACATGTTAGGAACCTTACAGGAAGTAATCTAACCGTTGACCAAAAGGAACAGAATTGCCCCCTAGTGGCCAGCTGCAGTACTTTCTATGTAAATGAATAGGATGAATGGGTTTTCAGACTAAACAAAATTATTCCCTCGATAGCTAACATACAGTGGGTATGGAAAGTATTCAGACCCCCATTATTATTTTTTTATAATATGGTTGTTAAAATATAAAATGGCTTTTATATTACAGCCATTTGCCAAAATCTGTTAAATTATTATTTCCTCATTAATGTACACACAGCGCCCCATATTGAAAGTAAAACAGAATTTTAGAAATGCATTCAGATATTTTTTTAAACAAACTGAAATATCACATGTTCCAAAGTATTCAGACTCTTTGCTCAGTATTTAGTAGAAGCACCCTTTTGAGCTAATACAGCCATGAGTCTTCTTGGTAAAGATGTGCCTGGATTTGGGGATCTTCTGGCATTCCTGCTTTCAGATCCTCTCCAGTTCTGTCAGGTTGGATGGTGAAAGGTGGTGGACAGCCATCTTTAGGTCTCTCCAGAGACAGTCAATTGGGTTTAAGTCAGGTTTCTGGCTGGGCCTTGTAAGAACAGTCACAGAGTTGCTGTGAATAGAATAGAATAGAATAGAATAGAATAGAATAGAATAGAATAGAATAGAATAGAATATACTTTATTGATACCACAGTGAGGAAATTCACTTGTTACAGCAGCACCAACACTTAAGGGAATAATTTGAAAAAAATAAAAAAAACTATAACAAAGTTACGTGTATATACACAAAGGCAGTAGTCTAGTATTGTAACCTTCGACCACTAAAAACCACAAGTAAAAAAGGAAACAACTTGGGTTCCAACACTATGCAGCATACTACAAGAGACACGGGCATGCTATGTAAATCTGGTATTGAACGAGTATTGGACACATAATGAATATTGCATTGGTGTTATTGTGGAACATGACAATGCCAGTACAGCTTAAACTGAGGAGTTATACACTTACTGTAGAGGGGGTGAATGACCTATGGTAATGTTTTGTTTTACATCTGGGATGTCTCAGTCTGTCTCTGAAGGAGCTTAAAGCTTGGTTTATGCTTGACGCATTCACTTTCCGCGCGGTGATGCGGCTCGTGGATGGAACGCGCTTCACAACTCGCAGTGTTTATGGTTTGTGCGGCTCATCTCTGCGGTGAGCCAATATTCTCCCAAACTGAATGGGGCAGCATGGAGCTCTACGGCAAACATCCAACACTACACCATAGTAGAAGTAGAAATTACTGTTTACAACACGGCATTTCAGCATTTTTAACAGCGTTCTCGTCTTTTTCGACAGTACGAGCTATTTCTTTCCAAGAATTATTAACAATATGTTGATCACGGTGATCTCTGAGAGCTGAATCATACAAATGTCTGTATTTACGAACCTCTGCCATACTAGTTCTTGCCGGTCCGCCATGTTTTTCCGCGTCCGTCCGTCCGCGTGGTTAGAAATTTTCCGAGGTGCGTGTTGCGGAAATTCTGGGCCGTGCGGAGGCGCGGTGGAGGGGCGTGGTTGTTAAAATGATGCAAAATGACGCAACTTTTCCGCGCGGAGCTGTGCGGACCTTGCGGACGCGTCAAGCATAAACCAACCTTTACATGGTCTTCACAGTGGAATGCAGTGGGTGGGAGGTTTTTTTTTTTAAGATTGTGGTCATCTTCCCCAGCATTCTCCTACAGAAGCCTCTCCTTTGTTATGTCAGCTGTGTGCTTAGGGTCATTGTCATGTTGGAAGGTAAACATGTGGCCCAGTCTGAGGTCCTGAGCACTCCGGAGAAGGTTCTTGTCCAGGATATCCCTGTACTTGGCCACATTCATTGTTCCCTCGATTGCAAACAGTCATCCAATCCCTGCAGCTGAAAAAAACAGCATGATGCTGCCATTGCCATGCTTAACTGTGGGGACTGTATTGGAAAAGTGATGAGCTGTGCCTGGTTTCCTCCACACATATCACTTAGAATTGAGGCCAAAAAGTTCTATCTTCTTCTCATCTCAGGGTACTTCAGGTGTCTTTTAGCAAACTCCATGCGAGGTTTCATGTGTGTTGCACTAAGGAGAGGCTTCCGACGAGCCACTCTGCCATAAAGCTGTAACTGGTAGAGGGCTGCAGTGATGGTTGACTTTCCACAACTTTCTCCCATCTCCTGACTGTGTATATGGACCTCAGCCACAGTGATCTTTGGGTCTTTCTAAACCCTCTCCCACCAAGGCTCTTCTACCCCGGTAGCTCAGTTTGGCCAGACGGCTTGCTCTAGGAAGGGTTCTGGTCATCCGAAATGTCTTCCAGTCAAGGATTATGGAGGCCACTGGGCTCTTAAGAACCTTAAAGAGCAAGTAACGTCTAAATTAACTTTTTTTTTGCTGATGAACTGTATAAATGAGTGTCTAATAGTGTTTTAAATGTGTGTATTCATTATTTTACCATTTTGGTGCATTTTCTTTAAAAATTAAAAATTCTGCCACTGTATAGCGCCACCTTCAGCTTAAAACATAGAATTTGAGTCATTTTGAATAAATTTTAGCCAATGGCTAAGGAGTAAGATACTACTTAAACCAGTAGAGTACTACGTAGCAGCTCTGTGTCAAAGTTATAAAAGCAACGAGAGTCTTGGCAGAGATGTTTTTGTAACCTTGGCCAGATCTGCGCCTTGCCACAATTTTGTTTCTGAGCTCTTCAGGCAGTCCCTTTGACCTCTTGATTCTCATTTGCTCTGACATGCATTGTGAGCTATAAGGTCTTATAAAGATAGGTGTATGGCTTTCCTAATCAAGTCCAATTAGTATAATCAAACACTGATGGTCTCCAATCAAGGTGTAGGACCATCTCAAGGATGATCAAAAGAAACCGCCATCACCAGCAGTCTCCCGAAGTCAGAGCTGTGCTACCTGTCCAAGAGGCCCCTGCTCTGCAACCCAGGACTGAGCTCAAGGAACCCTCCAAGGCCAGAGTTGTGCCGCCTATTTCAGAGGCCCCTGCTCTGCGACCCACATCTGAGCTCCATCTGCCATCACAGCACCCTGCTCCAGCAGTGGTGCCTGGAGGACGCATCGCACCCTGCTTCGGCGGTGGTCCCAGAGGACGCATTGCATCCTGTTTCGGCGGTGGTCCCGGAGGACACATCGCATCCTGTTTCGGCGGTGGTCCCGGAGGACGCATCGCATCCTGCTCCGGCGGTGTTCCCAGAGGACGCTCAGGTTCCAGTCTCCGAGTCGGAGGTTCCATTTCCCGAGTTGACGCCTCCAGTTCCCGAGTCGATGCCTCCAGTCCCCGAGTCGTCGCCTCCAGCTCTGAAGTTGACATCTCCTGAGCCGCCACCGGCAGAGTCTAAGTCTCCAGCAGAGTCTACGTCCCAGTCTCAAGTCTCGAAGTCGACGTCCCCGTCTCAAGTCTCTAAGTCGACGTCCCCGTCTCAAGTCTCGAAGTTGACGTCCCCGTCTCAAGTCTCGAAGTCGAAGTCCCCGTCTCAAGTCTCGAAGTCGAAGTCCCCATCTCCAGTCTCGAAGTCGACGTCCCCGTCACCAGTCTCGAAGTCGACGTCCCCGTCTCTAGTGTCCCCACAAGTGTCTACGTCTCAAGTGTTCCAGTCTCCTGAGTCCCAGTCTCAAGTGTTCCAGTCTCCCGAGTCCCAGTCTCAAGTGTTCCAGTCTCCCGAGTCCCAGTCTCAAGTGTTCCAGTCTCCCTAGTCCCTGTCTCAAGTGTTCCTGTCACCATTGTCTCCAGAGTCCCCAGTGTTCCTGTCGCCAGTGTCTCCAGAGTCCCCAGTGTCCCTGTCGCCATTGTCTCCAGAGTCCCCATTGTTCCTGTCGCCATCGTCTCCAGAGCCCCCAGTGTTCCTGTCGCCATTGTCTCCAGAGTCCCCAGTGTTCCTGTCGCCAGTGTCTCCTGAGTCCCCAGTGTTCCTGTCGCCAGTGTCTCCAGAGTCCCCAGTGTTCCTGTCGCCAGTGTCTCCAGAGTCCTCAGTGTTCCGGTCACCAGTGTCTCCAGAGTCCCCAGTGTTCCAGTCACATTCCCCAGAGTCCCATGTGTCCCCGTTATCTGAGTCCCATGTGTCCCCGTTACCTGAGTCCCATGTGTCCCAGTTACCTGAGTCCCATGTGTCCCAGTTACCTGAGTCCCATGTGTCACTGTTACCTGAGTTCCATGTGTCCCCGTTATCTGAGTCCCATGTGTCCCCGTTACCTGAGTCCCATTTGTCCCCATTACCTGAGTCCCTTCCTCGTCCTCTGAAGTCTCTTCCTCGTCCTCCTCCTCCAAAGCCCCCGATCCCTGGATTTCCCAGCTCCAGGCTCCTGGTTCCCCGTCACCAGCCCCCAAGACTTGCCCGGTCCCGCCTCCTGGTTCCCCGTCGCCGGCCTCCGAGAGTCCCCTGGTAACTGGTCCCGCCTCGCCCGCCCTTGTGGGTTGTTTTTTGATTGGTCCCTCCTCTCCCGCCCTGTTGTTTCTCGTGTCCTGTGTTGTCTTTGTCTTTTGTTTGTGGTTTTGTCTTGTTCTTGTTTTGTGCGTCTGGTATCCGCCCTTGGGGGTGGGGGTGGGTGGGGGTGGGGGGGTTCTGTCATGTTCTGTGTCCCCTTGTTCCCCAGCCCCTCCAGTTCCCACTCCAGGTTTTCCTCTTGTGCCCCATTATTATCTCCAACCCTCTGTAGACTTCCCTCGGTGTCTTTCTGATCATTCCCCTTTCCTAATCTATCTTTATTTAGTCCTCCTTATCCCTCTAGTTATTAGTTGTTTATTTTTGGCCCTCAGTCTTTAGGTTTAGTTTTTGTGTTTTATAGTGCCCTCCTCTGGTTCTGTTCCCCATTTAGATACTATTATGCACCTGCTTTCCCTCCAGCCTTCACACACCTGCTGCCTGTTTCCCTAATTGCTCCTCTATGTGTATATAAGCCTTGTCTTGTCATTCAGTGTTTGTTGGTCCATTGTTGTTTGTCAGCATTGTTTTGGTGCTCTGTGTGAGCTTTGTTCTAGTCACCTGGTTTTGTGCTCTAAGTGAGCTTTTATCTCCTGTTTTTGGATTTTTGGATTTTTGGCTCGCTGCCCTTGGATTTATTTTTGTTCTTCCTGCAATAAAATGATTTTTACTTCATATCAACTCCTGCCTCTTGTCATCTGGGTAATCTGCATTTTGGGTCCTAACCATCCCCTCAACGTGACAGACTGGGCGAAAATGGCCTGCACGGCAGATTTCCAAGACGCAAACCACTGTTAAGCAGAAAGAACATTAGGGCTTGTCTCAATTTTGCTAAGAAACATCTCAATGATTGCCAAGGCTTTTGGGAAAATACCTTGTGGACTGATGAGACAAAAGTTGAGCTTTTTGGAAGGCAAATGTCCCTTTACATCTGGCGTAGAAGTAACACAGCATTTCAAACAAACAACATCATACCAACAGTAAAATATGGCGGTGGTAGTGTGATGGTCTAGGGTTGTTTTGCTGCTTCAGGAACTGGAAGGCTTGCTGTGATAAATGGAACCATGAATTCTACTGTCTACCAAAACATCCTGAAGGAGAATGTCCGGCCATCTGTTCGTCAACTAAAGCTGAAGCGATCTTGGGTGCTGCAGCAGGACCATGACCCAAAACACACCAGCAAATCCACCTCTGAATGGCTGAAGAACAACAAAATGAAGACTTTGGAGTGGCCTAGTCAAAGTCCTGACCTGAATCCTATTGAGATGCTATGGCATGACCTTAAAAAGGCGGTCCATGCTAGAAACCCCTCAAATAAAGCAAATAAAACAATTCTGCAAAGATGACTGGGCCAAAATTCCTCCAGAGCGCTGTAAAAGACTCGTAGCAAGTTATCGCAAACGCTTGATTGCAGTTATTGCTGCTAAGGGAGGCCCAACAAGTTATTAGGTTCAGGGGGCAATTACTTTTTCACACAGGGCAATGTAGGTTTTGATTTTGTTTTCTCCCTAAATAATAAAAACCATCATTTCAAAACTGCATTTTGTGTTTACTTGTGTTATCATTGACTAATGGATAAATGTGTTTGATGATCAGAAAAATTGTATGTGACAAACATGCAAAAGAATAAGAAATCAGGGAGGGGCAAATAGTTTTTCACACCACTGTAGTACTGAGTGGGCCCTCCTGGGCCCTCCCCTCACAACCTACTCTGGATACAAAGCAAACATGAAATCCCAAATGGTAACTACATCAACATACCAACAAAACTCATTACATCCACACCAGTGCAATATTCACATTTCAGTCTGGTTAAAATATTCCCCTTCACAGTGCCAGCAGGCTACAGAAATAAATGTGGGCCTGTTCCATACCACTTCGTCACACTCCCACTGAGAGGCGCCGAGCAGGGGTGGGCATACTAGTTGCCCTCCATCTTGGTGCCTGTACATCGGGGTTTACACCAGTGAATGAGAGGGTAGCCTCCCTCCGCCTACGTGTGGGGGGATGGGTTCTGACTGGTCTGTGCTAATGCACCAAGCTACAGTTTAGACTACCCACCCTTTTTGGAGACCTTGGAAGGGGTGCTGGAAAGCGCTCCTTCTGGTGACTCCCTCGTTCTGCTGGGGGACTTTAACTCTCACGTGGGCAACGACAGTGAGACCTGGAGAGGTGTGGTTGGGAGGAACGGCCCCCTGATCTGAATTTGAGTGGTGTTTTGTTATTGGACTTCTGTGCCAGTCATGGATTGTCCATTATGAACACCATGTTCAGACATAAAGGTGTCCATATGTGCTCTTGGCACCAGGATACCATAGGTCGGAGCTCGATGATCGACTTTGTTGTTGTTTCATCTGACCTGTGGCCGCAGAGAGGGGCGGAGCTGTCAACTGACCACTACCTGGAGGTGAGTTGGCTCAGATGGTGGGGAAGGATGCCAGTCAGACCAGGCAGGCCCAAACGTATCGAGAGAGTCTGCTGGGAATGTCAGTCAGAGTCTCTTGTCAGAAGGAGCTTCAATTCCCGCCTCCGACAGAACTTCTCCGGGGGAGGCGGGGGACACTGAGTCTGAATGGACCCTGTTCCATGCCTCCATTGTTGAGGCGGCCAACCGGAGCTGTGGTTGCAGGATTGTCGGTGCCTGTCATGGTGACAACCCCCAAACCCACTGGGGGACACTGGTGGTTAGGGATTCTGCCAAGCTGAAGAAAGAGTCTTATCAGGTCTTTTTGGCCTGTGGGACTCCAGAGGCAGCTGACGGGTACCGGCAGTCCTAGTGGAACGTGGCTCGGGTGGTCGTCAAGGCAAAAACCTGGGCATGGGAGGAGTTTGGTGAGACCATGGAGCAAGACTTCCGTACGGCTTCGAGGAAATTCTGGTCCACCATCCAGCGCTTCAGGAGGGGGAAAGCAGTGTGCTACCAACACTATCTATAGTGGGGACAGTGTGCTGCTGACCTCTACTCAGGACATTGTGGATCGGCGGGTAGAATATTTTGAAAACCTCCTCAATCCCACCGACAGTGAGGAAGCAGAGTCTGGGGTCTTTTAGTTGGCCTCTCAAATCTCTGGTGGTGAGGTCACTGAGGTGGTTAAAAAGCTCCTCTGTGGCAAGGCTCCAGGGGTGGATGAGATCCGCCCAGAGTTCCTTTACCCCTTCTTTCCACCGCAGCCGTCAGCAGCACGTTACTGCAGCAGCACGTCTTGCTCGCGTAAGCTGCTGCTTGGCCCTTCCCACGAGACGCGAAGCAGCAGGGGAGCAGCTGTCACCGACAGAGCATGAAGTCACACGAGTGACTTCGTCAGTAAACACAACAACAAGCACGAGAAAACTACAACATGGCTCCAAAAGGTTTGTGTTTTCTGTTCTGTCCGTTTTATAATTGCCAATACGGACCTGAAAAACAAAGGAGACCGCTAGCTAGGTGATACCTTCTCACGGGGCCGCTCCGTTAGTAACTTTTTTTAAAGTAAAGCAACCGGAAGGCAGTATGTTACTTTATTCAGAAAATCTCAGGAGCTTCGCTCCGTTTCCACGTCCGATTTCCTGTCTTTCCTTTCTTAAAAATGTCGAACTTGACCCGTTTCATTGGCGTTGCGCGCAGAAAATAGAACCAGCGCGTAAGGGCTGCGACATGCTGCTCCTGAGATGCGGCCGACTCGCGCTGCTGACTGCTGCCGATGGCTCAGGTGGAAAAGGTTCTGTTGACCACAGCTGTTCCTATCAGCAGCTATGACGTGCTGCTGCAGTAACGTGCTGCTGACGGCTCCGGTGGAAAGAAGGGGTAAGGCTCTGGATGTTGTGGGGCTTTGTTGGCTGGCGTGGCTCTGCAATATCGGGTGGACATCGGGGGCAATCCCACTGGACTGGCAGACCGGGGTGGTGGTCCCCTTATTTAAAAAGGGGGACCGCAGGGTGTGTTCCAACTACAGGGGGATCACACTCCTGAGCCTTCCTGTTAAGGTCTATTCAGGGGTTCTGGAGAGGAGGGTCCGTTGGTTATTTGAACCTCAGATTCAGGAGGAGCAATGTGGTTTTCGTCCTGGCCGTGGAACATTGAACCAGCTCTATACCCTTAGGGGGATCCTGGAGGGTATGTGGGAATTTGCCCAACCAGTCTACATGTGTTTTGTGGATTTGGAGAAGACGTTTGACCGTGTCCCTCGGGGGGCCCTGTGGGGGGTACTCCGGGAGTAAAGGGTACCAGGCCCTCTGATACAGGCTGTTAGGTTCCTGTGTGACTGGTGTCAGAGCTTAGTCCACATTGCCGGCAGTAAGTCGGGCTCGTTCCCAGTGAGAGTTGGACTCCGCCAAGGCTGCCCTTAGTCACAGATTCTGTTCATAACCTTTAATGACAGGATTTCTAGGTGCAGCCAAGGTGTGGAGGGCATCCGTTTTGGTGGCCTGAGGATCAGGTCTCTGCTTTTTGCAGATGATGTGGTCCTGTTGGCTTCATCAGAACGTGATCTTCAACTTTTGCTGGAGCGGTTTGCAGCCGAGTGTGAAGCAGCTGCGAAGAGAATCAGCTCCTCTAAATCTGAGACCATGGTCTTGATTCAGAAAAGGGTAGAATGCCTTCTCCGGGTCAGGGATGAGGTCCTTCCCAAGTGGAGGAGTTTAAGTATCTCGGGGTCTTGTTCATAAGTGAGGGAAAACTGGAGCGTGAGATCGATAGGTGGATTGGTGCCGCGTCTGCAGTGATGCCGGCATTGTACCGGTCTGTCGTGGTGAAGAGAGAGCGGAGTCAGAAGGCGAAGCTCTTGATTTACCGGTCGATCTACGTTCCTGCTCTCATCTATGGTCATGAGCTTTGGGTAGTGACCGAAAGAAGGAGATCGTGGATACAAGCGGCCGAAATGAGTTTTCTCTGAAGAGTGGCTAGGCTCTCCCTTAGAGATAGGGTGAGAACCTCGGTCATTCGGGAGGGGCTCGGAGTAGACCCGCTGCTCCTCCACATCGAGAGGAGCCAGTTGAGATGGCTTGTGCATCTGGTCAGGATGCCTCTTGGACGCCTCCCTGGTGAAGTTTTCTGGGCATGTCCAACCGGGAGGAGACCCAAAGGTAGGCCCACGACACGGTGGCGGGTCTATGTCTCTCACCTGGCCAGGGAATGCCTTGGGATTCCCCCGGAGGAGCTGGCCCAAGTGGCTGGGGAGAGGGAAGTCTGAGTCTCTCACCTTAGGCTACTGCCCCTGTGACCCAACTCCGGATAAGCGGATGAAAATGGATGGATGGATATTTAATTTAGGAAATCGTTCTTTGATTTAGCAACTGATCCGAGCTGTCAGTGTTAAGCATGAAAAATCCTGTAGGGCGACAAGGATGGACCTTGAGGAGAAAACATTATTTTTGACGATTTGTTATCTGTGTTCAAAGCTGCAGAGACTCTGAGCTCCAGCTGATGGGATGAAGGCAGGCCAATTTAAAGGGAACACATGCAGTCTCGTGTCTCCTTTTTGACCAGATGTTGAATGGTCAAACTGTACCTAAAAACTGACCATTGCTGGACGTTACAGTGTCAAGGTGCAATCATTGTTTATAAGACAGACAATTGGCAGCACCGGTAAACAGAACATATCTGGCTTCACTTTTCAACAACAGAAACTGGAGGAGATGTTTGTTCATTTTGTCACAGCAAATTTAAACATTCTGTAATCTAAACATTAAAAGTTTAAAAGTGTGGAACACTGGAAAAACATTTTTTAAATTTTTTTTCATGCAGGCTGAACATGAAAATAAGTCTCCTGCACCTATTTCCTGCATTAGCTTCTGATAGAAACTAGAAATATAAAGACTCTAGGATTTAAAAATCCTGACAGATCTACGTCACACTGTCACTAATCGTTCATGGACTCACCCATCTTGACTCATGATGGGGAAGGCTGTTGATGGTTTAATGTTCAGAGGACATCTCGGCTAGTTTGAGCTAACCGTTAGCATTAGCAACTCCACCACACAGCAGAAGTTCCTCCAGACATGTGTTATTTGTGGAGATAAGACATCCGTTTCAAGTCAGGGGTAGATTTGTGTTGCTCTTATCCAATCCGGGGCGAGATGTCCAAATATCAGGAAAGAAGACTTCAAATCCAGACACTTGAAGCTCAGCCGTATGTGGCTCACTTCCAGCTCCTGAAAATGGTGCAGCAGTGTTTTTCTTCCCCATTGTAGGACTTACAAGGTTTTCCTTTCCTACTAGAGACCGCTGCAAATGTATTGATTAAACAAGTGTTAAGCATCTTTAAATGATAACATGTATCATTGATCTGTTATTTTGGATTATCTTATGAACAAATAGAAGAAAATTTGTGCTTTTTAAAGTTTCCTGTCATCAACTTTTCAAACATAGTTCAACACAAGCTAACTACAAATTCAATTTCTTTCATCTGTGAGCCTGAAACCAGCAGACTCGACTCAGTGAAGAGATAGTTATTATTCATGTATTCAAATATATTTTTATTCAAACTGCCTCTACAGTTTTCCAATATTCAATTTTTGTAAAAGGAAGAAAGTGATTCAGATTCAATCAGTGTGACAGAATCTAAATAATAATCTCAGGAATCAGTGCTGTTTAATCCTGTAGTGATAGATGTGTCTTGTTTTTTTATTTTATTTTATTTCAGTAGCCAAGGAACTGAGGCTGAGCTACAAAACTGGGGGTTCTGCTGCCTTTTGTTGTGGGAGGACTCGTAGCACTCAGTATGCTCTTTATTCTGCCTTAATTGTCTGAGTCACACTGAGCAATAAAATACCTTTAAATGCTCAAATGTAATAATTTAATATTATAGTCATTAAAATCAGTGCATGAAAAATAATCACTTAGTCCAGCACTTCAAGCTGTTCTCTGCTGAGGATTACTAATGCAGTAACCCATCTGCTGCCGACTTTAGACTGATTTATGAGCTGCTAAAAGGTTTTCATGGATTAGTTTTATTTAATTAATACTATTAAGTGCAAGAAGAAAATGTTTTAAGTTGCTTCTACGCACGGCCCTTTATTACTCACAGCCCCCTGGCTATATCAGCACGATCAAACGTGATCATATCCACCTTCTGAAAAGCCCGTGTGATGGTTTGAGTTTGTTTCAGATGGGGGTGAGTTCATTAGATATTTGCTTCACTGTCTCGGCTCCATGCATTGTTATCAGAACCTTCAGAGCATGGAGAGGAGCAGACGGTCTTCCCTGGGAGTCAGGGAGCAGAGCTGTGGTCAGCACGAGGCCGGAGACGGGAGCAGAATGTTCAAGTAGTTCTCATGTCTCGACGAGGAGAACTCTTGTTCTAACAATCAGGCCCTGAGGACCTAAGTTCGTCTTCACCACGGTCAGATATTGTTCTGCTGCAAAGTTTAATCTCAAGGGAATTTGTAAACAATTTAGGAATACGTGTGTGTGTGTGTGTGTGTGTGTGTGTGTGTGTGTGTGTGTGTGTGTGTGTGTGTGTGTGTGTGTGTGTGTGTGTGTGTGTGTGTGTGTGTGTTTGAACGCTGGTCTCTACGCAGCAGAGCGTGGGTCCGTGTGCAGGTCTCCTAATTAACGAGGGTAACCAGACATTCCAACAGCTACTATCTTTGTTGTTGAGTCAAGATTCTTTGTGTGATTTCAAATGAAAACAACCAACATCAACTTAGTTTGAGCTGAATATAAACTGTAATTCTAAAAAAATAAATAAATAAACACATTTAACTGCTTACAGAATAATTACTTTCAATCACTGCCAAGCAACATTTATCTGTGGAGCACACTTTGTGAAGTGTTGTCATAGTTGTGTCACAAAAGCATAATATAAATGAGGAGTTCAGCCCTTTGTGTCTCATTTTTACTCCACAATTGTTCTCTGAGCTGCTGAATTTTAATGTGGACAAAAGACTGCATGTTTGCCTAACTGCCTTTTTAGTTGAAGAAAGAGAGAATCATTGTGATTCATCTTCGGCTGACTCTCAAGGAGACATAATTTTATACGTCTCTGAAACATTTAAGCCTTTAATATATCCTCTGCCAGTTAAATTGTTCACTCACCATGAATGGGGCGAGTTCATACCTCACACTAATTGCCTCACATCCTGCTGAAGTAGTGTTTTATGCCCCACAGCACTGATTTCACCCCTGCAGTTTGAGAACACAGGCAACCCTAAGCTATGAACTCAAGTTGAAGTGAGTTATTAAACTCAGTTCTGACTTTGACTAAACTCTAAACTCTTTTTCATGGATCGTTCTTGAAAGACAATCCTTTTTTGAAAGAGACCAGTTTTAAATCTGTTCCTGGGTTTTCCTGGCTGGTCACTGATACTTTCTCACCTCAATAAGCCCAGACCACACAGTTTATTTATTTATTTATTTATTTATTTATTTATTTATTTATTTATTTATTTTGCCATCCTAGACAAATCTCTTGTGAACAGAATTGTGACAAAAACGGTGAAAGTGAGGGTGATTTGCAAGTCTGTGGCCGTCCGCTTATTGAGCACTCTGAAGACCAAAGTCAGCCTCCCACAGACTGCTTGAAAACCTATGACTCCCGTCTGCAGTCGACCAATGAAAATACATCCAGTGATTGACACGAACAACTAGTGACGAGAGTACAAGAGTAGAATTAGCAACATTAGCAACAATGGAAGCTACACGCAGGAACATGTGGACCACTCCTTTGTGGCGTTTCATTTGGAGTCTACTAGCTAGTGCAAATGTGTGTTTAAAATGGCTGCCACGCATTACTTGCATTGATTTGAAGCGTTTGTGAGTGTCTTCTGAAATTAACGCAACGCGTCTGAACTCTGCAGTTCACAAGTAACCAGCAGGTGGACTCCGTCTCTGGTTTGAAGGTCTTTTACACCATCTACCACACCGCTGCTGTCATTTTTCTGCCATGATCTCAAAATGAACCAGTTAGTGGGCTCTTTTATTGACGCCATGTTGGTTTTGGTTCTACCCACATACAAGTGAGTTCTCTAGTGCTCTCAGCCGCTGTCTCCTTTCAGGACTTTGCTAAGACATCAGCATATCACAGGCATTTTGGTAGTGAGTGATGTCACTGATCAGCGCCAAAAAGCGTCCATGCGGATGTTAGATAGATAGATAGATAATCTTTATTGACAGACTCTTAGGTCCAGATAAAATACATATAAAACAACAGATCAATGAAACAAAATAGATAAATAGAAATAAAAAGATAACAGCATAAAATTGAATAAAAATCTAAATGTAATTAAAAGCTTTACTATAAACTGTTCCACACAAGGTTAACCACACAAACACTTCAACCAGTATTTCCTTATACTGGAGAAATAGCGACAACTGCTCACAGTAGGATCAGTGATTGCTAAAATTATACTGTTGACAGAGCTATCCAGTCGGCCTGTAAAAGTGAATATGAGTTTTCTTAAAAGAGCTTTAAAAGTACAAACGCCTGCTGTTACAAACATCTGACTGGCACTGCCCCCTCTGGGTATTTTAAGTATGATCCTTAAGGCATCGTTGTATGCAACTTGCAGCTTGTTCATGCTGCTTTGATTGTAGGATGACCACAGTTGGGCTGTGTAGAGCGGAGTACAATATGCTTTAAATAAAGCCACCTTAACTGGAGGTGAACAAAAACTAAACTTACGTGCTATAGTATTAGCTTGTGCATACAGCTTACAGCACTGTCTGTGGATGTCAGCATCATCACGCATTTGATCAGTTATAAAGTGGCCAAGGTATTTCACCTTCTCACACACATTACTATCACTATTAGACAGTTTGAACACAGGAAAGTTTAGCTTTTTATCCTGCTTGGTTCTACATATTAAGATAGCACTTTTAACAGCATTATACTGAATATCGTACTGCACACCATATTCAGAGCAGATATTTAGGAGCTGCTGTAAACCAGCACTACTTGGACTAAAGACCACCAGATCATCAGCATACATCAGATGGTTGATCAAAGTTGTACCCATCAGACATCCTGTGTTACAGGCTCTGAGCTGCACAGACAGATCGTCAACGTACAGATTAAATGAGATAGGAGACAGAATTCCACCCTGCCTAACACCATTACTGACGCCAAAAGGTGCAGAGATGCTGGCACCCCATTTAACCTGTATCTTCTGATGAGCATACCAGTAAGACAGGATTCTCACAATTAACCCAGGGACCCCCCGTAGCTTTAACTTAATAAAAAGTTTTCTGTGGTTGACACGATCAAAAGCCTTAGAAGCATCAATAAAACACATAAGGACAGAAGAATTTCTATTTCTGTACCAGTTGACCATTTCTTTAAGTGCGTATATACACATGTCAGTACCATGTTTTGGCTTAAAGCCAAACTGATTATCCAAGGAACTGAGGTACACAGTGACTCTATCAAATATGATTCTTTCAAGAACTTTAGATAAAAACACTGGCTAGTGCAATCGGCCTATAATTATCCATACTGGTCACCTTCCCAGATTTGTTCTTAATGACTGGAACAAGCAGAATTGCCATCATTGAGTCTGGTAGTATGCCATGAATCATGAACCCTGTAAAACATAGAGCTAAAAGGGGAGCTAGTCTTTGGCTAGCATATTTCAAATGCTCTGCACTAATGTGATCCAGACCAGAAGCTTTATTATCAGCTAGTTTGTGAATAGCATCATGTACCTCATGGGTCGTTACACATATAGATTCATCATTAATTACAGAGCCATCCTCATGCTGGTCACCTTTCAAACAATTAAACAATGCATAATAATGATGTCTCCATAATGCTGCAATATTATCTTCCCCAGAAACACCTTCAACAGTACCTGGTAGAGATGATTTGCAATTATTAACTGTTTTCACATCTTTCCAAAAACCTTTGACATCATGACTCATAAATTTCCTGGCCATTGAATCTGCCCTCATGATCTGCTCATTTTTTGATATAAAACGAACAGTGTACTTATATCTGGCATTTGCACGTTTTTTCTGTTCAAATTCCACACCCTGCCTAGGTCTCCCAACCATATCCCAACATTTAAAAGCTACCCGCGCTTCATCCTGATACATGGCAACATGTTCTTTCCAGCCTGGCCTGATATGAGGTTTCTGCTTATTCTTACCTTTGACATGAAAAGGTCTACCACTTTCATACAAAGCGTCCACTATATCCTCATACATAGAGCATAGATCACTTTTGTGTTTGAGAATCTTACAGTTGACATCTTCACACAGGATAGCCTCTTTAGCCACAGAGATATTGTTCAGGTATTGATCTGTATTATAACTATAAGCCGATATGTCTTTGTCACTTAATGCTGCCCATTCTAATTTTATATTATCATAATTATTGACATAGTTAACTCCCATTGTACCAGGCAGTTGTTCCACATTTATAGAGAAAGCAAAAGGTATATGGTCTGACACAGTTACCCCATATTTTATAGTCATGCTATCCAAAGCTGCATGACCATCAGCTGTACTAATACAATGATCCAGCCATGATGTAGTATGCCAACTCTCACTAATATATGTGTAACTGTCTTTGGGCAACAGCACTTTGCTAGATAGAACAAGATCATTGTCTTCACACAACTGTGTTAAGTGTTTAGCAAACTGAGATTTTGTATCTGAAACATCAGCATTAAAGTCGCCCACAACATATATACTATAAGTACTGTGACTTTGAATAAATGCATTAATAAAAGCCAACCTACTAATATATTCCCCTTCATTTCCAGCAGTTTCGTATGGAGTATAAATATTAAGGATAACAAAACTAATGTTATTCTGGATATATTGTATGCCAATACACCAATCTACATCCAGTCTAAGTGGCTTAATTACAGCATCTATTCTTTTGTTCCAAAGCACAGCCACTCCTCCTGATATTCTACCCCTGACTATAGCTGTGCTGAGATCAGTAGTTGATTCCCCCACTCCGAAAAATTTAGAGTTAAGGCAGTTAAGTTTGTCCAGATCTTGTTTAGGTAAAAAAGTCTCTTGCAAACACAATATTTCACATTCTTCAAGCAAGCTGTCCACAACAATACGTCGAGCTCTATCCCCTGCATCATGGCCCAGACGCAGGCCACGACAATTATAGGACAGCACCCGAAGAGACATGCTTATGCTGAGGTGCTTGGACCAGGGGGAACATCCCCTGCTGGAGACACATTAGCAGAGCGGAGAGAGCGGGGGTTCCGTGGTTCATAATACCGTCTGACCAGAGCCCCTTCAGGCCAAAGCTCAGGGTTATACATTTCACCAATGTCATCACACTCAGCCGTAACCTTAAAGGAGCCAAATCTGCTCCGTAAATTAACAATTTTCAGACAGGTGACGTCTCTGTTAAGTTTCTCTTTAAGATACAATGAGAGCGTTTCTGCATCAACTTCTGGGGCAAATTTAGTGGCGAACACAGTCACTAATTTTGTCTTTACAGTTTTTATAGTACTCACAGTTCCAGTGCCAATAATAGATCCGGCTCCACGCCTCTTGTTATGTCTAGTCGCGGAAGGAACATGCATCCCTGCAGCAACCTTCTCCGGCTTCTGACGAGGCCTGCCCTTCTTCACGACTGTACTCCACTGTGGGGAGCGTGTGAGAGGCTCCGGTTCCACCACATTCATTGTGAACGCAGAACCAGAGGCCGCTAACAAAGTCCGATCTTCACCACTCCGTGAAGTCACAGAGGCACATGCCTCCACAGGGCCCATCCCGATCCTCTGGTCAGCCAAAACGCCAACTCCCTGCCTCTCGGCCAGGCCGCCATTACTCTCCAGCCGCTCCTCTGAGTTATTACTCGGATGCAGAAAAGGACCCGTCCTTGGTCCCTGCCCTTTTAGAATAGCAGAACCAGCCAGGTCGCATGACTGACGCTCCAGTGCGGCCACTCGCTGGTTAATTTCTCCAGCTTCAGCCCGACCTTGCTCACAGACATCTGCCTGAAGTTTGGCTAAGTGTTTCAAAGCACTAACCTCCGTACACAATTGCTCCATCCGCCGCAGCAAACAGCATACATCCAGGCTGGAGAATGTAGCAGGTGGTAAATCCTCCAAGGGATATTTTCCCCACACTCATTCAGCACTTTAAGGCAGAGCTTGATATTATTGGCGTCTTTGTGCTGCCCTTTATATCCGACGCACCGCTGTGAAGTACTCGGGCAGAGCTCAAACAAAACTTTTTTTGAAGCTTCAATCCCCTCAGATTCAAATGTGTTCGTGGCCAACAACACAATTTCATCCTGGCTCAAGGTTTTAATTTTAACAGCAAGGAAATTAAGAAGTTCATCCTCCACAATCACCTTGCCATCTGTCGTCCTATACACCTCTGGTTTTAGTCGAGATAGTTTAGGAACTGGACCAGGAGCTGATGCCTCGCTGCCTGCTACGTCCGCCATTTTGAGAAAACCAGCAATATCTCTCTTACACATTTTTTGTCATGCTATAAGACAAGATAATAAATATGATCTTAGTTTAACCTCTATATTGAGCAAATACAAATGCCAGCA
>SSNQ01034114.1:262337-277516 GCA_006942095.1 Nothobranchius kuhntae | reverse complement strand
ATGTGTATAAGAGACAGGTACAGATATTTTTAACATTATAGATCTACTCTCTGGATCAGAGACTGTGTCCAATACTGTGAAATTGATGTTTTTGTGTATTAAAATAGCTACACCTCTTTGCCTAAAGTTATAGCAGGCAGAGAACATGCTGGGAAACTCAGGTGTTTTAAGTTCATCTGCGGATGTGGCAGATCTATGAGGCTCTTGTAATAATGTTATGTCTGCTTGCACTCTCTTTAGCTGATCAAAAATCTTTAATCTTTTCTCTATGGAGCCAGCTCCATGTACGTTCCATGAGACAAATCTTAGTGCACCCATAGATGTGTGTGTGAGTAGCTAAAATATGACGCCTTCATGTGAATAAGATGGAATAAATGTATAAAATAGTATGTTAATAAATAACAGAAAAGTAAATAATAATAATAATAATAAAGATCCAACAGTGTTTGTGGTTATATTATTTGACGCATAAATTATGATATTCCATCCATCCATCCATCTTCTGAACCCGCTTGGTCCACGTAGGGTCGCGGGGGGGGCTGGTGCCTATCTCCAGCAGTCAACGGGCAAGTAGGCGGGGTACACCCTGGACAGAGAGCCAGTCCATCGCAGGGCAACACAGAGACACACAGGACAAACAACCATGCACACACACACTCACACACCTAAGGACAATTTAGACAGACCAATCAACCTAACAGTCATGCTTTTTGGACTGTGGGAGGAAGCCGGAGTACCCGGAGAGAACCCACGCATGCACAGGGAGAACACGCAAACTCCATGCAGAAAGATCCCAGGCCGGGAAGCGAACCCAGGACCTTCTTGCTGCAAGGCAACAGTTCTAACCACTGCGCCACTGCGCAGCCTAAAATTATGATATTGTGCTGTGGATTTAATATATATATATTTGTGTGTGTGTGTGTGTGTGTGTGTGTGTGTGGAGTTTGGCGCAGTGTTGGAAAGTTGTGTGGTTGTGCCATCCAGTTGTAAAGGTACAGAAGCAGGTAGAGAGGAAAGGAGAATACAGGTTAAAAAAGAAGAAAGAACTAAAAAGAAAAGGTGATAGGGGTGTGAGGTGGTGAAGAACTGATAATCTTATCATCAACAATACGGATTTAGCAGCTGTTTAATCCTGACGTGATCAAACCCAGTGAATCCTGATAAGAATAGTAAATGTCTGACCTGATGTTGGGCTAATACAGCCAGTCAGTCACTCCTCGCTCCTTGTAAAGCTTATTGTCCACATAAAGCTTATCCTCCGAGATGACAGCTCTCTTCCCATCCTGGATAAACTTTTTACGCAGCGGAAAGAGGACTCAGAGCCGATCCAGGATTTCCTTAGGGAACTGGTCATTTACACTGAAGTCTTTTCCTTTGAGCTCTCTTCCATGGCTTTTAACAAGATCCTTCTGCTTAAAATGTTCAAATTTAGCCACGATGGGACGAGGTCTTCTGCTGTCCACTCTTTTAGCTCCAAGGCGGTGTACCCGGTGAAATGTGATGTTTTTTACCGTTTCTTCGGGTATCTTCATTTGGGTCTGGAGAAAGTTTTTTATTGTTTGCTCGCAGTTCTCCGTCCCTCCTGTCTTCTCCGGGAGGCCTGCGAACACCAAATTATCCCTCATGCTACGGGCCTGAAGAATCTTGTTGTCCTGGGTGATCCGCGTCATTCCCTCTTCCAGGGAAGAAACGGACTCCCGCAGAGACGCGTTCTCAGCGGCGAGCCGCTCCACCTGCTCTTGGCTGAACTCCAGAGGCTGTCAGGTTGGAGGGAGTTAAGGTTATCTAAGCGGTTCAGAGTTAATAAAGCGGTAGATATGATGTTTCACAAGATGCTGCTAGAGTTATGTGAAATCTTACTTCTGATTTTACTATATAAAACATATTAATAATCAACTTCTCCTCCATGTTTGCTCGGAGGTGTACGGAGCATCCTGTCCGCTCATTGGTCAGTGAATGAAACCTCTGTTGATTGGTCCTCGTCCGAGCGACAGCGATGAAAAGTTGAAAATGTTTCAACTTTCTGGGATCGCGTCGCTGGGCCACCTGTGCACGACACGTGCACGAGCGCAAAATTTCACACGCACGTTTTTCGCGTTTCACTTGGTAGGAGGGAGACCCGCGATTATCGCTTTGTCGCGCATGTCTCATGGAAAATGAATGGAGGAGAGGCGATGTCGCCTCCCGTGTGTCGAGCCCATTAGTCGGACACAATTTCCTGCATGTGTAGCTCGGGGGTGACGATGGCTGAAGATATCGCGTTAGCGTTCACACTTGTTTAATTTTCAATTTTAATTCTGGTGCCTGTTAGCAGCTGAAACACATCCTCACGTGCTTGTGGATATCATATATTGTATATGAAGACATGACTGTAGTAATAAGTAAAGGTTATCAGCTGTAGGTTCAGTGTGCTCATAGGAAACGTGACAAAAGAACACAAAACACATTTCTCTTTATGGCCTATATTGTTGTCATCATCAACGTAACATGATTTACAGAATACATGTGAACAACTAACATTTTGTATTCTACCACCGGATGTTTGGATCAAAATACGAACCAATCAGATCTTAGATCAGGTGAGAGCCAGGCGTTTCCCGTCATCCCCTATGGTTTTGCAGCCGAGGGAGAGCAACTGCAGCGCCTTGCTCCAAAATCTGCAGCCGCCTTGATCTCACGAGGTTATCGTTGCCTACGTATGCATGACGTCAGAGCAAGTCTGCGTCAAGTCGGACACAAATCTTACCGGCATGCACTGCTTGCCGATCACCGCTGGTCTAATCTGCGCAGAACTGGCTTATCTCGAACACAGCCAGTGGCTTGAGTACAGCAAAGCGGAGGAGGTGATGTACTGCGTTGTATGCCGGAAGTATGCGACGACAAAATCGAGTTTTTTTGAGGGAACAAACAAATTCAAACTTGAATACGTTATTATGTTTGTGAATGTGTACAAAATAAAGGTTTATTACATTTAAAACGGTTCAGTTGTTATTTTGACTCATTTTGGCAGCTGACCTGCAGGGCCGGTAGATTCTTGGCGGGGCCGGTAAATATTCAGAGTTACCGGCTCGGTGGGCCGGTTGGTTTTGAAGTTTATGTCCACCCCTGCAGGGTCAGAAGGCGAAATGAATGGCAAGGGTTTTCTAACACCTGCCCTCAGCTCACCCTTTCCCAGATCGATAAAAACTTCAAAGCGATTCAAAAGATCGACGCCTATGAGCAAAGGCATGGTACCACTCTCACAGATGTACACGGGGTGTGTCAAAGTCAGAGGATCGATCGTGAATTGGAGCAGAGACTTGGAAGACAAGAGCACTGTAGAAGGAGAGAAGACACGGACAGTTAATGCACAGGGGATCAGTTCTGGAGGTCGTATGCCTCCACCTGCATCCAAGCAGACGCGGTTGAAAAGAGACTTGCTCTTGATTGTATAATATGAGCCAGTATCCAGAAGCGCGTTGCAGGGATGCCCCTGTTGCAATATCACAGATACCGTGGGCTTCCCAACCCTCCCCTGAGGCAGTAGGGGTCCCAAGGTAGTTCATCAGGCTCAACACTAGGGGGCGCTGAGCCACTGTCCGTGGAAGTTGAACTTATCATCAGTGTGGATGGAGCAAAAGACATTTTTTTTGTTTCCTGTAGGTCAGAGCCAATCTGTACATCCAGTTGCAGCGTTTCCATTCTATCTGGAGGCAAATCAGCAGAGCACAGGATTAAAACCCTTCCCACACGGGAAGCATTTCCAATAGCCTGGACCTTTGTGACTTCCTGTTAGGGTTGAGCATCGTTTGACTTTGAACGATTCAGATTCCAATTCCAATTCCTTGTTTCGATTCCGGTTCCTATTGATTCCCGATTCCGATTCTTTCAAGACATGACAAGTTTTACGTGAGCCAGATAACCACAGGTCCTACTTGATGGAATAATCTTAACTTCAACATGAATTTTAATTCTATGAACAATAACATCACCTTCATTTAGACCAAAACATGTTTTGGAGAAAAAAAAGAAAAAGACTTGCAGCACAACTAGTGTGTTTGTTTCTGACCACAACCAACGTCTGGAAGAAGCTTTTGGGATGAGAGGCTAAATGTCTCCAACATATCCAGAAACGTCCAGCTGTTTTCAGCTAAAACTCTCAGGATGATCATGTCCAGGATGACTGAGAACTGCACCTCCATGCTGCAGCAGCATTCAGTCAGAACAGGAAGTGAAACTTAAATGTAGCTGGCTGCGTCTGACTGCAGTGCTGACGCTCCGTGTGTGTTTTTATTTCTGTAGTGAGACAAACTCACCTCACACCATCCAGAGTTTGTTCTTTAAAGCTTCTATGAAATCCACCGTGTTGACGTATTGTAACAAGTTAACTCTACGCTGCAGGAATTAAAGTTTACATTACGGAGTAAAGGATCGGCAGACGCGTTTGTTTATATTTGGCTGCTGCGCAGCCGTGGGGGGAGTGGGGACGGTGCTGCACACAGACAGCTTGTGTGATCAGCTCTGAAAAGCGTTGATCACAATTTGCAGATCACGTTTATTTTTCACGGAGATCGGTCACGTACTCCTCTTCCGTCGGCATTCTAGGAATCAAAACTGGGAATCGAAATAAAAAACTTTGAACAATTCCGGGAAAAACTAACAGTTGGAATAGGTTCCAATCGATGCTCGATGCCCAACCCTACTTCCTGTTGCAGATTGAAAAGCTGCATCTGCATGTGTTTCGTTTCAGAAGGCTGCATCTGCATTTGGGTCTGCAATTCATTTTTCATCTGGAAAATCTGCATTTGCATTTGGGAAATCTGCATTTGCATTTCATTTTTCATCTGGAAAATGAGAGAAGCCAAATAGTTATTTTGGTCTGAAGCCATTGTACTGATGCCACAGATCCTTTAATTTGTGATAAAATTAATGGAAGCTGAATAGGAATCCCTTGCTGAATTGGATGAATGAAAAAGCTTTAGTTACGGGAGAAATTGCAGTGTTTTGAATCACCAGATTCAGGAAAACACCAGAATTGTAATGTAAAAGAGATGCCACGAGATGGCGGCAGAGCGCCAGCAATGAGTACTGGCGGGGGTGACTTAGGTCCCCTGTGATGTCACCATGTTGCGTCCGTGCGTCTGATCCCCAAAATGGCGGTGAGCCAAGATGGCGGAACTGAGAGTCCATCTCCTTACTAAAAGTTTAGAGAACGCTGCTAATTCGTCTCGACCGATGTCGGAGCTTGTCCCATAGGAAATAGCAGATTTTGGCACACGGGATTGCTGTGTCAGATGGTTGACAATCTGCCGAGTTTGTGAGGCCCGCCTGTCGAACCGAACTAGTTAGCAGCTGGAGGCTGTGCTAAACTAGCGGGGCCTGGTAAAAACCAGGACTTCCGGTCAAATTCTCTCATAGAACTGACCTGCCCGAATAACACTGAACCTTCGTGAAGCGCACGTGTTAATTTTTGTCGAACAAATACTGTGTGGCGGTTCGTGACGCTCACGCTCTTCCATTTTAAAAGCTTCTAAGGACTGTCACAATTCAATGCTAAGTCGAGCTAACGGGGTTACTGGTTGATCAGACCGGTAACAGGGAAGCAGACTTCCAGGGAGAAATTCTCTTTTCTCCGTTACACAAGAAAATACACAATAAACACGAATTCACTCAAAAGACGTGACAGATTCACAACAGATAAAATACATGCATTTACCTTATAAATTGACAGCAGGAAAAACCCTTTCAGATAAGCTTCTATAACAGTTGTAGAGCATACAGTGACTCAACCTTGGGTGAAAAGAGAGGAATCAGCACCCCCTGTCGGAGGTGACTGGTGTCACCCCCCCCCCCCCCCCCCCCCCCCCCCCCCCCCCCCCCCGACTTTAGATGGAGGTCGACTGCTCTCTAGTGGCAGATTACGAGATTGTCTCGTTTTTCAGCCAGAAACATCACAATTTGATATATTTTGAGTGTTTGATCGATTAAATTGACTCAGAATCAGCACGAAGTGTCATAATATGCAAATAACCGGCAAAAGGCTCGCCATTGAACCATAGAATGTGAAATCCCATAAAATATAAAACAGGGTGGAGTCAAACACTGTTTCCATCATGGGAGAAGAAGTGGAGGTGGTAAAGGAATACAAATACCTTGGAGTTCACCTGGACAACAGACTGGACTGGAGAAAGAACAGCGAAGCCGTTTACAACAAGGGGCACAGCAGACTGCACTTCTTGAGGATGCTTAGGTCCTTCAATGTCTGTAGCAAGATGCTGCAGATCTTCTACAAGTCTGTTGTTGAGAGTGTAATCTCTTCAGCCATCGTCTGTTGGGGTAGCAGCATCAGAAGCAGGGATCTGAAAAGGCTCAACAGCCTAATAAAAAAAGGCTGGTTCTGTTCTGGGGACGACTGTGGAACCACTGGAGGAGATAATGCAAAGAAGAATTCTCCAGAGAATCAAGAAAATTATATACAACCCTGAGCATTCTCTTCACAAGACTGTCCGACAACGGAAGAGTGTCTTCAGTCAGAGGCTTCTTCAGTTTCGCTGCAACACTGAGCGCTACTGGAGATCCTTCCTGCCAACAGCCATTGTAATATACAACAACTCTTTGATGACTTGATTATTATTATTCTTCTGAGCTACTACAGCAATCAGTTTGCCTCTGGGATTAATAAAGTATTTTTTAATTGAATTGAGTTGAACATGAAATATCAATCTGATGGATCTTTGAATATTTTAACCAGAAGATTAGAACGTTTTATTGCAGAGATTATTTACCACTTTGTATTAACTCAGAGACAACAGAAGAGTCAGGTTTGAAAGATTTAAGAAGATTTACTTCTACACAATTTAAACAAGACTTACTAACTAAACACTCTGTAATGATGGATCTAGGTGTGAATGAAACGTGAGATGGATGGTGTGTGCGTGAGTGATGTTGTAATCAGAACTCTCGTATCCGGAGAAGCAGGTTCTGAGTGGGAGTGACTGGTTTGCTCTAAACTATGGTTGGAGATTCATAACCACATGAGATGCCATCTGTTGGGCGACATACCCCAGGGAAAGCCTCCGTTTACATCCAGAATGTCGAGGTTCTATTGGACCCTCCTTGGAACCGAAGCCGGTAGAAAAGCAGTGGTTGCCAATTAAACTACTCTTGGAATGCTTCCAGGTCACGACAGTTATTATTGGCATCCGAGACCCTGAAGGGTCGTGAGGTTCAGCTTTTATTCTGAAAGGAAACGTTGCTCAGGTGGTGACGTGCAGCAGATTTTATCCAGCTTGTCGAGGTTCTTTTGCTTAAGAGGAAGTCCGGATGGCCTGTCCGGGACTTCTCTAGAATGTGGTGAACTGAACTAAAGATAGGGTGGAAAGTAGTTTTATTAATTTGGATGTTTTGATTTACGGTCGAATCAGAATTTGACAGCAGAAGGGGCTTGTATAAACACCACAGAGAAACTATGCCACGCATCAGAAAAGAAGGTTCTGATTGGATCAGACAAAAGGAAATGTGTCGTGTGACTTTAGCATTATGTCATCAGTATCTAGTGCAAATGTTTAAGATTATATTACTTGTAAAATACTACTGATCACAGAATTAATATCAAGTAATTAATATTGTCATTTCACAGATTGATTTACATTGGGCTCACATTATTATTGGTAATAACAGACGTTATTCGATTATTATTTAAAAAGAAGAGAGTTCTCTGTCTTCAGTCTTGTGCTGTAGAGGGAGGCAAGCAGTTTAGAATGAGCAAAGGGCATGAGAGACCTTGAGCCGGTATCTCGTAGATTACGCTGTGTCAGAGACTTAATGTCTCTGCTTGAGCAGACGCAAATAGAGCAAGACCTTTAGGTCAAAAACAGGACAAATCATCACGCTACACCATCAATGGTTAGGGTATGGGTTAGGCATATTTCAGACACTGCAATGAATGCAAGTCAATGACTGGTCCCCACAAGTATAGCTGTGTGTGTGTGTGTGTGTGTGTGTGTGTGTGTGTGTGTGTGTGTGTGTGTGTGTGTGTGTGTGTGTGTGTTGCTCCACCAATTTGCTGACACCTAGCATTTCTACATGTGTTTGTTCCAGTTAATGATAGACACCTCAAGTTCCCCAGTCATCAGTGGGCTCCCGCGTTTCTTTGTGATCACAGTTACTGCAATACAACAGGTGAGTAAACAATAACTTCCTCTTCCTTGTTCTTCTGTGTACTTAGTACTACAGTTTGGGGACATTTTTAATGTTTAAACTGCAATGGATGGACATTTGGCTTTCACAAGTATGGTGTGAATTGACTTTAGGTGAAGTTAAGTTAGGAATAGACCATTGTGGTGAACTTACAATTTACACTTTATTGAAAATGACCAATAAGATGTGATGAATCCATATAAATATGAAATATCAACCTGATTGATCTTTGAATGTTTAATCAGAACATTCTAGGGTTCTTTGCTTCTTTAGGGACCATAAACACACTTCAGACAGTCAGGTATATAGTTTATAAAATGAATTTAATTTTTTTTCTTAAACTAATGATTATACATGACAAGATATGAATAATGAGATGTGTAATGGAAGCTAGATGTTGTAGCAAAACTGTTCTTTGTATCTGAGAGAATTTGTAAAGTCTGGTTTGTAAAAGACTTTGAGTTGTTTATTTAAAGTCATCAGACTCCAGTGTGCATGCAGGGGCGTCGGACTGGGGGGTGGGGGGGGGGGGGGGGGGGGGGGGGGGGGGGGGGGGGGGGTGCCATTTACCCAGGGCCCACTGCAGGGAGGGGCCCTCAGACATTTTTGAATAAAAATGTTTTATGTTTGTTGTTTTTTCCCCCCAACTTACTTAATGTCTTAATAAACTTCCCTTTACCTGGATAAAGAGGTTAAGAAACGGAATTTCGCCTTAAAAATAATAACTGAATAATCTCTGAGGCGTCTATCACCCCTTAAAAATGTGCAAAGTGGTTTAGTCCACACCAGCGGCCAGGGGCTGCACAGCCGCATGTACAGCTAATGAGACATCGCAGATGCCGACAGCCAGAGCTGGAGGCAGGAGAGTCAGTCATGTCTTTTCCCAAGAAAGGGAAATCTGGCTTCCAGAAAAGAAAAGAAAAGAAGGAGAAAAAGTTAATTGAACAGAAGCAAGTATTGACTTGGTTTTTCAAGAAGGAAGGTGAGCAGCAGCAGCAGCAGAACACAGTTTTAGCTGATATTAGCTAGCTCTCAGAAGCTGCATTCATGTTAGGTGTTCAGTGTTAAACGCCTTTAGTTTCACCATCAAGATCAAATGTAAATTAATTAGTGTTATCAGTGAAAACACTCATTTATATATATATATATATTAATCAGAATTATTATCGCGGGCGGCCGCCACCAATTAATTCGCGGACCTCGCAGTAAAAACAGGTTCACTCTGTGTGGATATTTCAGCTCCTTCCCAGTCATGAACCAGGACAAACTTGGTATCGATGGATTCGTGGTAATCTCAGGAACGTGAAGCTGCCACTGTTTTTCGTATAGTATGATGACACTGGTGTTAGAGGATTGTTATTGACTTGGTTAGATATTTTAAGCCTATTTTAAATTTCTTTATATTTGATCTTGAAAACGGGCAATCTTATAATTTGGCTGATAATGCAGGGATTATAAAATTTAGAGTACATTACATTCACAGAGAGAACCTGGTTTATTTCATGTCATATGTATTTAATATATCAATATATATCAGCAAAGCTTAACATCATGAACCATGACAGACATGACTGAAGAGCAGATGAAGATATCATGCCAGGCACTGATGAGAAAATATTACAAGGATCTCACAGCTGAATCTGAGAATGAGATGCTACACCTGAGAACAATATATGGTGCCACATTTCCACACATTCGGTCTCCTCTTGAGCTGCTTAATGCCATCTACAGGATGCAATTACAGAGCATTTTTGGAGAAGTTTGTATTGGACTGAGAATATTTTGCACACTACCTGTGACTGTTGCTGGGGGTGAACGGGCTTTTAGCAAACTGAAACTGGTGAAAAATTATTTGAGATCAACAGTGTCCCAGGATAGACTGAACAGCCTAGCTCTTCTTTCTATTGAAAGCCAATTAGACAAAGGATTGGACTTTAAAGATCTCATAAGTGATTTTGCTAACATGAAGACCCGTCAGTGGGCATTTACTGGAAAATAAATTCCAGGATTTTTGTTTGAACACATTGTTGGCAAATAAAAATAATTATATGTGAAGTCTGGGCATTTCACTTTTATTATGCTGGCATTTGTATTTGCTCAATATAGAGGTTAAACTAAGATCATATTTATTATCTTGTCTTATAGCATGACGAAAAATGTGTAAGAGAGATATTAAGTAATTGAGCATGGGGGCCCACCTAGAAGACTTGTACCTAGGGCCCAGAATTTGGTGCTACGCCCCTGTGTGCATGCATACGATACCCTTAGTATGAGTTGCTCCCGGCGGTCCAGAGGGGTTCAGTCCGAGTGGTGAGGTCACCAGACGTTGAAACCACAATACTCAGAGATTAGTAGCTTCCTCTGAGTTCAGCTTCACCGGCCATGAGATTCAACCCTGGGTCTGCAGGTTGGATGTCTGAGGTGTGAAGTAGCTTTCAAAAGAGCTGTTGCATCTGTAATCACTCGCAGTGTCGCAGAGAGGCCTTGACTGGGGGTGAAAGGACATTGTTTCAAAAGAGGCTTCTTTCCCGATTTGGCCGAATCAGGAGTCAGCTGGAAACTGAATTAATCGGGAAGTAATTCTTGTTTAATTAAACCAATGTTGATAAACTTTGGCAAATTTGGCAAATCAGAATTGGACACGTTATGAATATTTTACCAAACATTCTTCAGAATTCAGTTACAAAGGTGTTAGGCGCTTTGTGAATGAGACTGTTTAAAAACACTTATGTAAAGTAAATATTACCATTAATACATATCTTATTGTAATGTGTATGAGTGTAGATATTGATTAATTTGTTAAATCGAACACATACTGATCTGGTGTAGATGGGATCTGAAATGGATCATTGTAACATCAATATTAAGTTTACATTCATTGATTTAAGCACAGATTATTCAAACATTTGATTTAAACATCTTGTTCATTCAACACATATGATTATTTAAGCTTCTGAGTTGTAAAGTCCTGTAAGAGCTTCAAGTAGGTTTGATTTTTATTTAGGGTGAGGAATCAGCAGTCTGGCTTTTACGCAGAGACTGCAGGACCTTTGCAGGAGACCTTGACAATTGTTTTAGTCTTGTATGCAAACAAGCACTGAGCAGAACTTTCTGGATTTGGAGGCCAGATAGATAATAGGTTTATGTCTGTAGATGAAAGGTTATTATGTGGTCAATATGTAGGTGAAAATTGACCCTTTTGATACGTAACACCATCATTGGTTAAGGTATGGGTTAAGCATATTTTAGACACTGTAATGAATGAAAGTAAATGACTGGTTCCACAAGTATAGCTGTGTGTGTGCGTGCGGGCGTGTTACTCCCCCATTTTGCTGACACCTAGCATTTCTACATGTGTTTGTTCCAGTTAATGATAGACACCTCAAGTTCCCCAGTCACCAGTGGGCTCCCGCGTTTCTTTGTGATCACAGTTACTACAATACAACAGGTGAGTAAACAATAACTTCCTCTTCCTTGTGCAGAAAATGTGGAACCAAGCTGCTGGTGTTGGTTAGTTTCCTGTAAAACGTAATTCATTAATTTGACTTGGGCTATCTAAGTAAACAACAGTGTTTCCCCTAGGAAACCTTACCTTTATGTTAATATTGTTTTATTTGATGCACTCCACTTTGATCAGCACCAATCCACCAACTGCTGCATCTTAATACGCCAGTATTTGCGCAAAAATAATTTCTGTTTTAAACTCTCAGTGACACACTTTCCAGGGTGGATTTGGCATTCAGCCTCAGAATTGAGATTAAATAATTTTGATCACAATAGTAAAGGAACTATTACAGAACAAGTTTTTCAGTAAAATCAGAACATTATTATTCAAGTGCATGAATTAATACATCTGACCTCATGCAGTAGGAACTAGGAAATATGAAATACTAGAACCATTTTATTTTAATTTGATTAAACTGATTTTTTCCTAATGTTGTTGGCATTTTTCCCATACAGAGTTAAACAAAACAATGTTGATTGAGGTGTGTGTGTGAGAGAGAGGGAGAGAGTTAAAATAAAAAAAATTAAAAAAAAATGACCGGAGCGCAGGCAATGACCAACGCATGCACGAGCCGTTTTCAGCTCTGTCTTGTCAAATGCACCACGTACGTTACAAAAAAAGTAACTTTAAAATATTCAAGCGAAAAAGAGGCGAGCTGAAGAAAACCTAGGGGGCACTGAAGAAACGTCAGCAACAGTGAAGCAAGCAGAGAGAGATCCGTTACTGTGTGTGTGCGTGGATGGGCCGGACGGACTGAGGTCCCGGCTGCAGTTTTGTGTGTAGGGAGGGGCGGGCGCTCTATGTGACTGGCCAATCACAGAGCGTGAAGACAGTCAGTTACCCAATGATGATTTTCCTTCAGCACGATTACAGATATTTACGAGTTTTACTCGTTTCATGCTCGTATTCGTCAAAAATACTTTATCCGTACCGGATACTCGTCTGAAATGAGTATCCGGCTCATCCCTAGCTGTAACCACCCTGCCCTGCCGCCTCCTCCTTGCTGCTTGTGATCACAAGCAACAACAGAGTAGTTCCTGCTGCTTCTTCGGGAAGCTAATGCGGAGGTGGGAGCTAAGCTAACGGAGGTAGCAACCTAGCTACAACCGGAGTTAACTGTGCACAACACCAGAGCTTCTGAGTCAGAGATACGCCGGGCTGACCGCTGGGTAAAACCGGGTGGAACACAGAGGTCTTGGAGACCTCCACAAGCCGGCAGCCACACAGCAGACAAGCGCTGCTGCGCAGAGCTGCCGCTGGGGAGAACCGGGTGGAAAGGTTTCCATCCCAGAGCTCCACAAGCCGTCAGCCCGCTGCAGCACACAGAAGTTGCGATCAGACAGATGCACCGAGCTGCGGGGAAAACCAGCCGTCAGCCCGCGCAGCAGACAGAAGTCGCGATCAGACAGAGATGCGCCGAGCTGCGGGGAGGGGAGAACCGGGTGGAAAACATCGGTCTCCCGAGAGCTCCACAAGCCGATAGTGGGAACCCAGCTCCACCAACATGTTATATTTCAACCCATTTTCTAAAGTGCAGCATTATGTTAAATGCACTGGGTTTTACCCTATTACATTTAAATTTCATGGTTAAACAGTACATGTTAAAATCTAAGCTCAGCTCGGCAGTGACCTAAAATACATAAATATAATTTTACTTACCGAAAAAAATGAAGTGGAGACTCCTTGGACGCTCTATTAGTGCAATTAATGCCACAGCAAGTCATTTTGTCCAACAATTGCACAAAAAATATCCAAAAAAAAAATACACACACAGAGACTCAAAATCCCGGAGCATTTTCCAAGCCAGACCGAGGCTCTACTGAGGCCTTTCCCCGGAGCTAGCTCTGAGGTCACGTGGGTCTGATGCTCATTAATTATACAGAATTTTAGGCTTTTAATACACTTAAACAGAAGAGTGAGAAAAAAAATTCACCCCCGCTCAGAGTTGTCATGAGTGTAAACTAGATCATTTAAACCAAAAACATGTTTTGGTACCAGGCTGTAAACATGTTTATTTCTGCTGTGAAATTGGTATTTTTAACATGGGAGTCAATGAGGATTTGCGCGCGTCTGACACCAGCCCCTAGTGGATGAGGGTGGAACTGCAATTTTTGGTACTTCCGGGTTGGGACCAATTTTAGAGCCGCATTGTGGGGGCTTGGTCCTAACACACTGTAGAACACTATTAGACCACATACATTACTATAATGTATTATAGCAATAAATTTGATGCAGTAATGCAACACACTGCTCTAATTTAATAACTTTAAGTCCTACAAGAAGCCCTAAACTCGAGTTGTGATATCCATTTTAAAGTGTTTATTGAAAGCTATAATTCTGCTCCAGCTTACCTTGAAGAAAATATGTAGCTGTTTATGCTTTGAATGATGATCTATTATGTTCAGTAGAATACATTTTACAATCATTACTTTTATATTTTTATGTGAAGACAGTACATGCATCTATAACCCAGTTTATCTGGCTTCTATAGCAACTAATTAAAAAGAGAATTTCAATAAAACTGTATGGTTCATCACAGTAGATAAAAAAGTGTTATTTGTGAAAAAATGAACACCAAACTTGTACAACATGTATAATAGCATTTTTCATAAAGCATTTTACCCAAGGGCGTCAGTTTGTTTTCAGAATTGCTGGGGACAATAACCATACACTTGAGTGGGGTTTAAAAATTGCTGGGGACAATATAGGCTAGCACATGGGTCGGCGGCTCTGGAGCCGCATGCGGCTCTTCCATCCATCTGATGCTCTGTACTTGTAAAATAATGAATGGATATTTAAATAAAACGCTTTATATTTTACTGCATTAATTTTACATCTGTATGCTAATTCTAAATGTAAAGATTGTCTGTTTAAACCTGAACAGTTCCAACCCGGTCTTACTGTGAGACCGGGTTGACGCGTCACGCTTGTGCGTAATCATATGCGCTTCCTGAGCTGGAGGATGTCAGATTCTGGAATTCTCCTCAGACAGGTTCCTGGATGCGTCGCCACATTGGAGACAGGAACAAGCGCTATTCAGCCAAAGTTTCATAATCAGGGAACATTTTCTAAGTGACAAGTCTCTGAGAGACCAGGTTTGGAAAACACTCGCTTCAGTGGGAGGAACCTTCTCACATGCGCTCTGGTTCTGAGAGCCTGGATTTGTATTCTGAACAGTCTAAACATGTTTTTAAAAGAAACGTATGACAAAAGTGGCACCTGCTCAGTAAAACCACCAACAGGGTGAAAAATATCAAAATATTGTCGGCAGAGACGGGCTACAACTTCTGGATCCACTTTATATAAATCGTTTTATTGATTATCTTCTTATGAAAGATAACTTTGACGTACACGAGCGACCAGGCGCGTTGCAAGATTTTCAAAAGTGTGGGAGATGTTGTCTGTGCCTAAAATAATTTGATGTTATTCACCTTGTTAGTTTAATTTCCATAATAGCGGAGCAGGTGCGAATTTTAGACGCGTCACGCATGTCTCC
>SSNQ01034114.1:234616-262327 GCA_006942095.1 Nothobranchius kuhntae | reverse complement strand
AGTAGAATACATTTTACAATCATTACTTTTATATTTTTATGTGAAGACAGTACATGCATCTATAACCCAGTTTATCTGGCTTCTATAGCAACTAATTAAAAAGAGAATTTCAATAAAACTGTATGGTTCATCACAGTAGATAAAAAAGTGTTATTTGTGAAAAAATGAACACCAAACTTGTACAACATGTATAATAGCATTTTTCATAAAGCATTTTACCAACATTATGTTTAGTCATTACATATGCACAAATAAGCTGTATCATTAATTATGAGCAATTTACTCAAGACCTAATGAAACTCCTTTGCATTACTTTATTTTGATTATTATTAAAATAAAATGTGTCCGTGGGTTAAAATTTGAAATGACTAATTTTAGGATTTGATAAAATTTTGAAATGTAATTTTACAGCTCTATATTTTTGGTTCAGTTCAATATTTCTATATGTACAAAAATAGTATTTTAATAATCCCGTTATAGGTTGATTATCTTACCATGGTTGGCTGTGCTGCATATAGCAATCGGTCTGAGAGACGAATCACAATTATGGCTTCCCCAAAGATGCAGAGAGAAGAAGAAAATGGTTGGCTCGAGTCAGCAGGAGCAACCTCACCATGACCAGAGATCACAGTAACAAAAAGTTGTGTGCAGTGATTTTAATGTGCACTCTCAAATGTTTTGCTCTCAGCTGCACAAGGCTGCAATTAAACTCTTAAATGTGGCAGGAAATAAACTTATACACCACTCCACATGCACATTGTGAGGAGGGACAGTTTACTAAGCTTAGGCAAGGCAAGGTGAGACTCAGGACTGATGCTGTTCCAACCCTGTTTGTTCATCGCCCTGAACCAAGGAGGAGGAAGGATCCCGCAGTGAGAAGTACAGCAGAACCACTGCATGTTGATCCACTGACCAGTGACCACACATGTTATACTCAAGTAAACTGTGGTATGAATCTTTAGAAATATTAGACATTTGTATTTATTGTATTTAAAAATGATTATTCTAACAGTGCCATTATAATTTTAGAGAATGAGGAAAGCAGCAGCAGCAGCAGTGAGGCAAATGAGATAAGGGAAAGTGAGGGGGGACATGAGATGGTATCAGGAGAGAGGGACATCCCAGGAAGCCATGAGGAGCCAGCGTCAGGGCCAGGAGGAGAAAGGAACAGGCTGGAACCAGGGAACCCAGCTGGAAAACCTAAGGGAGGAAATAGGCATGAAAAACACATGAGGCATTAAATGGAGTAAACAGACAATCAAAAAGGCCGTACAACTCTGTTTTTCTGTGGGTTCAAAAGGCTGCAGGTTTCTTCAGGACATGAGTATCCCTCTGCCTGATGTTAGAACCCTGCAAAGACAAATGCAGCCCATTAAGCTGAAACCAGGTGTGTTAGGAGAGGTGTGTGACGTGCTCAGTTTGAAGGTTAAAAATTTGACAGAGATGGAAAGAGAGTGTGTGCTTACTGTGGATGAGATGGCAATCACTCCATCACAGACCCAAATGGGTTTTAGCCACCACCATTGTTTCTGGTCAGCTCTCCGCTCAGCCACTATGAAAATATGAAGATGGACACAACACAGTTTAACCTTTAATGGTTACATAAGAATTTTGTTTTAGTAACTCTTTGACATTTATTTATTGATAGTTGTGTTATTAATTCTTATTTCTTGTCATTCCTTAATAACAAAATTGCAAATGCTAATATTATAAAGCAAGTGGAAATGAGCAGTTTTATGGAAAATGTCTCATTTTTAAAAGTTATTGTTCGACTACTGTTCTTGAAATATTATAATTCTATTCTTATTACTTGAGTCCACAAAACAGAACAACATATCTTCTTACGTTCGTAATCCTGTTTGTCTCAAGCTTCAGCAGTTCGTTGCAGTCTGTGTTATTAACTGAAAAATATTAAACAATTACTTGTCTTCACAATCACATTTTCTTTATTATTGGTCTCTCCATTTGTGCTTCCATTTCTGATGCATGTTCGTGTTGATACGGCAACCAGCAACGTATTGTACAAAAAATCCCAAATAAAACTAATAATGTAAAAAGTTTATAACCTATTTCAAACTGTGGGGAAGATTTCTAAAACGTAGAATCAAACAAACTGAAATAAACCCGTCTACAGCTTGTCCTCCTGCTCACAACCAACAAGCTGCACACAGTTAGCTCATTAAAGGTTATCTAGCTAAAACTGGCAACATAAAATATCATCGTTGGCTTATTTTGGTACGAAGTGGTTAGCTAACGCTTCACAATGCAACAAAATGATGACATTTCATCAACTTACTGGAGAAAATCCTTCCGAGACACCGAAAATGAACTACGGTCAATGCAGCAGCGGGGCTGTTTGGAACTATTCGAAGCTACATGAACCACGTGACTCCCGCATTCCATAGGAGTCTATTGGAGTGTCGTAACTCTCTCTCACCCTGCCCTCTTCTCCCAATGATTGGACAGGAATTCGAGAAACGTGATTGGTAGCCAAGACTCGTGCTCTCATTGGTTCCACCCAAGTTCCTCCCACTGATGCTAGAATTGAGACAAAAAGATCCGTAACACTGTAGATTTGAGGTGTGTACCTGTAAAATGAAATGTGTGTTTTGAGAGTTTTGATTTCAAACTTCTCCCTTGATTTTTTTCAATTTGGAAGTCTGCTAGTTACTAAACGAAAGTTTCATGTTTCTGAATTAATGTTTGATGTTACAAAATGAGTAGTAAATGTACAAAATAAAAGTTTGACTTTACAAAATAAAAATACATGTACAAAATGAAAATTTCCTGTTACAAAACAAGAAATACAAGTACAAATTGAGAATTACAAGTTAGAAAACTAAAGTTACAAGTTACGAATCCAAAGTTACGTGTCATGAAACATGTTCCAAATTACAAAACTTGGTACAAGTTACACTGAATATTGTCCCAATCCTAGCTCCATAACACTTCTGCCAACTAGTAAAATAAAATACATAAGTGTTTGCACGTAAATTCTTCCAAAAATTAGATACACGACTTTTGAATACAGATATAATATTGCAGGAAAATATATCATGATATATTGCGATATCGATATTTTTGATACACTGCTTTTGAATATCGATATAATATCGCTGGAAAAAATATCACAATATATTGCCATATCGATGTTTTCCTACATCCCTAGAGAATATACTGATAAATAAATCATTATTAAATTACACAAATAGACTAATCTGGTGTAAATAAGGTCTGAAAAATTCATTAGAGGAATGAACATTCATGCTAACTCATCATTCATTACTGTAGAGCACATGTGTCAGACTCAAGGCCCGTGGACCAGATGTGGCCCACCACATCATTTTATGTGGCCCTGAGAGCTTCAGGTGTCTTAAAAGAATTCTCTGCCACTTCAAAGCATACGTTGACTATAAACTACATTTTCCACAATGAATAGCGATTGAGGGATCTCAGACTGGACGGGTCCTATCGGAACTATCTACGGGTTCCTGATATCAGTGGTTCACTCCACCGGCAGTGACCATCGACCCCCCGGATCGAACGAGAACCTCCACACCAAGGGTGCGTAGACTTGGCACGACAGATTGCGTCTGATGCTGTTTATAAATAAACAACACTAGTTAGAACCAAACAACAAATTCTTTTACACCCAGATTTCACAATTTCTCTCAGATGCAAAGAACGGTTGCTACAACATCTAGCTTCCATCACAATACCTCCCATCCACCACATCACATCTCATTATTCATATCTTGTTATGTATAAATTATTAGTTTAGGAAAAAGAATTAAATTAATTTTATAAACTATATACCTGACTGAATTAATACGAAGTGTGTTTATGGTCCCTGAATAAGTAAAGTAACTAACCCTAAAAAAAGCAAAGAGCCCTAGAATCTTCTGATTAAACATTCAAAGATCAATCAGATTGATATCTCATATTTATATGGAATCATCACATCTTATTGGTCATAATCAATATGTATTAATTGCTACATAGTGCAGTGACAGTATTCTGCCGCTAGGTTGCAGTGTATCCACATCTGTGTGCGACAAGTGAAAATAAATATCCACAAATTATCCCAAAATGTCCAGGAGGAGAAAGATTGATGCAGAAGGAAGGGCGTTTCAAGAAAGATGGAAAGGTGAATACATGTTTATGCTTCAAGGAGAAAAACCGGTATGTCTTTACAGTTATTAACGTCCATGCTACTAGCATTGGTGTCTGCAGCATTAGTCCTCAGTCTTGGACAGGGGCGGAGCTATGGGTGGGCCTTGGTGGGCACAGACCCACCCAGTTTGGCAGAGTGCCCACCCACCAGGGGCAGGGCCAGGCAGTAGCTTGGTGTTGATGTGGCCAAGCAAGCAACTGCTTAGCAACCCCAGTTATGTTGTAACAACTATTACAATGTAAAATTATTACTTTAATGAATATGGACTTTTTTCACTGTGTAATAAAAAAAACTTTAACTTTTTTATCTGGTATTAATTTTAATCATATTATCAATAAGTTTTCCAGTTTGCTTTTTGGAGTTTTAATTTGGTCTTTTATATATAAAAAAAGGCAAATTGGCACCTGCTTACTGTCACTAAGCAACTATTAACCTACTCCAGAGAAAATATTCTGATGCCATCCCTGCCACCCAGTGAGGTTCATGATTTTTTTTTCTCAGAAGCGTCCTCTTGCCCTGGACTTCTCACAGCTGAACCGACAGTGCCCACCCGCCCGGCACCCGCTCCAATTGCACAACACAAATTGTGTAATTATTATAACAAGACTGTTACCACCATGGGTAACACACAGAATTCCACACAATATGTTAGAATTTAACATAACGTACACATAAAAACCCTCAACAAAAATTAACTTCATCTGTTACGATTGACATCTCGCGGCACTTGAGTTCAAAACGGAGAGCGGTTTATTATAGTTGGCTACTGAAGCAGGTGTATATAGTGGTTGCGCAATGGCTAAACAGTTATCATTTTATAAAAAGACCACGTCTACAGACTGACGAACATTCAGATCAGGCTGCTGTGCTCAAAGAGGCTGATCATAAAAAGGAGTTGGAGGAAAAACATTGTCACCATCCGAGGAGAGACAGGTTAGCTTCTTTGCTAATGAACTATCATCATCGTCACACCACAGACAGCTAATGGCTGAATCTAACGAGTCACTCAGGACACCCTTGGATTTATCATCGATTGAGGAACCAGCCAGTCAACCCAAGCTGATCAGATTCCCAAGTACTGTAATAGGAGGAAAATTGTGATCATTTAACGCCAACTGGTATGGGATGTACAAATGGATAGAGTACAGTAAAGAACAAGATTCAGTGTTTTGCAATGCTTGCAGACATTCTCCGGAGATTCACACAGACTATTTTCATGTGAGGTGGCTACAAAAACTGGAAACGTCTTGGAGATGCCTGCAACAAACATAAGCATAGTAAATCATAGGGCTGCACGATTTTGACCAAAATAATAGTCACGGTTATTTTGGTCAATATTTTAATCACAATTATTGATCACGATCATTCATCCTACCTGGTAAAATATCTTTTTATTGCACCAATTACAAATAGTGTTGCAACGTTTTTCTACAGTTGTGGTCAGAGGTTTACATACACTTGTAAAAAATATAATATAATGGCCATGCACCTTATACTTACAAACAATTGTTTGCACTGTTGCTCTTGGGACCTGCAGCTGCTTTGAAATGGCCCCAAGTGACTTTCCTGACTTGTTCAAGTCAATAATTCGCTTTTTCAGATCCATGCTGAGCTCCTTTGACTTTCCCATTGTAGCATTTGTGGGCGTTTGTATCCAATGAGCCCTATTTACCTGGCCTAAGAGAAGTCACCAGCTGTAGTCACTCATAATCACTCACAAGAAGTTAAGAGGCCATGCTATGAAGCTCAGTTCACTGACACGTTTCTAAGTCACCAAAATTGCTAGTTCATGTGGCTGTATGTATATTTGTGACCCAGCAAATGTGATCACTTTTCTCTGTTAACCCATAATAAAGACATTAAAGAACCAAACTTCATGAATGTTTTTTGTGACAAAGAAGTATCTGTTCCAATCACTCTATCAGAGAAAAATCAGTTTTAGAAATAACGGGACACTCAGTAGAGCCATTATATTATATTTTTTACAAGTGTATGTAAACCTCTGACCACAACTGTATGAACAATGAAATTTTAGAAGAGATAATAAATAATGAAAAAAAAAATCCAAAAAACTCATACACTTTTATATTTCAAAGTGCTAACTGAATGACAAAGTGCAACTTAACAGAATCACAGCTTGTACAGAAAATGCCTTCTGTGAACAGCAAAGGCTGAGGAAATTAGGCTTACAGATTCTTGGCAAGAAAAACCAGCCTGTCAACATTATCTGGCTTGAGAGATGAGCGAAGGCAGGTCACTACATTTCCCCAGTGCTAAAGACTCTCTCCGATGGGGCACTTGTTGCAGGAATGCACAAGTACTTTTGAGCCAGCTTTGAGAGACGTGGGTAGAGTCTTTGATGTTCCTTCCACCAGTCCAGTGAGTCCCCTTCACTGTCAAGGTTGGCACACTGTAGGTAAGACTGGAGCTCAGAGGCAACAGCCTGTTGTTCCTGGTAAGGAGAGGGTCTCGGTGTTGTTGCCCCAGTGACCTTGAAGAAGCTCCCCAAGGTCTCCTTTTTTTTTTAGATGTACTGGGTGCATCTTCAGCAGCTCCCACATAAGGAAACAGGCCCCTTGAAAAGTACATTGTAGAAGATGAAAAAAACAAAGAATCTTTGTAATAAAACATATTTAAAAGTCCATATTCAGATCTCAGCATAGCTATGTCATCTCAGCATATTAAAATCCACTTAATATTTGTAATTTATTTAAAAATCTGTGTGGTTCTTTTGCCTTATCAAAATACAAGAGACAGACAGCTTTGTCCAAACACAGCGTGGGGCATTTATTTGTACAATTCATCAATACATCACCAGCAACTTAGGGGACAGCGTCCAGCCTGGAACTAAAATAGCCTCGACTGGAACCTTCTGCAAAAGCCCTCCTGCCCTCAACACGCAGCATCAGTTATACTCGTGTTGCTGGCGCTTACTCCCACATTCCTTTGATTTCGGGAAATGATGGGGTGCTGTTTCCACTTCCCAATATGGTCAAAGAACTTAAGAGTTACTGGAAGTTACATAAGTTGGACTGAAAAACATGATGTTGAACAGCACGTACGCAGAAGCTGGACTGATAAACAAGATGTCAAATTGCACGTACACAGAACCTTAGCTCCTACAGATCCACCCCATGGGGGTGTCCACCCCCATAAACAAGCTGGCTACAGAACATATAACATAACACATAAATGAATGTTAACATAAACCAGTAAATGGGTGTTAAATGACAAAATGACAAATACACTACAAACTTCAACCAAACTATATAAGTATATATGTAACGACGAAGTAACTGCAAGCCAACACTTGGATGAGTACAAAGACACGAAGTAAGTATCAGCTGCAAGACACAACATGGAATGTGATGTCTTTAACCAACTCAGTAACACATCAAAATGCATGCACACACTGTAAGTGGGCGAAAACCTGTCCGCTGTTCTTAACAGGAAAAATTCCCCCTTGACCTCCTGGCCCAAACAGGATGATCACATAAAGCACAGAGTGAGCATACAAGTCTAGCCTAAGTATATGGCAGACATTAGGTAACATTGAATTAACAAAAGAACACACATAAGAGAAAATGAACCGATGAAACCCTTCAAAAGAGAACAAAAATCATGAGTATGATCGAGCATTAATTACCCTTAGCAACATTGCAACCAGTAACTGTACGTGAATATGCAGTCACAAAATACAAACTCATGTGAAATAAATGATTGACGTGGATACGAATGAACGACTAGGTGATGTCGATAAGGCTAAACCTATAAAAAGTGAAACACAACAGTAAGTGTAACGAATATACTTGATGTAACAACACAACTGCTCAACCGAAATAGAGAACGGAGTCAGAGTCCCAGTTGCAGAGCTGGAAAAAAAATGGAGTGAAGAAAACACAAGAGTCAAGTTCAGTTTTATTGATTACTGCTGCAGGGGTCTTGTCACTGGAAGAGGACTTCGAGGCAGATTCCTTAGTCGAGTACATATAACCACAACAACAACATCCCTTATGAGACACAAAGATTACTCCACCGCCGTCCCATCAGCCGTCCCGTTCTTCAGGCACATTGGGTGTCGTGCTGAGTCCATTGCGGCCATTTCCATTTGCACGTATTGAGACGATGCAGCAAGGTTCATTTGTGCAGCCAGAGTTCGCTCCCACAGTCTCCTCACAACAGGTAGGATGCAACATGCCAATAGAGAAATCAGAATTAGTACTACTATTGCACTAATTCCTGCTTTTACCAAAATAGCTCTGACCACTGACCCAATTTGAGGGCTAAGGAGTCTAAGGACCAGCTTTCCCTGCCTGCATTCTCCTTCAGCTCTATCTTTAAATCTTTCAATTTCCTCATACCTTCAGTAAATGCACCATCAGGGGCCATATTACTTGGAATGTAAGTGCAACATTCTTGCCCACTGGAGTTCGGAAACTTACAGAGCCCACCTTTCTCGGCCAACAACCAGTCCAAAGCCTGGTCGTGCTGCAAAGTCATTTTGACTGTGGCATGAAGTTGTTCACCCAAGAGGCCAAGGTTATTTACTGTGTAATTTAAGATTATTTGCTGATTAAAATAAACATAGTTGATCCATTTCACATTCTTATTTATTGTTATCCAAGGAAGAATTGACTCTAAACCAGCTATTACCTCATCTCTTGCTTGAAATTCTATGGGAATTCCTGTTGGCAGTCCTATATTTATACCAACTATTTTGCATGGCAGCATCCCAAAGCCTATCCTCTATAGGCAATGGTCTGCTCGCTCTAGGGGAGATAGGTCCTGTGTTGCTTCCGGACCTAGGTCTAATCGGCCCAAATAGTGGCTTAGGTACAGTTTTGCGATTGGTCACGTCTTGTCCATTTTGTCCTTGCTGAGTAAGATTACGACTACCAGAGATTGCTGTGGGAAAACCAGATTTCACAGCTACACCTCCTGTGGGAGTTGTAGTACTAACAGGTGGCTTAGTGGTTACGCTTCTCAGCTTGCTAATTGGCGTTGTTTTAGATCTTGAAATCAGCGGAGTCACCAGCTGTAAGAGAGAGGAAGAGCTCCAGTCGGACCTCACCTCTTCAACAGGGGCTGTGGTAGTCAAAACATCAGGGATTACAGTAGTAGTAGCGCTAGTAGTTAAAACATTATTTGGAACTGTGGTCACTCTGTCAGGGATTTTATTTATCTTAGTTGTGGTCAAAACATTGTTTTGAATCGTGGTTGTAACACCAGTTTTAACAATTGCTACGTCGAATGCAGGCAAGGATGCTGACCTATGTTGCATCCGGCCTGCTGGATTGTACTTAACTTGATCACGGTGTGCTGCCTCGTCGTTGACCAAGTCGTCTGGCATATGCTCTTGTGATGGGTCGACGAGTTGCTCCTCGGCCATCGTCTCCATCTTCCCCTCCTCCAGCACCACCATCAGACCCCTAGTGTTATCCAAAACAGAACTGTTATCAGGCTTAGCACACCCTTCTTTTCCTCGGCCATCATGCCGGTTTGTTACATCAGACACAATACCGCCCTGAGTTTTGTCTTTGACTTTCGTGCAGTGTGTCAGATGATGCCACGTCGATCCTCCTTCGACCTGGACTGCTGTTGGCGTTGCTCGAACCACTTTGTAGGGACCCTCTCGCCGCGGTTCGTGCCACTTCCTCCTGAAAACTTTGATGTACACCTGGTCTCCAGGAACTACTGGCCCATCTGCGCCTGCGCTAGAGACGAGCTCCTTTCTCTTTTCCTGCAAATAGATGGCTTTATGGATGCTGGTTAGTTGCTTGATATAGCTTTTGAATTCAAGCTCTAGCTGCTCCAACGAGGGCCCCTTGTGGGGTCCCCTGAGCCGAGGAGCTGGCATTGGCCTGCCTGTTAGGACCTCATGAGGTGAAAGATGCGTGCTTCTGTTAGTTTGCATGCGATAGCTCATTAAGGCAAACGGCAATGCATCAATCCAGTTCAGGTTAGTACAAGCACAGATTTTGCAGATTTTAGACATCAACGTCAGATTTGCTCGCTCGACCATTCCTTGGCTCTGGGGGTGATAAACTGATCCTAATCGTTGCTTTATCCTTAGTTGTTGCAACACACCTTTAAGGAATTTTCAACAAAAGCAGGACCATTGTCCGAGCTTATTTCCGACGGGATACCAAAGCGAGGAATCACTTCTCTGACTAGAAATTTTACCACTGTTTCTGAACCTAGATCTTTAGAGGGAACGGCTTCGATCCACCGACTGAATCTATCAATGATCACCAGCATGTACCGCTTCCCATGCACAGACTTAATCATGTCAACATAGTCAATGACCAAATGTTTGAAAGGACCTTCGGGCACTGGAATGTGTCCCGCTGGGTCTGTGATGCCCTTTTTTACATTGTTCTCAGCACAAATGTCACACTGATCTATTACTTCCTCAACCATGGCTTTTAGGTATGGTGACCAGTAACCTTGTTTGTTAAGTCTTTTCAGAACCTCTGTACGACCACAATGATCAGGACCGTGGCTTTCCGAGATCAGCATTGCCAGCAGGGAGACAGGTGCAACGATCAAGCCCTCATGAGACCTCCACAAGCCGCTTGAGTCCATCGTTGCACCCCTTTTTCTCCAACACTGCTGCTCGCTTTTCTCTGCCTTTTCTTGAATCAAAATGATGTCTTCTGGTGTTATTACAGGCTCTAATTATATTACAGGTGTCAAAATGGCTTCTTCACACCTGGAGGCAGATTTTGCAGCCTCATCTGCTGCATTGTTGCCTCTGATGACATCGCAGTTACCCTTGCGGTGCGCAGGGCACTTTATAATGGCCAGTTTCGACGGAAGCATCATTGCTGAGATCAGCTCGTTGATTTGCTTTCCATGAAGGATGGGAGTACCGTCCGTCTTCTTGAAACCTCTTTGTCTCCACACACTCCCAAACAGGTGACAAACACCATGTGCGTATGCAGAGTCAGTGTAGCTAGTTGCTACCTGGCCACTTGCCAACTTGCAAGCTTCGGTCAGGGCTTTGAGTTCCGCTAGCTGTGCAGAACAGGGTTGGTTACACTTTTCAGCTTTTACGGTTTGAAATCTGTCATCTACTTTTTCCACAACAGTAAACGCTGCATGGTTTCCTAAGTAGTCTCTAAAGCATGAACCATCAACAAAATAGGTGACATCAGATTGATTGAAAGGAGTAGATTCCAAATCAGGCCTCAGCTTAGTGTATCTTGATACCTCAGCTATGCAGCAATGTGGTTCTCCTTCAAACTCAAAGGGAACACTGTTAGCAGGGTTTGTTGTGGTACACCTCTTTATGACAACGTCAGGGTATGTCAGTAGTGCATATACTGCAGGCATCTTGCTTGATTTAACACAAAATTTCCTCGGTTGATTAGTTCAGATTTTTTGTGATGTGTGTAGATGGTGACAGGATATCCCATTGTTATCACTGAGGCTTTTTCATAAGCATAATGCAAAGCAGCCAATCCTTGATAACAAGGGGGCCATCCCTGTGCCACATTGTCAAGTTTTGCACTGTAGTACGCAATAGGTTGTTTCCGACGTCCACTGCATGTGTCCTGCATTAACACTGCAGAGGCATACATGTCATGTCTGTTTGCGACGTACAGCAAAAATGGTTTTGTGTAGTCAGGTGTTGCTAAACTTGGCGCAGTTTGCGTGTCTTGTTTGATGGGTCCAAAAGCTATCTTAGCTTCATTTGTCCATTTTAGAGTCGATTTTAAAGACTCACTTCCAGCATCTTTAATCAGTGCCCTGAGTGGTGCGGTTTTTTCAGCATAGTTTTCAATCCGCTCGGAGTTGAAACCAGTCATTCCCAGAAATGTCATCATTTGTCCAACAGTTTGTGGTTGTGGAGCTTTGCTCACACCTTCCACGTGTTCTGGTGAGATGGCGACAGTCCCATGGGAGATTACTCTCCCTAGGTACTCTACCTGTGGTTGGCAGTACTGAAGCTTTGTCAGGGAGGCTTTGTGTCCTCCCCGAGCTAACTTCTGAAGGACTTTAATGGAGTCACGATGACAATCATCGATTGTTCGTGCACAGATCAGTAGGTCATCAACATACTGAATCACAGTGCTGTTCACCTCAATGCCTTCGAGGCTCTGTTTCAAAATTTGATTAAAGATGTGTGGACTGTGTTTTAGCCCTTGTGGTAGCCTTCTGTAAGTGAGCTGTCTCCCACGAAACGTGAAAGCAAGAAGATATTGTGATGCTTTGGCCAATGGGATGCTAAAAAATGCTGAACACAGATCAATTACTGTGAAGTATTTAGCTTCCCCATCGATGTTACTCAGTAATGTGCTTGGATTTGGCACGTCTGCGTCAAAGTCAGTGATCACGTCATTTACAGCTCTTAAATCATGTACCAGTCTGTACTTGCACTTGTCTGCTTTTAGCACTGGCAAAATTGGAGTGTTACATGTGCTATAGGTTTCTTTTAGTACTCCTGCTTGAATTAGACCTTCAATAGTTGCATTTATACCCTCTTCTGCTTCTGGTTTTAGTGGGTATTGGGGTCGATAAGGCAGTCTTGCATTTGGCTTCAATTCCACTTGAACCGGAGTTGCCGATGTTACCAGTCCAACATCCGTGTCATGTTTGGACCATAGCTGGTCTGGAACCTGTTTTAGCATGTCAGATTTCAACTCGTTTTGAACTGTTTCTGATTCTGCTACACCTTGCATGTGTTTTTTGTTTGCGACTGTTACAACCTGTGGTTTTGACATCATGGTGGGTGCCGCAGACAATTTTAATCATTTCTGCATTTTTTGTAGTGTAGATTAGCGGGTTATCTGTTTTCTGCCACTCTGTTTTAGTTGCTGTTAACATCATTGGTCCAAATCTTTTGACTCAAAGCCTTTGTTTACCATTAAGGTAATGTGTGGTGCTGATTCTGGCACAGTGTGCCATTTTTCAATAAATGGATTTTCTTCCACATTCACAGCTGCACCTTGCTGTCCTATCATGATGTATTGTGACACTAGCCTAACGTGCAAGTCTTTTGTTTCTTTGTCCCATTTTTCTTCAAAGATTCTACTGCATGATGGATCATAAGTCATAGTGCAGTGATAGTCACTGAATGGCACAGTGGCTTCTGGAATTTGTGCTTCAATAAATGTTTCCCATTGTTGAAACATCTCGGAGACTGGCTTGTTAATGTCACCAAGCCAGTAGACCTTAGCGTGTTCTGTCTGAGCAGTCATTTGAAAGTTTAATCCAGAGCTATCTACATAAATTCCTTCTGGTGTGCACCAGATTTTTGTTTTTAGTTTACACAATGCATCTCTTCCTAGTAGATTAACTGGAGTTTGGTCTGAAATCAGAATTGGGATTACGATTTCACTGTCATCAACTGCTAGTTTTACTGGAGCTGTTAAGGGGTTTATTTGTTTTGCTCCCGAGAACCCTGTTGTCTTTACGCTTTTCTCAGACATGGGGAGGGGAGTTGCATAATTTGATTTTATGCACGAGTAGGTTGCCCCAGTATCAACTAACATTGGGACCGATTTGCCTTCTATTTTAACATTGATCACTGGTTCTTTATCGGCGTTAGCTGTTAAAATTGGTAGTTGCTCCTCCCCCCCAGGGCCCTCCGGGCATCCCTAGAATCCTTGTTGTGCTGCCCATGGATTAACTGGACCTCCTCTTCCCCGGTTTGGTCGTGTTCCACGACCACGCCCAGACCATTCAGGGTTTGGAATTGGATTTGGACAGCCTCGATACAGGTGACCCATCTGGCCACACCCCCAACATGGACCTGTAGGTGGGGGTCGATTCTGCTGCACCCAGCCTTGTTGGGGTGGGTAGCGATTAGGGAAACGATTTGGAAATCGTCTCTGTGGTCCAGGCTGCTGTCTACCATACTGGTTTGGGTAGACATTGATAACCGGTTGAGATGCAGTTTGAGGCGGGGCCACAGCTGTCTGCAATGCTTGGGTTTGACTGTCACTTTTCACCACTGCTGCCAGGGTTTTGGCCTTGTTCTGGAGTTCATTTATATGCAACTGCGTGAGTTTATTCTGACCACACTTTTCTTGCTCAATCATTTTGTTATTGTCTTTCCGATAGCGGTCCACTGCGTGGACTACATGGTCTCTGAACTGTGCATGTGGCATTGAGTCCAGTCCCACAACATCCTCCAGTTTGTCTCGCACAGGAGTCGGGAGAGCAGAAATCAGGGATGTTCGGAACAGAGAAGTCATTATTGGCGTCCCCTCAGGACCCTCCTCCGTCTCCAGCTTCCACCGTCTGAGCTGCCTGTCAACGAATGACGCAGGACTCTCAGTCTCTGAAAGTGGCTCACCTCACCTTTCAAGGCTTTGGGGTCAATCCTGTTGGGATATGCTGCTCTTAGTATGTTCCAGAGTGCATTTCTGTGTGTGTTAAACTCCGTGCCGTCAGCCATTGGGTCCAGCATCCATTGAACTCCATTGGATGCGAGCAATGTTCCCATAGCTGATGTCCCAACCACTCGAGCCAAAATAGCTTTGAGATCTCCAAGGGCAAGCATTAGCCCAGTTGTCTCCTGTTCGAAAGCTCTAATCCACTTTCCAGCGCCTTCCTGTATCTCGGGTAGCCGCGAAACCAAACCAGTGAGGTCGAGGCTCTGCCAGGGAATATAATTAGCTCTTGTGCCCTTAATTAAAATTGGGTACTGACCATCATTAGTGTATCGAATAGGTGGTTTTAAGTCATGTCTGGGTCTCAGATCACGGTTTTCATTGCTAGGACCTGGTTTTTCCTTCTCTTGAGTCAGACCTGTATTTGGATCACCACGCTCTGGTGAGTGAATGCCTGGTTTGTAAAAAGGCTTGCAACTTTTCTCCTTGCTTGTGCTAGTGGTGTTCTCACTATCCTCATCTGAATGTGTGCCTATGATGTGATTTAAGGATTTATGCAGGCCCTGAGATATTTCCTGTATAATTTGGTCAACATCGTTTAGCTCATCCTGTACATTTACATCCTTATTCTCAAGGTCAATCCAGTATGAGTTAGCCTTCGGTTGCCTTTTCAAAAAATCCTTATGTTCTGCAAAACAATCAATCTCCCTTCGTCCTTCTTCACTTACTGCTTGACGTTCTGTACTGCAATATTTTGGATGCGTTCCACTGGGTGGAGTTGTTTGTTCCAATTCTCTTTCCTCACTTCCTTTTGCATGCTTTTCTTTGCCAGGTGCTTCATCTGATTGCTGTGATGTTGTTAATTTTAAAATTGCATTGTCAACATCTAAACCCTTAGGACCTTTGTCGAATGTGTCGCGCAAATCAAAATCTCCCGTAATTGTAACGGTTCCCAAGAGGGGATACAGGCCCTCTTCTGCTGGGGCCTTCACTTCCTTCTGGGGTTTGTCCAATTTGTCTTTCATTTTAAGGATGGCATGTTTAAAGTTCTGTCTGTAAATCTTTCCTTCATTCCTGAATAAGTCCAGGATCTGAATTTCCTTTTCTCTTTTCTGCTGTCTTTTCTTGGACCCATCTGCTTTATAATCCTGAATCCTCAATTCCAAATTGTCGCAAGCTGCGACATCAAAAGTGCCATCAGATGGCCACGGATTGCATAGTTTTCTCGTCCATTTCAACCACTTTTCTGACATGTGCTTTATCTCTTTTGCTAAAGCAGGGTTCTTTGCTGCCAAAATTCCTGCTGGCGTGACCGACATTTTGAAGTTTCAGTAACACTTATTATTCCTCTGATTAGTAAACTAGTTTGTTTATTTATAATCTCCTAAAAATAAAACAAGAATTGAAAGTTGTAACAGATACTGGTGACATATGATGCTGTGGTCTTGAGTAATCTGTTGTTGTTCTGTTTACACAAATGTTGAACAATTTATCTTCTTATCATAAATGCCTTAAAATCAAATCTCTTCTGATTTAACACTAAAGTAAAGTTAGTTCAAAAAGCTTTATTTATTGTTGATAGAAAAACTTAATGCCTGAAAGTTTTTATAGGTGAACCTTTTAAATCTGGATAGAATATGTATTTCCCCCAGCAGTTCAGCTGCAAACTATGAGTTTGACTCAAGTCTTCTGTGCTGCAGAGTCAGGTTGGTGTGGCAGGCTAAAATTAGCCGTATCCTTAGTCCCGAGCTGTGTGTGAGCAATGTTCAGCCCACAGGGTAGGGTTTCTCTATGCCCTATGGCTCACCAACCAATCCACACACAGAGGTGGAGTCAGAGGCAGGATCGCTTCTGTACTTCTGTGTCTGTGTATGGAAAGGAGCGCACACACAGCTGGTAGGTGGAGCTTACACTTCTACTCTGGTTCTTTTGTCCAGTCTAAGCTTATCAATCAATCAAAGCTTTATTTATAAAGCGCCTTCCGCAACCCTGTCAGGAAGCCCAAAGCGCTGAACATTGTACAGTTGTATGTAAATATATTGAATAAATCAACAAAAGAAATTCAAATTACAAAATACAAATTACAAAATACAAAATGGAAATTACAAGATAGATGAAACATTCTGGTAAAGGACAAATGTGTGAAACACATTTGGATTGAGTGGATGGATTGAGTGTACCAATGAAAACTGTGGAATGGATTCAACATAAAAGAGGGCCAAAATCAAACATGTTCTGGAAACGCCAAGCGGAGGAGGTGTGTTTTTAGGTGATTCTTAAAGACTGGCAGAGAAGGGGACAGCCTAACTGAGGGTGGCAACTGGTTCCAGAGTGACGGTGCTAGGACTGAGAAAGCCCGGTCCCCACGGGTACGACACCTAGACCGAGGGACAGCGAGCAGGCCTTGTTCAGAGGAGCGCAGAGCGCGTGATGGGGAGTGTCTTTTCAGGAGTGTGGCTAGATAGGGGGGACCACCACCCTGGAAGAAATGATAAACAAAGACGAGGATTTTGAATTGTGAGCGATAGCAAATCGGAAGCCAGTGCAGAGAGGCCAGAACCGGACTGATGTGGTCCCGTTTCCTGGTCCCAGTCAGGAACCTGGCAGCGCTGTTCTGCACAACCTGTAGGCGATGCAGTGTTGACTGACACAACCCTGCATATAGAGAGTTGCAGTAGTCAAGCCGAGAAATAACAAAGGCATGCAGTACCCGCTCCAGGTGGGCTCTCGACAGCATAGGCTTGATTTTAGCAAGGCGTCTCAGGTGAAAGAAACTGGACCGGACCACAGAATTGATGTGAGCGTCAAATTTAAGTCCTACATCAAGTTTCACCCCCAAACTGGTAACAACTGGTTTTGAGTANACTACATCAAAAGGGCCATCAGATGGCCACGGATTGCATAGTTTTCTCGTCCGTTTCGACCACTTCTCTGACATGTGCTTTATCTCTTTTGCTAAAGCAGGATTCTTTGCTGCCAAAATTCCTGCTGGCGTGACCGACATTTTGAATTTTCAGTGACACTTATTATTCCTCTGATTAGTAAACTAATTATTTATAATCTCCTGAAAATAAAACAAGAATTGAAAGTTGAAACAGATACTGGTGACATATGATGCTGTGGTCTTGAGTAATCTGTTGTTGCTCTGTTTACACAAATGTTGAACAATTTATCTTCTTATCATAAATGCCTTAAAATCAAATCTCTTCTGATTTAACACTAAAGTAAAGTTAGTTCAAAAAGCTTTATTTATTTTTGAAAGAAAAACTTAATGCCTGAAAGTTTTTATAGGTGAACCGTTTAAATCTGGATTGAATATGTTTTTATTTGTTCTCAGCAGCTGCGCTGCAGTGGCAGGCTAAAAATAGCCTTATGCTGAATCTCAAGCTTGTGTGTGAGCAAAACTCAGCCCACAGGGTGGGGTTTCTCTACGCCCTCTGGCTCACCAACCTATCCACACACAGAGGTGGAGTCAGAGGCGGGATCGCCTCTGTACTTCTGTGTCTGTGCGTGTGTATGGAGAGGACAGCTTGTGGGGGGATCTTTGCGCTTCTGGACTGGCCCCTCTGTTCAGTCTAAACTTGGGTCTGACAGCTCAGGGTGTCTACGGAGAAACGAACAGATCTGGTGCCACCAAGCGCATTCAGCCTTCAGGATTTAACAACTCTCAAACAGCTTTATAGCACTAGAATACAGGAAAGAGTCAACCACAATAGAGACCGAATCAGCAGAAGAAAAATCAGTTTCTCTCTAATTTATCCAAGCAATAGTTTAAACAAGATCAGAGTATTTGAACTTTCATGAGTAAAACAACCAAACACAGCAAAGCTTTCACACTTGCATAGAGATAAGAAAAACACACTTCAAAGCAATTTGACACCAAAGCAACATTTTATGCCACACACTCAACACGCATAAACATTATTATTTATTTATTAATCATAATCTATATTTCTCATATTTCACATTACCCAGCTGGTAAAAATAGTTATCATGCTTGTGCACTTCAGCATATATTTTTATTTATATATATGTCACTCTAAAACTTATTATTTTAACTTCTGGTTTTCTGTTTAAAGACCAATCAGAACAAGATCACAGACTTTGAAATTTGTATAACATTAAACATCAAAATTTAGCACTGCAGTGAATAATATTGATTTGTATTACTCCTTTGTTTTTCTTTTTTCCCCCCTCTAATTCTCTGGCGCCTGACACACCCCTTTCATCTCACACACCCACTTCTCAACTTGCACACATGCTTATCTCCTCCACAAACACACGCTTATCTCACACGCCTGTCCCTCAAACAAACTTCTTCTCACAAACACACACACACAAACAAACAAATTCTCCAGCATTCGAGCTCCAGAGTTGTTTACAGCCACTTTGCTGCAACCTATGACGTCAACACATGCCTTTGCCAAAAACTCATGAAATTTACCAGTCCCCGAGGAACAGACCGAATCAATGGCAAGCTTATCTGTCACAACTTCAGCGCTTTTTCTCAGATCCCAGTCTTAGCCCGGCTTCACCGGGGCACCCTACTGGATCTCAATTGTCGACCTTTTTCACTTGTCCTCCCTGGACTTTTTATCAGCTGTCAAATTCTATTCCAATTCTCGCTGTCCCAGCTTTTAATTTGTCACTTAAACTTTGTCCGTCATCAAAATGACTCAGCTGACTTCACACGTGTGAATATTTATCACCGCTGTTCTGGACGAATGCCTCTTCTTGTTATTATAACTTCTAATTTATGAGAAGGGCATGTTTTTTCTCTCAGACCAGTTCTCAATCCACGGAATAACTCCAAAATTGAACAAAAACTGTTCTTACCTAAGGGCCCCGAAGTTTAAATTCCGTGGACTGCGAAACGATCCGAAGAGCACGCCTCTTCTCCACCTTCGTGGTCACCAAATGTGGTTCTTTTTCCTTATCAAAAACAAGAGAGAGACAGTTTTGTCCAAACTCAGCGTGGGGCGTTTATTTACACAACTCATCCATACATCACCAACACTTCATGGGGGACAGCGTCCAGCTCCGATCTAGCACCTCGGCTGGAGATCCTTCTGCAAAAGCCCACTTTCTGCTATACCACGCAGCATCATATACTCTTCACCCCCACCTCCCTCTGATTCTGAGAAATGATGGAGTGCTACTTCCACTTCCTAATATGGTCAAAAGTAGTTGAGACTTTACATAAGCTGGACAGATCAACATGTTTTTGAAGCATGTACTCAGCAGCTGGGCTGCCTGATAAACGGCTGGTCTTGATAAGCAACATGTCAACATGCACGTACACAAAACACTGCTTTTAGCTCCTACACTACTACAAAGGAAAAGTCTTGCATATCATTCTACCTTAAAATAGAAGATATGATTCTAAACTTAGGAAGCCCAGACCAGGGTCTAGTACAATAAAACTCACCAATATCCCCACCGAACCCTGATAGATGCACAGTCTCATAAGTTCTAACGGAACTGGGTTTTAACGGAACTGACAAATGGGACGTGCACGCGACACTACAGCATCACTGATGCAAAGAAAGCTTTCTACACTGACAAAATTCTCAGCTCTACTGACTCTCAGAAACTATTTTCAACATTCAAAACTCTGCTCAACCCTCCATCTCCACCTCCTACCAACAATCTATCAGCTGACACCTTTGCCTCATTCTTCACTGACAAAGTGGCAGCTATAAGAAAACAGTTTTCTCAACTGGCCACTCCTGAACATTCACTACCACAAACTCCTTCTAGCCCAACCATCCCAAGCCCTACTGCTTCATTTTCCTCTTTTTCCCCTCTCACTGAGAACTGTGTGTCCCAGCTTCTCACGTGCAGCCGCCCTACTACACGCCCACTGGACCCCATTCCGACTAAGCTGCTCCAAGCTATTGCTCCTACAGTAGCCGCAGCAGTCACACATGTGATAAACACTTCACTGACATCTGGTACATTTCCCACCTCTCTCAAGCATGCTCAGGTTAAACCGCTGCTAAAAAAACATCTCTTCCTCCAAGTCATGTGGAGAACTACCGACCTATCTCTCTCCTCCCTTTTCTGTCCAAAATCATTGAAAGGGTGGCTTTCAAGCAGATCACAGAATACCTCTCACAAAACTGTCTGCTTGACCCTTACCAATCTGGGTTCACAAAGGGCCACTCCACTGAAACTGCTCTGTTAGCAGTGACTGAATCCTTAAAAGAAGCTAGAGCGACAGGCAAATCCTCAGTGCTTATCCTGCTCGACTTATCAGCTGCATTTGACACTGTCAACCATGGCTTCCTTTTGTCCACACTCTCTACCATGGGCATCACAGAGAAAGCACACGCCTGGTTTGAATCGTACCTCACAGGACGATCATTCAGTGTAACTTGGCTCATTGTTTTCAGGACACCACCTAGACAACCAGCGGTTGAAGGACAGCATGCGGCTAAACATGTCGTCACTGGTCCGATCAGGCAGGGGGCCAGAGAAAATTATGGAGTCCGACATTGTTTTGGCAAACTTACACACCGAAGCAACATTAATTTTAGTGACCTCCGATTGGCGTAACCGGGTGTCGTTACCGCCAGCGTGAATAACAATCTTACTGTATTTATGCTTATCCTTAGCCAGCAGTTTCAGATAAGATTTAATGTCGCCCGCTCTGGCCCCAGGTAAACATTAAACTATGGTTGCTGGAGTCTCTAATGCCACGTTTCTGACTATGGAGCTGCCAATGATCAGAGTCGGCTTGTCAGTGGGTGCGTCACTGAGCGGGGAAAATCTATTAGAAACGTGGACGGGTTGGTGGTGGCCCACAGGCTGGGTTCTATGCTTCCTGCGTACCGTCACCCAGCCGGCCTGAGGTCCCGGCTGCTCGGGTTCTGCTGGAGGATCGCCACGGGGTGGTTCTGAGCTAGTTAGCCCCGCGCTAGCTAAGTAGCTACGGCTGTTTACGGCTTTTCAACAGCGCGGAGACGGGACTCCAATTCCGACACCCTCGCCTCCAAAGCTACAAAAATGCTACATTTATTACACGTACCATTATCACTAAAGGAGGCAGAGGAGAAACTAAACATCTGACACAGAGAGCAAGAGATAGGAGACGGAGAAGCAGAGACAGAAGTAGCCATAGCCGTGCTGAGGCTAAGCTAACTAGGCGAGCAAACTGTTCAGTACCAAATAAACTGCGTGCAAACTCAAATGGTTCCCTAAAAGCTAGGTGGAACAACAGAAAATGTGTGTTTTAGCGTGCTTTTGTGCTACAATAACTCAGAGATATCCAAGTACAGAGAAATTAAATCAGCTTTAGCGAGCCCCAAACACCAAACAGCTACACGGAGTGCAACACTGATAACAGGAAATGCCTTATTGCAGATACTGCCACCTACAGGTAATTTTTAACCTGCTTGTTATTTTATTGTGTACTAATTTCTTTTAATTCTGTTGTTCAGCCTATTTTATTTCCTGTACAGCACTTTGGAGTTACTTTGTACCTGTAAAAAGCTACATAAATAGCATCATGAGATTTGAGTTGAGCTGAGGCTTTAGGCGGTGACAGATGTATTGAAAGGTCTGCCTGGCCATATGGAAATGCTTCATCCATTGGTCATCAGTGAAGCTTGGAGCAACCTGTTCCCAACAGTCACTAGCTTGTTTATGGACCCAGACAGAGGGCGAAGCGTGTTGAGCAAGGTCGCAACAACATCTAAAACGCAGACAGAACTCAAGTTAAAATAAACTCTGAACCACAGTCTAAATGTAATCTGCTCATTATATATATTATATATATATTATATATTGCATATTTGACATCCATTAATAACATGTTGGTGTTGTTTCGTTTCCTTTTTGTTCTCTGGAGCTTAAATATCAGGTGACTGTTACAAGCGGTTTCATCACGTCCATCTCCAAAATGTTCCCCTGGGAAGGGTAGTTCTAGGAAATAATATCTAAGTGGACAGAACTTCGCAGTCCAAATGCACCTTATGTGAATTTCTGTGTAGAGAACACTGTCTCAACACAAAGAGTGAGGTGTTTCTTGAATAATAAACCCTGGTTGACCCCTGAGCTGAAATCCTTGCTGAACATCTTATAAGAAAAAAATATTTTATAACTGGAGACAAAGAGGATCAGAGACGGGTCCAGAAGGAGCTGAAATATAAGATCAGACGGGCTAAAGACATCTACAGGAAGAAGCTGGAGAAACAGCTGGTGTAGGACAATGCTGGTGGTGCATGGAGAGGCCTCAGAAACATCACAGGTCCCAGTGGGAGGAGTGGTGCCAGTGAGTCTGCTGAAGGAGACCAGAACTGGGCTAATGAGCTTAACCTGTTTTTTAACAGATTCGACCCCACCCCCAACCCCCTCCCACCTCCAAATTTCACACCATACATCAGCCTCTCCTCCTCCACTGACCCCCCTCAGCACACACTCTCCCTGGGTAAAACCGGGTGGAGCACAGAGGTCTCCCGAAAGCTGCTGAAAGCCGGCAGCCGCGCAGTAGACAAGCGCCGCTGCGATCTGAGATGCGCAGAGCTGCTGCTGGGGAGAACCGGGTGGAAAGGTTTCCATCCCAGAGCTCCACAAGCCAGCAGCCCGCGCATCAAACAGAAGCCGCGATCAGAGATGCGCCGAGCTGCGGGGAGGGGAGAATCGGGTGGAAAACATCGGTCTCCCGAGAGCTCCACAAGCCGATAGTGGGAACCCAGCTCCACCAACATGTTATATTTCAACCCATTTTCTAAAGTGCAGCATTATGTTAAATGCACTGGGTTTTACCCTATTACATTTACATTTCATGGTTAAACAGTATATGTTAAAATCTAAGCTCAGCTCGGCAGGGACCTAAAATACATAAATATAATTTTACTTACCGAAAAAAATGAAGTTTAGACTCCTTGGACGCTCTATTAGTGCAATTAATGCCACAGTCATTAATTGCATATCCAAACAAGAATACACAAACACAGAGACTCAAAATCCTGGAGCAGTTTCCAGGCCAGACCGAGGCTGTACTGAGGCCTTTCCACGGAGCTAGCTCTGTGGTCACGTGGGTCTGATGCTCATTAATTATACAGAATTTTAGGCTTTTAATACACTTAAACAGAAGAGTGAGAAAAACATTCACCCCCTCAGAGTTGTCATGAGTGTAAACTAGATCATTTAAACCTAAAACATGTTCTGGTACCAGGCTGTAAACATGTTTATTTCTGCTGTGAAATTGGTATTTTTAACATGGGAGTCAATGAGGATTTGATCGCTTCTGACACCAGCCCCTAGTGGATGAGGGTGGAACTGNCAGTTTCCAGGCCAGACCGAGGCTCTACTGAGGCCTTTCCACGGAGCTAGCTCTGTGGTCACGTGGGTCTGATGCTCATTAATTATACAGAATTTTAGGCTTTTAATACACTTAAACAGAAGAGTGAGAAAAACATTCACCCCCTCAGAGTTGTCATGAGTGTAAACTAGATCATTTAAACCTAAAACATGTTCTGGTACCAGGCTGTAAACATGTTTATTTCTGCTGTGAAATTGGTATTTTAACATGGGAGTCAATGAGGATTTGATCGCTTCTGACACCAGCCCCTAGTGGATGAGGGTGGAACTGCAATTTCTGAGCCGCATTGTGGGGGCTTGGTTAATTCCCAGCTTCCAAAATCCTTTCGTCACTCTGTTGTTGGCTCTGTTATCCACTCTGCTGGGGTGTGTTGGACTGCAGGCAGCTCTGACCATCCTTAGAAAAAAGTAAGTGCAACCCGGCGCAACAGGCCCGTCGGGTAAATGAATGTGTATATTAACTGTGCTGCCACATTGATTTTAATGTTCTTGCTATTCCTGCTAATGAAATGCACATTGAATTGCCTCTGTGTATGAAATGTGCTGTATTAATAAAGCTGCCTTGCCTTCATCCTCATCATCATCATCATCATCATCATCATCACAATTATGAAGTTTGACACATTTCTGGTGTAGCTGCAGGAGATTCATTCTTCCATCTTGTCCTTACTTTTACTTTGCTTGGCTGTAAACGAAACAAATTTCCCACTTGTGGGACTAATAAAGGTCATCTTATCTTATCTTATCTTATCTTATCTTATCTTATCTTATCTTATCTTATCTTATCTTATCTTATCTTATCTTATCTTAAAACCAACCTTTCTGGAATGATTTTCGTTGGTTTGTAATTTTGACTGAAATAAAAGAACCTGAGAGCAGATTTGTGTGATTTACTGAGATGGTGGAAAACAAAGTTACAGCTTTAAAGAAAGTCTTGATCCTTACTCAGTTATCATGCAATAAACCAACGATTGTGTCATTTTCATGTTTAAGTTCCTGAACAAGATACACAGAAGTTACAGTCTCACATTTTTGTTTGTGAACTTTGTTCCTAAATCAGTGATTTGAGTAAAAACCAACATATCATTTTTAATGAACATAATTATTCTGGCAGTCTGAAACTTGGATGTGAACTACAACCCATGGTTCTGATGACAGTGGATCTGATCAAACATCAAACTTGTGTGGGTTTGATAATAATTCCATAAATGAAAATCCTGTTCAACAACAGAACATCTTCTGCTTTCCCACCTGCACAGCAGGATTTTCTCTCAGTTTAATGAAAACTATTTATTCATTGAATAAATTAGTTCTAAACTGACATTTGAATGAAGTGATTAGCCGGCACCAATCCGAGCTTTAAATGTGTCCAGTCATCACAAATAATGTGTCATCAACATCTAAAGATTCAGATCATTTACTGACCGAGTCCAGAACCAAGAAGGAAAACAGATCCAGTCTGGTCCAGATCCCACGGACACGGAGGAAGAACTTTAAACCCAACGTGTTTCAGGTTACTTGGTCTACATGACAGAACTGCAACCAGGCTCCTCTCACATCTTCTCACCTTTCTGACTTAGACTGGCTCCAGACCTGTTCACAAGGAGGTCCAGATGGGTGAAAAGCAGAACCCAGACATGTTCCAGAATATTCATCTAGTAGTCTCAGTCCCATCAGGTTCTGGGTTAGATTAATCAGATTCAGCTGGGTCCAAATTCAAGAGCGGTAGGACTCAACCTGGTCCACGAAGGTCGGATCCTTCATCGACGGTGAAGACCAGAAGTGAGCAGCTGTGAAATTGAATTGACTTCCGATTTTTTCCCACCTTTACCTTGACATGTGTCCTGTTGCCTAGCAACCATGAGATTCTAAACAGAAGAAAGAGAAAATGGAGAGCTTATTAATTACTGATCTTCTGCTGGAGGAGCTGCAGCAGCTTTAGCGCCACACAACCAACGCCGGACAACACGACTGACCTCCGCTTTTCATTTTGGTGCCACCAGATTTGAACAAACTAACACTTGCTCTGTGAGTGTGTGTGTGTGTGTGTGTGTGTGTGTGTGTGTGTGTGTGTGTGTGTGTGTGTGTGTGTGTGTGTGTGTGTGTGTGTGTGTGTGTGTGTGTGTGTGTGTGTGTGTGTGTGTGTGTGTGAGAGATATTAGCCTACTACCTCTAACGTGAGCTGTCTTCAGGGAGCACGAAGCCCACGTCATTGTACGCGTGTGCGATGACAAAAAGAGTACTTGTTTGCCTGCGATGATGCTGGGCTAGAGCCGGCCAGTGGGGGTCCACCAGGTCCACAGAAAAGGAGGACCCGTTTGGAGGAGGTGTCTTCACATCTGTCCCACTGATCTACTGACCCAGTCCACCTTACAGACGTTGTATTGTACTTAACGGAGTCACAACGCTGAAATGTTGATGTAGCGCCCCAAAGGTCAGCACACACGTGGAGCCCAACAGGATGGCAGGTGTTTTTGTCCAGCACCTTCTAGGGATCTATAACCCCCCAAGGCGCTTCACAACACAATCATTCACCCATTCCCACCCTGGTGGGGGCGAGCTACGATAAATGTAGTAAAACTCCCTCTCAAACAGGAAGTGGCTATGAAACCTGCAGGTCATGTCTGATCCGACACACATTCTTCATCTTCCGGCTCTTGGAGAGTGCAGACGCTTTTTTCCTCCTCTCCTCCCTATCTTATCCCAAGGCTCTTTGTCTGTCTCTGGGTGTACAGAGCTTCTGCATTTTTTATGGAAACTGGAAATTATTAAAAATGGACCTGGTCAGCTGGTCTCTCAACTCGATTGACAACATTTTTTAAATGATGAGAACGGGAGAAGGGGCTCCCGGTTGCCCCTCTGGGACAGAGCCAGCTGGGCATATCATGGACTCCTGGAAACAGTGGAACCTGATCTGCCTCTCTCAGCTGTCTGTAGAGGATTCTGAACACGTCTGGATATTCCTGGTGCTGGTGTCGGGATTCCTGCTGTTTGGCCTGAGCGGTTACCTGGCTTACCAGAAAATTAATGAGCTGTCGAGGAATTTTGGCTCAATCCCGGAGCTCAGGGATGGATTACACCACGCTGTGAACGCACAAACTCATATAATTGTCGAGATGAGTCGTAAGCTTGGAACTTTGGCTGAGATTCAGACTCTGGCACAGAAGATGGATTCCATCAAGGAGCGAGTTGATGGGACAGCGCGGTTGGGATAGATTAATTTACACCATTATTACATTTAGAGGGGTTGGAGATCAACAGAACTTTAAGGCAGAGAGGAAATGATCTCTGTCTGTACTCAAAACAAGTTCTTATCCGAATCTGGTGCCCTTGTGCCTGTGAGGCTGAAGTGATTACTCCCCCTCAGAAGAAATGTGGAATGCTGCTGTCGCCATGGCAACTCTGTCTCCCTATCCCAGCCTGGGTGGGACTGTGCCCGGTGAAGGCCGTGGAATTGTTTCCAGGAGTCACTGTGCTCTCTAAACCCAAATACCTCCCTCCCCTGTCCAAACGGAGGTGACGAGCGCTGCTCATCGCAGCTGCATGCACTGACGTGAGGAGAGTCCCCAACCCTACCTCCCCACCTAGTGGACACTTGTGTTGTGTAATGTCTGAAGTCTGTTGCATTTCTGTCTGAGGTGTTGCAGAGCAAAGCTGCCCTCCCTGTGGAGGGTAACTCTGAAGTGCCTTTTTCCTCCACCTGACTCAATCCTCATGTAACCCTCTGATCTCTATTAAGGTAGCGCGACTCGGGTTGTGAACGACCTCAGTCACCAATTCTTGTCATGTGTCTACAAGTGCTGGCCAGTAAATTAGAATATCATCAAAAGGTTGAAAATATTTCAGTAATTCCATTCAAAACGTGAAACT
>SSNQ01034114.1:205592-224178 GCA_006942095.1 Nothobranchius kuhntae | reverse complement strand
GGGGGGGGGGTTTGATCGGCGCAATGCAGACACGCCGTGCCGATCAGTTGGACCTACAGCCGGCTCTGTGACAGCACAAACTGTGGATGCGCGAGTGGAACCGAACCCAACCAGACCAGAACTCAGCTTCTGCTGATGTTCCGAACCGAGAGAGAAGAGTTCGGAACCGCAGAGTGGCGCATTCTGCCGCTTACGTAACAGTGCAGCTTGGTTCTGCTGCTGAGCCCCAACAGTCCGGTTCCGAGTCCAGAAGCCTGACCCGACGAAGCGTTAGTCAAGTCTGCATCCATAGCAGGCTGTTGCCATGGCAACGGGAAAACCGCATGGAGTTGGAGCTAAAAAAAATGATAATGAAACCAAAATAAAAAAAATCAAACAAAGCTTGAACATTAAAATATGAAATAAAAACAATGAAAACTTTGGTTCTGTTCTGGCTTAGGGTGGTTCAGAGGTCAAAGGTTACAACGTTCCTTCTCCATGACCTGTTAACCAGTTGGGAAGTTGCACATGAAAAACATACTTTTATACTAGTAACATGTGATCCGTTTGCCTCCTTACAAAATGATGGTTTACAGGCAGATGAATAAAAAATTACATTAAATTATAATAAAAATGTGTAATTTCATCTCACATTCCTGGTTTTAAACCAGCAGCTAAACTCAAGCAGGCAGTAATAAATATAGAACAATAGTCACTGAACCAGAATCAGAATGAGCTTTATTGCCAGCGCTCCAGCGACCCAGAGCATAGGAACTTGACTCCGCAAACACAACCTGACCAAGGTTACACACACACACACACACACACATGTAGACAAAGACAGGTACAGGCAGTCACGAGAGCAGCCAGAACGGCGCTCACGTTAGTCTGTTTAAATAAAAGGTGTCAAAAACGTGAATATTTCATCAAATTTGTTTTCCCCCGTGTCCTGTCTGGCTGTGAAGCAGAACTGATGTCTGAATGCTGGTGACAAGCCTTACAGGTTTACTCTCAGGTGGAGCATCAAAGTCTGCTTTTAATGTCACGCCTGATACTTCAAACTTTATTGTTATTGTTTTTGAATGCTTTGTAATTCCGACCAGACACGGAGACAGAGGTGAAAGAGAAAGGAAAAGACAAAATAAACAACCAACAGGGGTCTGCTTCTGGACCTGCAGAAATGGGACACACAACAATACATCAGGAGCAAGCTATCACTGCGTCAGCCTGATGGTGAAATATAAAATCAACATTGTTTAACTGAACTGTTAAGCATCAGTCTAATGTGCTCTGTTATGTTATGCATCTGTGTAAATAAGAATGTGTGTGTGTATATACATGTATGCTTTTATTCTGAAAAGTACCTGTAGAGGAAGTTAAACTTTGACCTCGTAAATTGACCAATAAAAGGGAGCATTGGTGTTTAGTGGCCGCAATCAGTGTGTGCTACCACCAGTGAAGGCCCGTGAAACAGACGCTCTGTTTATGGATTTATTTCCTCCTTTTTAATCCTGGAGATTCATTTTGGAGTCTTGGACCAACCGCTGGGTAAACGAAACTCTGCTAACATGAACAATCACACGATAATAAACCACAGTGCATTTAGTGCCAACCACATCCTTGAGACCTGTGTTGAACGTGCCCAAGTCCATACTTATGAGAGCACCATGTGAGCACCTGTGTGTGTACACTCTATAGGAGCGTCCAACAGTGTGAGGGACCACAGATCTGCCCCCTAAAGATGTGTGGGAGAAGGAGGGAGCTCCAAGTCCCAGAGATCCAGGCGCTGCCCCAGAACACAGGAACCCCAAGGAGACTATGACCAGAAAGGCCCCCGCCCCCCTTGAGAGGCACAGAAGATCGCCCCGGGGGGCCACATCCAGCAGCCGGCAGAGTCCTGGGAGATGGTAATGTACCCAGTAAGCTTAAAGCAGACCTCCATCTTCACCAGTTTGAGATGCCACAGCCCCTTTGCAGCCGGGCTTCGTTGCTGCTCTAGTAGCGGTAAATTAATGTTGAAGCTTGCAGTGGGATAGATGAATCAAGATGGCCTCTCAGCAATCTTCACAGCAGTAGGAGTGGTGAAGAGTACTTGGAACTGACCTTCTCTCCCCTGGCTGCCCCAATTTTCTTGTTTCAGCACCTTAATCAGAACCCAATTTCCTGGTTTCACGACCCGTGGGTGAAAAAGCACAAGAAAATTCTGGGAGATCACTGTTGACTTAGACTTGTTTTCAGCAAAAATCCTTATCATCCAATCTGCCAAAGGATGTCCTCTCACTCTGGACTAGAGGATTCGTGACATGTGGCACACAAACAGACCACCAGAGGGAGCCGCTTTAGCTCGAACCCGAAGGTCTCAAAACATCCGATCATTACCTCAACACAACATGTGCTCATTTTTCTTATCTGATAACAGAGGCACACAGGTGGGCGCCTAGCGCCGTTGCTACCTGTTAATGCATCATTCTTCCATGTCGGATCCATTTCATTTAGATCTGTGAAAGCGTTATAAAGTCCATGTGGATTGTGAGAGTTTGTGTGGGAAACTTATCAGTCATCCCTCCTCTTGAGACATCAGAGCAGCAGTGGCATGAAAAGGTCCGTTACTGGCATGTAAGGCACATTAAACTGGTGGATAGATCTTTGGTACGTTCCTGCCGTGTTTGGCTTCTAATTCCATTTTTGGTTCTTTTTAAAACACAGGAAAGATTTCTCTTTACCTTGCTGACGTTTCGTCTGCAGCTGCAGACTTCCTCAGGCTGACGCTGATGGTGGCGTCACTTCCTACTCCGTTTATCCGCGGGCAGCAGAGGACGCTGTCGCCCTCTGCTGCCCGCTCTCCCCTCTCCAACGATGCAGTCCCATGCACGATCCAACGTGTAGACCCCATCATCCCTGTTCATGGTCCCACATCCACGTAACGTCAGAGAGCACTGCTCAAGGAGAGGATAAGGAACGTCATAACCAAACAGAAGCGAGTGGAGAACGAACAGGAAAGAGGACACCTGGACTTGAAAAGGAATTACAAACTAGATGAACAAACGGAGGAACTCATTAAAGGACACATGATGGAAAAACAGGAAAAAGAGTTCATAAAAGTAAAAGAAAGACACATAAAGAAGTTAAACAGACTCATAAACAAGAAAAAGAAGGAAATACAAGATAACTCCACACCAAACTCATGGGTATGTAACATCTCACAATACGAACTAACAGAAGCAGAAGAGAGCATATTAAAGAAAGGTTTAAACTTTGCAGTCACACCAAAGAAATACCATATGATGAATTTATTGTAGCAACAGAACTAGCATGTCAACAGATCACAGATGAGGGGAAGAAAGCAGAACTCAGAAATAACGTAGTTGGGATATTAAAGAACAATCAGCCATGACAGCTTTATCCAAACATGGACAGATAATTATTCTACCGGCAGATAAAGGAAGAACTACAGTGGTAATGGACAGAGAAAAATATAAACAACAGATGAAACAGATGCTAGAGGACAAAAATACATATGAAATACTTAAAAACACCCAACAGAAAACATTAAGAAAAACATGAAAAAATTACTGAAGCTACTACAAGAAAAAGGCAAAATAACAGAAAAAATGTACAAACACTGGATTCCCACGGTGAACATAACACCAAGAATATATGGAACGCCAAAAATACATAAACAAAACACCACTTAGAGCAGACCTGGGCATTTTACGGCCCGCGGGCCACATACGGCCCTTTGGTTGACTTTGACCGGCCCGCGTAAGGTTATTGGAAATTACAAAATAAATGTATTTTCTCATTTTACCTCATGCATGGGCTAAGGCTGCATTGCTTTTATTTTGAAGTTGTTTTTTACGTGCACAATGACGCAATACGTATAGCAACAAGTGCCCGTGGTTGACATGGTGATTGTAGCCCCCAGAAACGTCCGCTCATGCAAAAAAAAAAGAAGGATACCGAATGCAGGATTTTCAACAAAAACTGGACTGCTAAGTATTTTTTTTACTGAAGTCGGAGGTAAAGCCGTGTGTTTGGTTTGCGGGGAGGAGATTGCCGTGTTTAAGGACTACAATTTGAGTCGGCATTACGACAAGAAACACTCGGAAAAATACAAGAACTCGTCTGATGCTGAGAGGGCACGGACATCCGAAGCTTTGCTAGCAAAGTTGCAAAAGCAGCAAGGCTGTTTTACTAAGCTTCACACATCCAGGGATGCAGCAACCAGGACCAGCTTTGTGATATCCCACAAAATAGCTAAAAACAGCAAGCCGTTTTCGGAGGGAGAGTTTGTCAAAGAGTGCATGGTGGACTCTGCCGCACTAATATGCCCCGAAAAAAAGGCGCATTTGAGCAAATCCCGCTGTCCAGGCGAACCGTGACCAGGAGGATCGAGGACATTGTGGGGAACCTGGAGCTTCAGCTGCAACGTGAAGTGGCAAGTTTGGACTTTTTCTCATTAGACGAGAGCTGTGATGTCCGGGACACAGCCCAGCTGCTCGTATTTGTCCGGGGATAACGGAGCTCACAGAGGAGCTGGCAGCAATGCGGTCGATGAAAGGGACAACGACAGGGAGTGATCTTTCTACAGAGGTAAATGCGTGCACGGACACTCTGGGATTGAAATGGGAGAGACTGTCAGGTGTCACAACAGACGGTTGTCCAAATCTTAGAGGGAAAAATGTCGGACTTTTGAAACGCGAGCAAGATAAAGTGACAGAAATCGATGCAGATCAAAATTGGTGTTTCTGCATTGTTTTATACACCAACATGTGTTGTGCAAGTCAGTGCTAAAAATCAACCATGTTACTGATGTTGTTACTAAAATAATAAACTTCATCAGGGCACGGGCAATGGATCACAGACAGTGTGTGGCTCTCTTGGAGGACTCCACACAGCTGTCAGATGGCTCAGCCTGGGGAAAGAGCTGAAGAGGGTTTGGGACTTGAAAGCAGAGATTCGAGAGGAAAGGCAAAGACATTCCAGAGCTCTCAGATGAGGACTGGATGGCAGATTTTGCATTTGCTGTTGATGTGACTGCACTGATGAATGAACCGAACACCAAACTGCAAGGCAAGGGCCTTCTTGTTCATGAAATCCTTCAAGTCAACTGGAGAGCAACACTCTCACTCACATGCACACCCTGAACGAAGCCACACCATCAGCTGATCACCTCAGCAGGTACTCATCCATGCTAGGAGCATTACATGGTGAGTTTTCAAGGCGTTTTGAAGATCTCAGAACAATCGAGGATGAAATGCACATGATGTCCTCTCCCTTTACCTGCAGTGTGGATGATGCACCCAGTGATGTGCAGCTGGAACTCATTGACCTGCAGTCTGATGCAGTACTAGCGGAGCACTTTAAGTCAGGATCTCTGCTGGATTTCTACTCTTCTCTTAAGGAGAACTTTCCAAACCTGAGGAGACATGCTCAGAAGATGTTGGTTCTCTTCAGCTCTACCTACATTTGTGAACAAACATTTTCAATGATGAAGTTTACAAAATCCAGGTATAGATCATCTCACTGATGATCATTTGTCAGCTGTGCTTCGCATCTCCACCTCAGACATTCAACCTGACTGATGCACTCGTTAAAGCCCAGCAGAGACTAGATTTCTCTCAGTGAATAAGAAAAAAATTGCTTAAAAACACAAAATAAGGTGTTTGGACCACAAATGTAGGCAGCTAGCAGTGAACTGGGACACTTTTTTTTAAACCTCTTTCTCAAGATCACAGTTCAGTGATTTTATTTTACAGACAATACTGTGCGTCTGTAGAATGCTAAGAACCTCTTTCCAGCAATATTTGAAACTCAGAATGTGTTTTGGAGTGAATGTGACTAAAACTGTTAACTAATATAAGTCACAAATGTTTAACAAAAACCAAATGTGCACACTTTGTTTACCATTGCCTTGGGAAATTTGAATAAATCACATTTTTGTAAGCAAACCTCACTTTTTCCTTTTTGCTCATTTATAACATATAGTCTACTCTTACCAGCTTGAAAAAACGATGGTATTTACTGCTTTTTATAAAGAAATACCATTAATATTATGCATAATTGACTTCAGCCTTTTGGCCTGGCCCTCCACAATATTTTCTATTTCTCATGTGGCCCCATGGAAAAAATAATTGCCCACCCCTGACTTAGGCCAATAGTAGACAGCATAGGTACACCAACATACAACATGGCAAGAGATATCAGCAGAACCATCAGCCCGTTATTAGGAAATACAGACCAACACTGCAGAAACAGCATAGAATTGGCAAAAGAACTAAAGGAGATTACAATAGAAGACAACGACATACTCATCTCACATGACGTCACATCTCTGTTCACAAACACACCAACCCAGAAAACCATAGACATAGTAGTTAACAGAATCAGACAGGACAAGACTTTACACAAAAGAACAAACCTCACAGCAGACGACATAGCACAACTGATAGCACTGGTAGCTAACTCCACTTACTTCACGTACGACAACACAATATACAAACAACTGGAAGGCTTCGCCATGGGTAACCCGTTATCAGCCACCCTGTGCCAGTTTTTCATGGAAGACCTGGAACAGAAAGCCATAGCCACTGCTATGTCTGCTATTTTTGTGGGATACTAACTTTGTTCAAGCTATGTAGTATTTATTTAGCGGTACATTGGTTTGGATAAAGCTTTACTGATATTATAGAATTTATGGGTTTGTACTGAATGTATTTATAAGATTTAATTGTGCACACAAGAAACCAAGAGAAAAAGCACAGCTTATTCACTATAAGATGTCTTACTAGTCCTGTTTGTTTAATGCAGGCCAGGTGACCCTTTAAGGGTTTAAGGATGGCGAGCTAACGATTGGCCAGGGGCCAGAAGACCTCTCCTTCATCTTCCTACTGGTCTGGTAGGAAGTTGTCTCAGACAACGTTCTGTCCACCCCCCAACTCCTTAATCAATTCTTGGATTCACACACCTCCCTTTTCAGTACTCTTTGACAAAGCACTTGGATACCTCTCATGGACACTCAGATTACATCCTGGACAATTACTTCAGTGTGAATTTATTGGGTCTTAAAGTCCTGCAGAGGAGTGTTAACTATTCAGGGGATCAGACCGAAGTCGGAGTGTTTTCCACTGGAACTTTCAAAGTGCACTGTAACTCATTTATCAGTGCTGCAGCAGTGGAACCTGTCTTCGCAAACTATTCCAACGTGTTGTGTATTCTTTCATTGTTGACAACCAGCTCCAGCAGTTGTTCCTGGGAGCTGATAAAGTCAGAATACACTAGCCATACTTCATTCAAACCTCATTCATTAGCGCTTCCAAAGTGTTACATAAACACTTACAGGAAACCAACACACACAGACCAGTATCTATTATGGACATCAGAACACCCCACCATACACAAACTGTCAGTAATCAGAACATTATATCACCGAGCAAACATGGTAACAGAAGAGAGAGACCGTAAACAAGAGGACAAACACATACAACATGCTTTAAAGACCTGCAGATACCCGACATGGGCAATAAATAAAGGAAAACAACAAACAACAACAGAAAAAACAACAGGAGATAGACATATAAAAATGTCATTTGTCTAAAATGTTCATACTTCAGGAAACAAAGTTATGCTGAGGAAGTGTCCTTATTAGTTAAAGGGTCAAACAGAGGAATATAACCTAAGTGTGATAATGAACACCTAAAGTACTTAAATTCAAAAAACAGCACGAAATAAATGACTGACAGACTTAAAGACTACTAGATGCACATGTAATTAGGTTATTCTTAAGATAATGTGACCATCAAAGAATATTTGTTAGACCATAGTGTAAAATACATGCTCGTTGTCGTCATCGTCTTCCTCCTCTTATCCGGGTCCGGGTCGCGGGGGCAGCATCCCAACTAGAAAGCTCCAGACCGTCCTCTCCCCGGCCACCTCCACCAGCTCCTCCGGCAGGACCCCAAGGCGTTCCCGGACCAGATTGGAGATGTAACCTCTCCAACGTGTCCTGGGTCGACCCGGGAGCCTCCTGCCTGCAGGACATGCCCGAAACACCTCCCCGGGGAGGCGTCCAGGAGGCATCCTGACCAGATGCCCAAACCACCTCAACTGACTCCTTTCGATCCGGAGGAGCAGCGGTTCTACTCCGAGTCCCTCCCGAATGTCCGAGCTCCTCACCCTATCTCTAAGGCTGAGCCCGGCCACCCTACGGAGGAAACTCATTTCGGCCGCTTGTATCCACGATCTCGTTCTTTCGGTCATTACCCAAAGCTCATGACCATAGGTGAGGATTGGGACGTAGATCGACCGGTAAATCGAGAGCCTGGCTTTCTGGCTCAGCTCCCTCTTCCCCACGACAGATCGGCTCAGTGTCCGCATCACTGCAGACGCCGAACCAATCCGCCTGTCGATCTCCCGATCCCTCCTACCCTCACTCGTGAACAAGACCTCGAGATACTTAAACTCCTCCACTTGAGGTGGGACCTCTCCCCCGACCCGGAGTTGGCAAGCCACCCTTTCCCGGTCGAGAACCATGGTCTCAGATTTGGAGGTGCTGATCCTCATCCCAGCCGCTTCACACTCGGCCGCGAACCTACCCAGCAAGAGCTGAAGGTCAGAGCTGGATGAAGCTAGGAGGACCACATCATCCGCAAAAAGCAGAGACGAGATTCTCCTGCCACCAAACTCGACACACTCCACACCACGGCTGCGTCTAGAAATTCTGTCCATAAAGGTAATGAACAGAACCGGTGACAAAGGGCAGCCCTGGCGGAGTCCAACCCTCACTGGGAACAGGTCCGACTTACTACCGGCTATGCGGACCAAACTCACGCTCCTCTGGTAAAGGGACTGAATGGCCCTTAACAGAAAGCCACCCACCCCATACTCCTGGAGCGTCCCCCACAGGGTGCCCCTGGGGACACGGTCATAAGCCTTCTCCAGATCCACAAAACACATGTGGATTGGTTGGGCAAACTCCCATGCCCCCTCCATCACCCTTGCAAGGGTATAGAGCAGGTCCACAGTTCCACGGCCAGGACGAAAACCACATTGCTCCTCCTCAATCTGAGATTCAACTATCGATCGGACCCTCCTCTCCAGTACCTTGGAGTAGACCTTTCCAGGGAGGCTGAGGAGTGTGATCCCCCTATAGTTGGAACACACCCTCAGGTCACCCTTCTTAAAGATGGGGACCACCATCCCGGTCTGCCACTCCACAGGAACTGCCCCTGATGACCACGCAACGTTACAGAGACGTGTCAACCATGACAGCCCTACAACATCCATAGCCTTGAGATACCCAGGACCAAGGCCGGATTAACCATATGGGCAACTGGGCAATTGTCCAGGGCCCACAAACTCTAAAGGGCCCAGGGCAGCAAGGGCATGAGCAAATTACTGTATCTGTAATCTCCCGCTTTATATTAAACTAGTGTGACCGTAAGTCCTGTTTTCCCCGGACATGTCCGCTTTTCACTCTGTCCGGGATGTCCGGGTTCTTGTATTGATGAAAATGTCCGGCTTTTCATCCAGGAGCAGGGATGGTGGAGCTGTATATACACATTCAGGGGAGCCGAAAAAAAGTTTTCTACCTATATTACTATATTATCATTCATGGACTCTTTTCAGCAGAGAGCGGCAGAGCGATGATCGGTGCGCAGCGCTCCAGGCTGCTGCGTCCAGCGCACGGTCCATTCTCAAAGTGGTGCAACCAAAAAACTATAATTAACACACGATCGTTCATGTCCGCACATGTTCTCTATTTTCTGTCTTATTTGTGCCTGAAGCGCTCTGGAGCTCATCACCTGTGCTGCGGTGATGTCACCTCACTGACGCAGCATCGAAACGCGCTCTCCGCTTTGCGGTCAGGAGATCTTTGATCTGCTCAGAAGTAACTGATGAGGTGAAAAAGTAAGAATCCAGGCAGCAGCTTTTCTGGAGAGTTTAGAGGAGATGCAGGAAGATGAGAGACAGACAGGACAGGAAAATAGTTAAATAAAAACAAGAAAACAAAGTAAAAAGTAGGTAGATTTATCTCCACTACACGTTTTATAAAACAATACGCTACACACGTGTCATATTTATACATCTGATACAGATCACCTTCAACACTCAGTCACACACCCAGGGCCGTTTCAAGGCATTTTGGGGGCCAAGGCAAAATGACGACCCCCCCTCCCCAGAAGCCTCTGTGTAATCCATGCCCTCTCCAGTAGTGTTAGTTATACAGTGTTTATAAAAGCCCCTCAGACATTACTGACATGTTCTAATATTATCAGATGAAAAACTAAATTATCAGACATGCTGTCTCATCTGCTGCTTTTCTAAACTTGCTAAAAGTAACAAAACCATTTGAAAGCCACTATTTGTGGATTCTCTGAAAGTTTCCATGGAGTGTGGGACAACTTATTTATCATTGATCCTATCGTCTAATCTCACAGCTGAAACAAGCATCCTTAATAATCTGTGCACAGGAAGCGTACCGATGCTGTAGTAAAACAAAAGGTATAATAATTTATTATTAATAAAATCTTGTTGCAGCACTAAAGCAGAAAAATGAGATTTTGCAGTAAATATGCTAAATATTTACATATGAATTGTTTTAGAGCCCTTTTATTGGCAGAATCTGATATTAATTTAGTTCTTACAAAAAATGGGTCCCAGCGTTGTGTGGCGTTGCCATAGTGTGACGTCATAGGCACAGATCCCCCGTCCTCTTGTTTGGAAATGGAAATATGATCACCCTATATTAAACAAACTGTCCACCCGGGCTTTTGCGCTGCACAGAGACGCTTTGCTGCCTACGACTGAACGTCAGTTGAGAGTCAGTCTCATGCAGACTGACCAATGAAGAGAGGGCCTCAAGTTAAGACCCTCTCCTCATTGGTCAGTCCACACAAGGTAGGTCAAAGGTTACCCTGAGCGGGTTATGTGACGTCAGGATTCAAGTATTGAGTATATTTACTGCATATTACAGTAAAATATTCTGTATGTGACCATATTATGGTGATCCTTGGGTCGTGATGATGGGGCCCTTGAACATTGTTGCCCAGGGTACAACGAAGTCTTAATCTGGCCCTGCCCAGGACGAACCTCTGCCCCCGGGGCTCCGCCGCTGTGTAGTTGTTTGACTACCTCAGCAACTTCTGCCCCCGAGATTGGACAGTCCATCCCCAGGTCTCCCGGCTCTGGTTCCTCCTCGGAATGCGCGTAGGTGGGGTTGAGGAGCTCCTCAAAGTATTCCTTCCACCGTCCGACTATAGCCTCAGTTGACGTCAGCAGCTCCCCATCCCCACTGTAAACAGTGTGAGAGAGTTGCTGCCTGCCTCTCCTGAGGCGCCGGACAGTTTGCCAGAACCTCTTTGGAGCCGACCGATAGTCTTTCTCCATGGCCTCACCAAACTCCTCCCACACCGAGATTTTGCCTCGGCAACTGCCACTGCTGCACCCCGCTTGGCTATCCGGTACCTGTCTGCTGCCTCCGAAGACCCACAGACCAGCCACGCCCTGTAGGCCTCCTTCTTCAGCCTGACGGCTCCCCGAACCTCTGGTGTCCACCAGCGGGTACGGGGGTTTCCACCAAAACTGGCACCGGCCATCTTGCGACCACAGCTAGCAACAGCCGCTTCAACAATCGCAGAGTGGAACAAGGCCCACTCGGAGTCAATGTCCCCCACTGCTCTCGGGACGCGGTCAAAGCTCTGCCGGAGGTGGGAGTTGAAGACCGTCTTGACAGGTTCTTCTGCCAGGCGTTCCCAGCAGACCCTCACTATGCGTTTGGGTCTGCCAGGTCTACGCGGCATGTTCCCTTGCCATCTGATCCAACTCACCACCAGGTGGTGATCAGTTGACAGCTCCGCCCCTCTCTTCACTCGGGTGTCCAAAACATACGGCCGCAGGTCAGATGATACGACTACAAAATCTATCATCGACCTGCGACCTAAGCTGCCCTGGTACCAAGTGTACCGGTGGTCATACTTATGTTCGAACATGGTGTTCGTTATGGCCAAACTGCGGCTTGCACAGAAGTCCAATAACGAAACACCACTCGAGTTCAGATCAGGTGGGCCGTTCCTCCCAATCACACCCCTCCAGGTCATGCTGTCATTGCCCACGTGAGCATTGAAGTCCCCCAGCAGGACAATGGAGTCCCCTGATGGAGCACTATCTAGCACTCGTCCCAGGGACTCCAAAAAGGGTGGGTACTCTGAACTGATATTTGGCCCATAAGCACAAACAACAGTCAGGACCCGTTCCCCGACCCGAAGGCGCAGGGAAGCTACCCTCTCGTCCCCCGGGGTAAACCCCAACACACAGGCAGAGAGTCTTGGGGCTAACAAAAAGCCAACCCCAGCCCTCCGCCTCTCATCCAGAGCAACTCCAGCAAAGGAGAGTGTCCAACCCCTCTCAAGGACTTGGGTTCCAGAGCCAATGCTATGTGTCGAGGTGAGTCAGACTATATCTAGCCGATACCGCTCAACGTCTGCCACAAGCTCCTGCTCCTTCCCCGCCAGCGAGGTGACGTTCCATGTCCCAATAACCAGTTTCCTTGTCTGGGGATTGGACCACCTAGGCTCCTGCCTCGGTCTGCCACCCGATCCACATTGCACCGGACCCTTTATGTTCCTCCTGCAGGTGGTGGGTCCACAGTTGGATGAGCCCATGTATCCGGTTTGGGCTGGGCCCGGCCGGGCCCCATGGGCGGAAACCCGGCCACCAGGTGCTCGCTCACAGGTCCCAACCACAGGCCTGACTCCAGGGTGGGACCCCTGGTTACCCTCCGGGCCGGGTACTCCGACTCTATGATTGTATATCTATGAAAGATCCTCTGAACCGTTCTTTGTCTCACCCTTCACCTAAGATCCATTGGTCATGGGAGGATAGAATATGGTCTTACTTGTGGCCAAGGACGGTCATGATACGTGCGTTCTTTCTGATATGACCTTGGTGATCTACATTTGACAGATGCTAGGAAGATTCAGTTTATGACAAATGATATTTTTAGTGTTCAAAATGCAGTTTTTGAATTCAACAGGCACTGCTCACCAGATTTTTCACCCAGGTGTCGTTATGTCTTCTGCTGAAACTCCCTTCGTCTTATTTGAATTGTCAGAGACAAAGATTATATATACATACATATAACCCATATATATATATATATATATATATATATATATATGTAAATATATATATGTGTGTGTGTGTGTGTGTGTGTGTGTGTAAACAGAAGACAGTAGGAGCTTCTTGTCATGTCTAAAGAGACTTGTAAGAAAGCTCTTCAAGGCCGGATGAGTTTTCAAAAGCCTTGTTTTCAGTAGTGTTTACGCAGCTCAGCTCGGCACATTTTAAGGTTTTTCCACAAGTAATGCGGTGTGAGTGGTTCCAGAAGTACCAAGCCAGGCTGAAACGTGATGCCAGAAGACACTTTTCAATGATCAGCTAGGAGCCAATCTCAGAACCAAACATTTTATCCAGAACCAGGTTCCTATGGGTCTGGGTGCAGAGTGAACCCTGAAAACAGTTTATTCCATAAAACACTAAGTAAGTCTATATGGAGCTAGCTTTAGTGTGTACTTAATACTTACTAAGTATTAGTAAACTATCATTTCTCATACCCAGTAGTTTTGTCAAAAAACATTTTAAGATTTAAGGGGGTTTAAGATTTTTGGTGTCTGCCTGATAGATCCCGGTGGCTGCCTGGTGGGGTCTGGGTCCCTGGGCTCTGCTGGGTCCCCGGCGGGGGCGGTCGCCCCTGTGCCCCAGGTCGCTGGGTCCCGGGCTCGGCCAGCTAGGGGGTGGGAGGCTGCGGGCGGGCCTGTGGGCTTGAAAAGTGCTTCTGGTCGGCAACAAGATGGCACCTGTGTGTGTGAGGGAGCATGCGCTGACGGCCGATCACCGGATACACGGCAGCGTTTGAAGTTGATGGCAGCTCGTTAGCAAACATCCACAAACAATTCAGACGCATTTTTTCCTATTTTATCTACTGACAACGCAAAAAATAATCTGGTAAGTATAACCCACTCAATCTGGAGGTAAGTGAAGAAAATTTAGAATGTTTACAAAATTATATTGACAGAGGTTTTGAGTTTTTCGTTATGGGTCAGAAGAAATCAGCAGCTGAGGCTGAAACACCTGCTGGGACCAAGAGGAGCCGTCCTCAGGACTCGCCTGAGGCCTCATCTCCCCGTAAGGACGTATTAGAATTATTAGATTCTATAGATAAACGGCTTCTGGGATTTGAGGGGCGACTTCATCTGCTCGAGGTTCTTCACCAGGAGTTTCAGAACCTCCGAACATCTCTGGAGTTCAGCCAGGAACAGGTTGAGCGGCTCGCTGCTGAGAACGCGTCTCTGCGGAAGTCCGTCTCTTCCCTGGAAGAGGGAATGACGCGGATCACCCAGGACAAGACTCTGAAGGAGACGGTTTTGGACCTTCAGGCCCGCAGCATGAGGGATAATCTGGTGTTCGCAGGTATGCCGGAGCAGATGGGAGGGGCGGAGAACTGCGAGCAAACAATAAAGAACTTTCTTCAGACAGAAATGAAGATTCCAGAAGAAACGGTAAAAAACATCACATTTCACCGGGTACATCGCCTTGGAGCTAAAAGAGGAGACAGCAGAAGACCTCGTCCCATCGTGGCCAAATTTGAACATTTTAAGCAGAAGGATCTTGTTAAAAGCCACGGAAGAGAGCTCAAAGCGAAAGATTTCAGCGTGAATGATCAGTTCCCGAAGGAGATTCTGGATCGACGCCGGGTTCTCTTTCCGCTGCGAAAAAAGTTTATCCAGGATGGGAAGAGAGCTGTCATCTCGGTGGATAAGCTTTATGTGGACAATAAACTTTACAAGGAGCGAGGAGTGACTGACTGGCTGTTTTAGCCCAACATCAGGTCAGACATTTATTATTCTTATCAGGATTCACTGGGTTTGATCACGTCAGGATTAAACAGCTGCTAAATCCGTTTTGTAGATGATAAGATCACCTGTTAATCACCACCCCACACCCCTATTACCTTTTCTTTTTAGTTCTTACTTCTTTTTTAACCTATATCTGTATTTTCCCTTCCTTTTTACCTGCTTCTGTACCTTTACACCTGTATGGCACAACCACACAACTTTCCAACACTGCGTCAGACTCGACACACGCACGCACACACACACACACACACACACACACACACACACACACACACACACACACACACACACACACACACACACACACACACACACACACACACACACACACACAGATATATTAAATTCACAGCACAATATCATAATTTATGCATCAAATAATACAACCACAAACACTGTTGAATCTTTATTATTGTTATTATTTACTTTTCTGTTATTTCTTAACATACTATTTTATACATTTATGTTTATGTTTATGTATTTAGCAGACGCTTTTGTCCAAAGCGACTTACAAGTGATAATCGGCATTTTGCCCTTGAGGCTAACAACAACAACGTGACATCAGTCATGGAGAGGAGGGAACAAGGAGTGGACAGTAGAGAGGGGAGACGGGTGCAGGGAGGGTGCTAGTTTAGAAGATGCTCTCTGAAGAGCAGGGTCTTCAGGAGTTGCTTGTAAATTGAAAAGGAAGCTCCTGTTCTGGTAGTGTTAGGAAGGTCATTCCACATTTGTGGAACGATGCATGAGAAGAGTCTGGATTGTCCTGAGCGTGGTGTAGGCACTGCTAGCCGACGATCCTGTGATGACCGGAGCGGCCGGGCCGAGACGTAAGCCTTTGCAAGAGGATTCAGGTAGATGGGAGCCGTACCATCTCGGACTTTGTATGCTAGTGTTAGCTATTTGTATTTGATGCGTGCTGCTAGTGGTAGCCAGTGGAGCTCAATGAACAGAGGGGTGACGTGTGCTCTTTTTGGCTGATTGAAGACCAGACGCGCCGCTGCGTTCTGGACCATTTGAAGAGGTCTCACAGTACAGCCTGGAAGACCAGTTAGAAGGGCATTGCTGTAATCGAGGCGGGAGATGACAGTAGATTGCACCAGGAGCTGGGTGGCATGTTGTGTTAGGTATGGTCTGATCTTTCGTATGTTATACAGCGCAAAGCGGCAAGAACGAGCAACAGAGGCAACATGATCTTTAAAGGTCAGGTGTTCATTAATCACAACACCCAGATTTCGAACTGCCTTTGAAGGAGCCAGAGATAGGAAGTCATTTTGGATTGAGATATTGTGCTGTATGGATGGTTTAGCTGGGATGACAAGTAGTTCAGTTTTAGAGAGGTTGAGTTGGAGATGGTGGGATTTCATCCATTTTGATATGTCAGAGAGACATTTTGATATTCGTGCAGAGACAGTGTGGTCGTCCAGTGGAAATGACAGATAGAGCTGGGTGTCGTCTGCATAGCAGTGGTAGGAGAAGCCATGTGATCGAATCTCACCCAGTGAGGTGGTGTATATGGCAAAGAGAAGAGGTCCTAATACAGAGCCCTGGGGGACTCCTGTGGCAAGGTGGTGCACGGTAGAGGATTGTCCAAGCCAAGATACGCTGAATGATCGTCCTGTGAGGTACGATTCAAACCAGGCGTGTGCTTTCTCTGTGATGCCCATGCTAGAGAGTGTGGACAAAAGGAAGCCATGGTTGACAGTGTCAAATGCAGCTGATAAGTCGAGCAGGATAAGCGCTGAGGATTTGCCAGTCGCTCTAGCTTCTTTTAAGGATTCAGTCACTGCTAACAGAGCAGTTTCAGTGGAGTGGCCCTTTTTGAACCCAGATTGGTAAGGGTCAAGCAGACAGTTTTGTGAGAGGTATTCTGTGATCTGCTTGAAAGCCACCCTTTCAATGATTTTGGACAGAAAAGGGAGGAGAGAGATAGGTCGGTAGTTCTCCACATGATTTGGAGGAAGAGATGTTTTTTAGCAGCGGTTTAACCTGAGCATGCTTGAGAGAGGTGGGAAATGTACCGGATGTCAGTGAAGCGTGGATCACATGTGTGACTGCTGCGGCTACTGTAGGAGCAATAGCTTGGAGCAGCTTAGTCGGAATGGGGTCCAGTGGGCATGTAGTAGGGCGGCTGCACGTGAGAAGCTTGGACACACAGTTCTCAGTGAGAGGGGAACAAGAGGAAAATGAAGCAGTAGGGTCTGAGATGGTTGGGCTAGAAGGAGTTTGTGGTAGTGAATGTTCAGGAGTGGCCAGTTGAGTAAACTGTTTGCTTATCGCTGCCACTTTGTCAGTGAAGAATGAGGCAAAGATGTCAGCTGATAGATTGTTGGTAGGAGGTGGAGAAGGAGGGTTGAGCAGAGTTGTGAATGTTGAGAATAGTTTATGAGAGTCAGTAGAGCTGAGAATTTTGTCAGTGTAGAAAGCTTTCTTTGCATCAGTGATGCTGGCAGAGAATGAGGACAGTGATTCATGAAATTTCAGTTGATCACCAGGATATTTTATTTTGCGCTATTTCCGTTCCGCAGCTCTAAGATTGGTGCGTAGAGCCCGAAGGGTATCATTTAGCCAAGGGTACGACCGAGAGGATCTAGCAGGTCTGGTGGCTAAAGGGCACAAGTTGTTAAGATAGAGATAAAAACAGACAGGTGCATAGTTTATAAAAGATTAAAAAGGTGAATAAAATCACGCTTGAGGAGCTCTGACTGCTGCTTACGGATGTCATTGGTACCGGCGTGGATGATGATTCTGCTCACTGTTGTGTGTTTCTGGATGAGGTCTGGGATGTGTCCTGCAATGTCCAACACTGTAGCTCCGGGGTAACAGAAGGTCAGGGCTCCTCTTATCCTGACATTACGGATGATGGAGTCCCCAATAATGAGAGTGGTTGGTGGTTGGTGGTGGTGATAGTTGGTTGAAGCTGGGCAGAGGACCCTTCTGGGACCTGCTGAGTGATGGGCTGAGCTCCCCCAGGGCTGCAGCAACGAGAAGTCAGCCCTCCGTGGTGGGTCCCAGCTTCAGTCTGGGGGGTTGTGCGACGTGGATGGCCGCTGCCGTTCAGCTGGTCCCGCAGCGGCTGGGAGGGTCCTTTAAAGTCACGGCCAGGGGCTGGCAGAGGAGGAAAATCCAACTCCAAGGCGCCGAAACGGTTGGACAAGGACCGGCTAGGTAGAGGAGATCGGCGGCCGCCACCCCGCGTACCCCTACCTTGGCCAGACCCAACCTTGACTCATGCACCCGAGTGGAGCTGAGGGTGGCTTTCGGCTTTGCCCCCAGCTGGAACCAGCACTCCTCCTCCGCCGCGAATGCTGTGCAGGCCCCCGGCACTCCGAGCCTGCTTGGAGAACCGGAGATGGAATTTGCTCCGGGCTGGCATGAAACGGCATCCGCCAGCTGAGCCCCATCAATTCAATTCAAGTTTATTTATAAAGCGCCAAATCACGACAAGAGTCGTCTCAAGGCACTTCACATAATAAACATTCCAATTCAGGTCAGTTCATTAAGCCAATCAGAAATAATGTTTCCTATATAAGGAACCCAGCAAATTGCATCAAGTCACTGACTAGTGTCAGTGACTATACAGCAAGGGTGTCAAACTCACACGGGGCCGAAATGAAACTCTGGGACGGAGTCGAGGGCCAAACTTAATATTTTTGAAAAAGTGACGCAAATTTGCACATTTTCTTTATCAACAT
>SSNQ01034114.1:193286-204263 GCA_006942095.1 Nothobranchius kuhntae | reverse complement strand
AACACACACACACACACACACACACACACACACACACACACACACACACACACACACACACACACACACACACACACGCACGCACGCACGCACGCAAGCATCAGTGGTGGCGAAGGTCCGAGAGAAAATGGTGTCCACATCGCGCTCATGGTCCTGGATTTGGTGGAGCGTGGAGATCCTCTTCTCCAGCTCTACAACTTTCTGGCTCAGCCTCACACAGCCGACACTCCCAGGGCTGCAGGTGAGAGGCATGAGGCAGGTGGAAGTAGACAGCAAGTAAAAACACACAGCAGTCGAGCTCCAAAAAGTTATTTAAAAAGTAAAAAATTAAAATAAAAAGCTCACAGTGGTAGACAAAAAAACCAGTTAAAACCGCCAGACTTGACAGCTCGCACAACCAGTGCTCTCACTTGACAGCTGGACTGGAATGACTACCAATCCAGATCAACCAGTAAAATGAGCGCTTTGGCTTCTGGCTCAGCTCTCTCTTCACCCTGAATACACCTTACCAGGGAGGCTCAGTAGTGTGATCCCTTGTTGTGCAGATGTAGGTTAAAGCTGGAGTTCACAAATGTGAGGATCTCCTTGTTGGGAAAACAAAATGATACTTTCTTCTTCTTCTTCTTCTTCTTTTTCTTCTTCTTTTTCTTTTTCTTTTTCTTTTTCTTCTTCTTCTTCTTCTTCTTCTTCCTCTTCTTCCTCTTCTTCTTCGTCTTCGTCTTGCCGCTGATGTCTCCCGGGACTCTGCCGGCTGCTGGTTGTGGCCCCCTGGGGCGATCCTCTGTGCCTCTCGAGGGGGGCGGGGGCCTTTCTGGTTGCAGTCTCCTTGGGGTTCCTGTGTTCTGGGGCAGCGCCTGGATCTCTGGGACTTGGAGCTCCCCCCATCTCCTGCGCATCTTTCGGGGGCAGATCTGTGGTCCCTCACACTCTCTGTTGGACGCTCCTATAGAGAAACCTTACATAAACAAGCGCGTGTACACACACAGGTGCTCACATGGTGCTCTCATAAGTATGGGCTTGGGCACGTTCAACACAGGTCTCAAGGATGTGGTGGGCACTAAATGCACTGTGGTTTATTATCGTGTGATTGTTCAGTTAAACAATGTTGATTTTATATTTCTTCACGTTCATGCAGATTGTTCTAATATTTATGAGATTTCCATGATTTGCTTTATTAAGCCTGATATTTAATCTGTGTGGTTTTGGCCGTGGGCAGGACACTGTCTCTATGGGGTAGTGGGTGGGTAACAGTACAGAAGCTGCAGAGGGGTGGGTTAAACTACGACTCTGCTTCCTGGTCTGGACCCTGGGTTGTCATGGAGGACTAATAAAACTGGCCATATTCCTAGAAAGAAGAGCTGCACCATCCAAAGAGGGATGGATGCCGTCTCTCCGCATCAGACCAGGTTTTCCCCAAAAAGTTTTCCAATTATCAATGTAGCCCACGTTGTTTTCAGGACACCACCTAGACAGCCAGCGGTTGAAGGACAGCATGCGGCTAAACATGTCGTCACTGGTCCGATCAGGGAGGGGGCCAGAGAAAATTACGGAGTCCGACATTGTTTTGGCAAACTTACACACCGAAGCAACATTATTGTTGCTGCTGCTCCGGCCTGGTGACCTTGGGGATATCCTTCTTGTGGCTGTGTATGGGGCCTTGGGGGTCTGGGATGTTGGCAACAGGTCACTGGCTGATAGCTGTGTTGCTCCTGGGTGGGTCTGGTGGCTTGGGCTCTGGGGTGGATGGTCCATTGATGGGGGTCTGAGCTGGGCCTAGGCGGGTTGGGTCCTGGCTCGTGTGCTGCCAGTGGCATGGGTGGGTGCATGCAGCACTGCCTGGCCCTGGCTCAGGGACCTTGGTTCCTCCATTATGGGGAGGGAGATCTCAGGAAGGGGGAGGGTTTGGATGTATTATGTGGAAGTTGATGACTTCCAGTTTTAAGGTGCATCGCGACACTGGGGGGTTCTGGAGTTGTGTGCTGACACCAGCTGGTGTAGGCTGAAGGGTGTCTGCACCGCCCCAACCCTACAGCCATGAAGCTGGGACAGACCCACCTTCCTATTGTCGTCTTCCCCTGACACAAACTCTGACCAGGCTGTCTTTGTCCTCTGTTGTTTAGGTTTGTGAGGCTGGATGCTTGGTGTTTACTGAGTACGTGGCTTGGCTCATCGAGACACCCAACAAAAGCAGAAATGGCTAAAACCTGAAGCCGCAGTGGCATTAGTTTGACTACTGGTTTGGGAGCGGCTCAAACTCTGACAGAAAATGGATGAATGGGTTAGGGTTAGGGTTTTTACAGGGGACCCACAGGGCAGCACAACAGATGAGTTCTGCATCATCTGTCCATCTGAAGCTGCTGTTCGGCTCGCTATCGAAGGCTGTCAGCCACCGCTCATGTGCAGTTGCTGCTGCTGGCTGGGTTAGGGTCTGTTGGAGTGAAACGTGTCAGTTCTGCAGCACAGGAGCTTTCTAACAAGTATTCACCAGTGTGGCATTGGCCCCATGCTGGTATCCAGTCAGATTTGGTTTTGATGGACGTCTCTTCTCATGCTGACCTTCTGATAGTTTATGTTTTAATTTCAGTCACAAGATTTGAAATAAACTGACATGTGTGAACTACCTGGGAGAGCTTGAGGAACACCTGAGCTTTGATCAGCTCCTCAGACCACCACAAGTCCTCAGGTAGCTGTCTCCATTCTGTCAGCACACCTCTGAATCCTGTTCCTGACCACACGTCATCACAGTCCTGGAGGCGGAGCCCCTCCCTCTGTGAACCCCAGGGAGAAGAACGAGGACGCGATTGTTCCCCTGTGATGGCATACCTGCAGGGGAAAGGTGTGCCCCCGCCTTGTCCTGAGGAATGCTGGTGTCTGGCTCTTGATTAGCGCGTCTCAAACGAGCTGCAGCAGAGCATCATGGGATTTGTTCAGTAAACTTCATGTTTTTGTGAGGTTGGGACTCTGGAGCTCTGTTGGACCTGGCTGCTGAAACACTGCCACCTGCTGGTTCTCACAGCACATCAAAAATACGTGATTGATCCTTTGACCCCTCCATGAGGAGCAGTGGACTGCAGTCACGCCCAGGGGCCAACTTTCAGGGTATCGCATCTTCCCCAGGGATACGTGGCACGTGGCCCACGGGTCCTGGGGATTGAACCTTCCAGTCAGTGGATGGCTGCCCAGATTATGAGAAGAATCGTCGAGACTGAACAAATGTCTTCTGTTTAGCTTTCAGAACAAGGAAGGAGCATTAAAACAAACAGAGCTCTGCTGATAGACACCACGTTTCAGAACAAAGTCTTCCTCATCCTGACCCGCTTTACACAAACCTCCCAAAAAGTCCAGATCCAGAACCCGGGTTAGATCTGTTGGACCTGTTTTACCTGCGTTCAGGTGTGATGACGGAAGGGATCTTCTGGCGTTTGGTTTGTGTTGAAACCATCAAGGACATTAAGAAACTTTACAACCTGGGTCAGTGAGGACTTCTGGATTTCACCTCCAGCTGCCGAGGAAATCTTGCGTCGCCCGAACTGTTAACGTTGCATAAAAGGAAATAAAAACCTGGATGTAAAAGTGAAATAATGTTTCAGCGTTTTAATGTTGATATTCGGTTCAAACCAGTGAACTTTGACTACTTCCAGGATGTCCACGTTCCCGCCGTGATGCTGAAGACATTTCTCCGAGAGCAGCCAGAACCGCTGCTCACCTTCAGGATCTATGACCAGGTTCAGGATTTACAACCAACCATCAGGTTCTGGACCTGAGACATGAATCCAGTCCCAGCTGTTGGACTTCTCAGGTTTGGAGAGCAGCCTGCGGGCGACCCGGTGCAAACAGATCCTCTTCCTGAACCCTTCACTGTGGTGAGATTCTTGCTGTTCTTCCTGCAGAAGATGGTGAGTGTGATCAGGCCTTGTGCTTTTGTGAAGAGGAGGCTGAACAGGTGTGTTCCCTCCAGGCGTCTCAAGAAAGCCTCATAACGAAGATGAGCGCGTCCACCTGGTCTGGCCTCATCCCGGTTCCATCGCTCTGACACCCATGGAGATCCTCATCAAACCCCTCCACGCCATGAAGCTCTCGCTGCCCACCTGGACAGGTAACTCCCTGATTTCAGCATCAGAACACTTGAGTCCAGTTCAGGAAATGGGTCAAACCCACACAGAACATTGGATGCTTCTCCTCATTTTGTTTCCTACTGAGCTTTGACCTTCAGGGTCTGGAGGACATGAAGATGGATCATTTTGGATTTTGTTTTTTGAAGATCTAGAAGTTTTTTAATGTTTAGGTTTAATAAAACTCAAATTTTATAAACATTAATGTGAAAAAAAGATAAATTTTTAAAATAAATACATGTTCACCATCTGGTCGGGTCGCGGCCCAGACCTCCCACTTGGGCCAGCTCCTCTGGAGGAACCAGCGTTTCTCCTGGACATCAAATGTCTTTAATGGCATGAAAACGGCCAAAAGTTGTTTTGTTAAGTCTCTAAAACCATAGAAAGATGTGTGTGACCTGGTGAGGCTGCAGGGGAAACGCCTGAACCAAGTCCCGACGTGCGTCTGAGGAACTAAAACGTTGAGGTTAGGTCCTTCTGGCTCTTCCACTTCGGCGCTTTTCAAATTGGAACTTTTTTCTCAGTAATTTTCTAATTTAACAATCAAGAGTTTCATTCCTTCCAGCTCGTCTTTAATCAGGAAGAAGAGTTTTGTTCTCTTCTAAAAGGACGTCTGCTCTTCCTCCTCGAACGCTTTCATCACATTTTAACATCATTTGTTACTCTCTCTGAATAAAACAGACCATTTCAAACAAAAATAAAAGCGGATCCAAAAAGACTCGAATAGTTTGTTCTTGAATTTATTGATTCGGTTTTCTTGTAAGAACTTGTAGAAAATGTGAGACTACAGTTTAACATCCGTCCATCAGCTCCAGATGCGCCAGAAAGAAGAAAAACTACGTTGGCATATTAAAGACAAACACTTCCTATACACACACAGTCCACCGGGCAGATTCCCAACGGAGACTTCTACTTCTCCTGCATCTACGCACCGTGTCGCCTCATGGCACAACACAACCACAGAATATAAAATAGTTTTGTTCAAATGTGTCGTGTAGTAAAATAGATCTGTTTCAGCGCTGCAGTTTCTCCCAGAGAAGATCTTTTAGAAGTGGATGAAGAGGGTCTGCGGCGGGGAAGGTTGCTTCTTTGTCCAACTCCAACTGAGAAGACAGGCTGCTGCTGATCTCCATCTAGGTCCAACTTTCAGGTGAGGCCCTGAATGCACCACGACACATTCCTGTCATCAAAACAAGTCACGATGCTTTCAGTCTGTAAAGGCAGGCCGTTGTCCTGCAGATGCTCAGGCTGGAGAGCAAGAAGGGAATCGGATCTGATTTTCAGGCGTCAGACTGACCAAAACCGGACCAAGACCTCGATCTGAGAGACTCGGTTCGGAGTTCTATGCACCCGTTCCATCTGATCCAGAGGCCGCCCGGGCAGGTTTGTGGACTTAGATGAGATTATTGCAGCATGTTGTTCAACGACGGTTCTGCCCGTAATTCTGTCCACAGGCTACTTCTGGGCCCACGGCATGTTTGGGATGTGTGCTTTAGGATCAGTTGGTGTCCTACCCTGACCCTTAATCTGACATTTTGTTCTTGTTGCTGCTGTGGGATTGTGCTTAGCTGAGCATCTTGCTGTGGTTGGTGGCTTGGGTTTTGTTGACAGCTCCACAGACGGGTCAGAACATCACCGTGTTGGTAGCAGCAGGCTGCTCCAGCACGGTGAGCTGGTATGATTCCTAAGAAGTCTGGACACAAAATGCTTTCCTCACGTTTGTGCATCCGAGCTGCGCCGCCACGGACCGCTGGGTACAGTACCAGAAAGCAAAAGCTGAAGAGGGATTTCTCTGGACCAGCAGGAAGACTCACGGCTGTTGTTGCAGCTCAGTAGAGACATTCCAGCTCTGGTTTAAGGAAAGGGAACAACAAACACGAAAACCCTGAAACAATGAGAGGCAGTGCTCATCTGTCGCCGTTTGAACATTTAAATACAAAAACAAGCGTAAACTGGGAGGTGGCTGGTCCCGCCCGGTATAAAACAAAAATGTTTTTGGCATACTTTCCATACTAGATAAGTGGGAGGGGCTTAATGGTTTCACCACATGTCCTGTTTGCTGCCCTGATCACAAAAAAACCCAAGATTTTTTTTCAAGACACAGAAACAAGAAGGCGATAAACTCCCGAACCCATCTAACCACTTAACTTTTGACATTTGCATAAATCAGCTGTATGGGTCTTCACGTGGGTTTGTGGCGTCACGGACATGGACGTGATGAACGAGAATGTAAAAGTTACACGTTTGGAAACACAATGGTTTGGTCAAAGGTCTCAGATTTCTAGTTTGTTACATGTGAGGGTGGTGTTGAGGTGGTGTTGAGGGGGTGTTGAGGTGGTGTTGAGGGTGGTGTTGAGGGGGGTGTTGAGGGTGGTGTTGCGGGGGTGTTGAGGGTGGTGTTGAGGGTGGTGTTGAGGTGGTGTTGAGGGTGGTGTTGAGGGGGTGTTGGGGGGGGTGTGGGGGGGGTGTTGGGGGGGGTGTTGGGGGGGGTGTTGAGGTGGTGTTGAGGGTGGTGTTGAGGGTGGTGTTGAGGGTGGTGTTGAGGGTGGTGTTGAGGGGGTGTTGAGGGTGGTGTTGAGGGGGTGTTGAGGGTGGTGTTGAGGGTGGTGTTGAGGGGGTGTTGAGGGTGGTGTTGAGGTGGTGTTGAGGGTGGCGTTGAGGGTGGTGTTGAGGCAGGAATCTCGTCTCTGCTTTATGCCAATGATGTGTCCTCCTAGCTTCATCAGGCTGACCTTCAGCTCTTGCTGGGTAGGTTCACAGCCGAGTGTGAAGCGGTTGGGATGAGGATCAGCACCTCCAAGTCTGAGACTATGGTTCTGGACCGGAAAAGGGTGGCTTGCCAACTCCGGGTCGGGAGAGAGGTCCTGTCTCAAGTGGAGGAGATCAAGTATCTCGGGGTCTTGTTCACGAGTGAGGGAAGGTTAGGGTTAGATTGACAGGCAGAATGGGGCAGCGTCTGCAGTGATGCGGACGCTGAACCGGTCTGTTGTGGTGAAGAAGGAGCTCAGCTGGAAAGCCAGGCTCTCAATTTACCGGTCCATCTACCGCCCAGTCCTCACCTATGGTCATGAGCTCTGGGTAATGACCGAAAGAACAAGATCGCGGATACAAGCGGCCGAAATGAGTTTTCTCCGCGGGGTGGCCGGGCTCAGCCTTAGGGTCCTACTGGAGGAGCTGGTGGAGGACGTCTGGAACTCCATAGTTGGGATGCTGCCCCCGCGACCCGGATAGGCAGAAGGAGACGAGACGACAACATTTGGTGTCAATAACCTGCACCTTTATGACTGAATGTCGATCCGGGTGGCCTCACTGTTCCTACATGTTCTATAACAACCTGTGGGAAATGTTCTCCAGAGGTTTCAGGCTCAGGCTGGGGGACAAAGGACAAAAGCTGCAATAGCAAATCTGAAAAACAAGCTAGCATTTAACCACAAACACAAAACTCTCACCCCTCCTGGCAGCTGAGTGGAGGACCTCCACACCAGCGGTGTTCTGGAGGTGAACACATGAGTGGTGGAAGTGCGGTGGCTCGGTGAGACCGACAACTGGATGTTCCAGTGGTTGGTTTCAGTGCGAAGCGTGTTATTGGTGGAGGTTTTTAGACACGTGACAGAACCATTTGATTAGTTTTATCTCCACAACATATTTATAGCTATACTACGTAAGAAGATGTTGAGAGGAAACGTTTGAAGCCAGCTTGTTTTCCAGTTTTGCCGTAGCAGCTTTACAGCAGTATGGAGCTGTCCGCGGTCCTGAAAGGTTCTAGGTTTCTGCCATTTCAGAAGTGAAACTTGTTTTTGATTGTGACCAGGACATGATGATGATGATGATGATGATATGGTCATCCCCTCCGACACTCCAGACATACAATTATCAACAGGCATGAAAATACTAAACTCTCCTCTAGAAGCTAATTTTCTGTAGTTTCGTCTTAAATATTCTGACTCTATTAATACTGAAATTCTGTTTTTGTTTGAAGGCTCGTCTGCTTTTGACTCAGAAACTTCATCCTGAACTCATTTGGCAGAAACTTTGTTCACAAAAGGAAAAGAACCAACATCTACTGGATTACATCAATGCTTGTTTCCGTAGCAACGCTGGACCCTTATTATATCATAAATACATTAAGGCAAAGAATAAATAGAAAATAAATTCAAAAATCTCATAAGCACTGGAGGTGTTGGGTATCAGAAACACTTTTAGTTTGTGATGTCATCCTGGGTCAGCTGTGTGGCTGACATGGCGCTGGTGGATTTGATCCAAGGCTGGGTCGTCATGGTGACTTGGATCAGTGTGATGAGTGCTTTGAGACGATCGAGGGATGCCTGGGTGTCTCTTTGCTGTCCCAGGAGCCGCTCACGCTGATCGACGCAGAACTGGAGACAAAAAACAAGGAACTGAGTCGCCGCCTGTAGATGAAGGTCAGTGAACGTCAGCAGCACCATTACTTTAAGTGTCTTATTGAGCTTCTGGTCCTGCTCTTCCAGGTGAGCACACTCCTTCTTCAGCTCGTTGTTTCGTTTCATCAGCCGCCTTTTTTCCTCCTGCCTCACTAAACACACACACACACACACACACACACACACACACACACTTATTGTTACCACCACACCCATCGCATCGTGATGAATGTGTAATTAAAGAGCAAGTGACCCCCAAATCAACATATTTTTGCTGATAAACTGTATAAATGAGTGTCTACTCGTGCTGTAGACACATGTAGTCAATCTTAGTTAACATTTAAATATTCTGCCTAAAACTGTTGCTGTTTCACTGCATTTAAATTTAAATCTGCCATCGCTATTGGCTAAGAGGTACACAACGACATTATGATGTCACAATATCATTGTGAGCCTGTGTGTGTGTAGTTGATAATGGCTCCGCCCTCTTGATCTGCCAGGCAACAGCATTTGATGCATTTTTCAAACAAGAAGTGGGAGCAGAGTATGAAACTGGTAGGGGGTGACTTGCTCTTTAAAAGTCCTATATTATATAAAATCCACCGTTGGAGCTTGTGACGATGTGATTTTGTTATTTTCTCACCCCAAAGTGGATTTTGACCTCACACACATAATAAAGAAAGGGCAGCTGGCTGAGTGCAGATGTAATGTATATAGAGAAGATGAAAACACCATCAAAGGAGCCAACGGCACCGGGAGCACCAAGACTGGCAGCAATAGCCTTGGCTAGAGTAGACATGGGAAGCTGCCGGCCGCCACAGCCCACCGCTGCCCCCGGGGCAGCCGGCCCCCACAGAGGAAACACTAGTTTACTAATGAGACTAAGACAGCAGTTAAGAAACAAATTAAACATAAACAGCTAATAAATACAAATCTAAATAAAACACAGTGATAAAAGATGACCAAGTAGAAACATATAATTACATTTATAAAATATTTTACCACAAAGTATTAAGACTGGTTAAAATTAATAATTATTACAAGTTAAAATAAATATGTAAGAAAATATGAGTTATTTAGTTAAGAGTAGTAAGTAATAAAACACTGATAAAATATATGTTAAAAATAAATAAATAAATAAATAAATAAATAGATAAATAAAAACTGGCTAAAATAGATCATAATCACTTAAAAGCTATACTAAAAAGGTGAGTCTTGAGCCTGGCCTTAAAAACAAGAACACTCTCTACGGCCCTGAGGTCCTCTGGCAGACTGTTCCAGAGGCGAGGGCCATAAAACTGGAAGGATGCCTCGCCTTGGGAGTGTGTCCTGACTTTTGGAATGACGAGGAGATGGCTGCCAGAGGAGCGCAGGGACCGCGAAGGCTCGTGTTTATGAAGTTCTGAGAGATAAGAAGGCCCAGGACCATTAAGACATTTAAAAACCATTAAAAGAACCTTAAAATCAATCCTGAAACGTACAGGAAGCCACTGCAGCTTGTTTAAGACCGGTGTAATGTGCTCCTGCCTCCTGGTCTTAGTCAGGACACGAGCTGCTGAATTTTGTAGGAGTTGTAAACCTGAGGTACTCTTTTTGGGAAGACCAGGAAGCAGGGCATTACAGTAATCAATCCTACTGGTGATAAAAGCGTGCTTCAGCATCTCTGTATCAGCCAGAGAGAGAAAGGGGCGGACTCTGGCGATGTTTTTCAGGTGATAAAAACAATTTTTGTAATGTTCTTAATGTAGGGGATAAAAGTTAGCTCAGAGTCAAAAATCACACCCAAGTTCTTCACTTGAGAAGACGGATTAAGAGTTAGTGACTGTAGCTTTGGTAAAAGTTTCTCTCTCTGGGTCTCAGGACCGATGACTAAAACTTCGGTTTCGTTCCGGTTAAGCTGGAGAAAATTTTCTGACATCCAGGATTCAATATCCGAAATACAATTAAAAAGAGCATCCAATGGTCGTGCGTCATCGGGAGACACAGAGATGTACAACTGTGTATCATCTGCATAACTGTGAAATTGCACTCTGTGTCGTCTGATGACGCCACCAAGTGGAAGCATATACAGATTAAAAAGCACTGGGCCTAAAATTGAACCCTGGGGCACACCACAAGTAATCTCACGGGTCTTGGAACAGAAGGTATCTAGACTTACCATAAAAGTCCTGCCTGTGAGATATGAAGTAAACCATTTATGGACAGCACCAGAGAGGCCGATGTGTTTTAACCGGTTTAAAAGAATGTTGTGGTCCACTGTGTCAAAGGCAGCGCTTAAATCCAGTAGAACCAGAACCGTCACTTTCTGTGCATCATAACTGATTCTTACGTCATTCAAAACTCTTAACAGGGCCGTCTCAGTGCTGCGGTTTACTCTAAAACCAGACTGAAATTTCTCTAGGACATTATGTGCATTAATAAAATCATTAAGCTGTATTAAAACAAGCTCCCCCCCCCCCCCCCCC
>SSNQ01034114.1:181745-193276 GCA_006942095.1 Nothobranchius kuhntae | reverse complement strand
CTTAAAACTTTATTGTTGTTTTTGAATGCTTTGTAATTCCGACCAGACACGGAGACAGAGGTGAAAGAGAAAGGAAGAGACAAAAGGTGGGGAGATAGGGGGAAAGGGGGTGGGGGGGTTCCTCAAAAACAAACAACAATGAACAAGAGTCTGCTTCTAGACCTGCAGAAAGAGAAGGAACAGAAAAAAAGGGACACACAACAATACAACAGGAGCAAGCTATCACTGCGTCAGCCTGATGATGAAATATAAAATCAACATTGTTTAACTGAACAATCACACGATAATAAACCACAGTGCATTTAGTGCCAACGACAGCCTTGAGACCTGTGTTGAACGTGCCCAAGTCAATACTTATGAGAGCACCTGTGTGTGTACACACGCTTGTTTATGTAAGGTTTCTCTATAGGAGCGTCCAATAGAGAGTGTGAGGGACCACAGATCTGCCCCCCAAAGATGCGCAGGAGACGGTGTAACAGCCCATGTCTGTCACCTGGTGCCTGTCGGCTTTGGTTGAACTTATTAAATTACTTATATGTGTGAAATACAGTTTGGAGGTTATTGTCTTTGTTTTTGTTGCTGATTTCTGTGACCTAAGAGAAAGGCTGCATCACGTTGAGGATTGTTTTATTGATCGTTTTGTCTGCCTGACTTCTATAAGAGGTGAGTTAGGAGACACGCCCCTCCCGAGAGTGGTACTCCCTCACCTGTCTGGAGGACGCTGGAAGCAGGAGCTGCCAAGCGGTGTTATGGACTAAGGATTATCGCACCAACGACTAGGGAGAGTCTAGCGGACCTATGTGACTTATCTGATGTGCTGGAGGAGGAAGCTGGGAGCGTGTTCTGGTGAACCGCCGAAGCAGCGGCCTGTCGGGTCCTCAGCGGTACCGTGAGTAAACAGCTGATGGACGCAGCGGTTGCTGCAGCTGCTGTATACTGAACCTACAACGATAATCTTAGTTTATTTATTTTTGCTGAGTGTATTGTGGACGCACATTTTTCTTTTGGAATCTATCTGAACGGAACTGAATCTATCTGAACGGAACTGAATCTATCTGAACGGAACTGAATCTATCTGAACGGAACTGAATCTATCTGAACGGAACTGAATCTATCTGAACTGAACTGAATCTATCTGAACTGAACTGAATTTATCTGAACTGAACTGAATCTATCTGAACGGAACTGAATCTATCTGAACTGAACTGAATCTATCTGAACGGAACTGAATCTATCTGAACTGAACTGAATCTATCTGAACGGAACTGAATCTATCTGAACGGAACTGAATCTATCTGAACGGAACTGAATCTATCTGAACTGAATCTATCTGAACGGAACTGAATCTATCTGAACGTGACTCTCGGACCTTTCCATTAATTATTATATATGTTGTTGCAAAAGATCTGATTTAATACACCCCCGCTTTTGCCTTATGCTTATGTGATTATTTGGGTTTGTTTGTTTCAGTCCAGGTTAGGGTTTACATCCTTTGTGTTGTGAAGTGAGTGTGTGTTACAAGGGAAAGTTGTTAATAATTGTATTTATATGTCAGGAGAGAGACCTGGCTGGCACCCCGATTAAATCCCTTACTTACCCCTGCTTCCGTCACTTGGGGAGCTCCAAGTCCCAGAGATCCAGGCGCTGCCCCAGAACACAGGAACCCCAAGGAGACTGCAACCAGAAAGGCCCCCGCCCCCCTCGAGAGGCGCAGAGGATCGCCCCGGGGGGCCACAACCAGCAGCCGGCAGAGTCCTGGGAGATATCAGCGGCAAGCCCACAGGCCTGCCCACAGCCTCCCACCCCCTAGCCGGCCGAGCCCAGGACCCAGCGACCCGGGACCCAGGGGCGACCACCCCCGCCGGGGACCCAGCAGAGCCCAGGGACCCAGACCCCACCAGGCAGCCACCGGGATTGATCTGGCAGGCGCCAAAAATCTTAAACCCCCTGACACGGGAGCCACGAACACTCAGGCAGACCATGGCACCACACCCCACACCAGGTGTGGCAGGGGGAGGGGGGACGATATCGTCAAAAGAAGTTCCAGGAGAGGGGAGGAGTCAAAGGCCCCACCTGACATATACAGTCATACACAAACACAGTCACACACTCCCTCCCTCATGCTCACACATGCACATACAACCAAAGACTTACAAAAATGCACGTCGGACACCCACTCATGCTCCCCATACACACCCTATTCACTCTGGTCCCGGTACTGCTGCACATGGGGTACAACCATCACTGGTAACCAGAGTATGACCCTTTTTGCTGGGGTGCTGATGAGCAGGCTCCCCCACCCAACGCTGAGCACAGCAACCCACCACCCAAAAAAAAAAACAAGCTTTTCTAAAATTTTACTTAAGAATGGTAAGTTAGATATCAGTCTGAAGTTGTTAAAATCACTAAAATCTAAGTTTCTCTTCTTCAACAGGGGCCTCACCGCTGCCCCTTTAAAGGCAGCAGGAAAGACCCTGTGGTTAAAATCTCATCTCTAAAATATTCATAAAATGGCTTAAAAATGAAGTAGGAACTGGATCTAAAAGACGTGGTGGGCCTCGCTGAAGAGAAAACCTTATCTAGAGTTTCAGCCTCAGCCAGGACAGAACTGTCCAGTCTCTGGTAAGGGTACACACTCAGATTTCGATAAAACCATGTCACTGTGAGAGGATAAAATGCTGCATCTGACTGTGTGTACCTTCCCTCTGAAGTGGTCTGCAAACTCCTCACAGAGAGAGTTCGATGGTGTTTCCTGAGATGCATCAGTGTTGTTGTTAAAAACTTTATTGATAGTGGAAAACAGGATTTTAGGATTATTCTTATTTTCTGAGATAATTTTGGAGAAGTATGCATACCTTGAGTTCCTTACTGCCTTGTTGTATGACTTTAGAGTTTCTCTGCATGTCTGATAGTTGATAGTGATTTGGTTCTTCCTCCGTTGTCTCTCTGCCACCCTGCAGTTCCTCTATTGTGTTCCGAGAGATTTGTTCCTCCATGGGAATGTTAGTCTAGGCTGTATCTGTTTAATTTTTTGTGGGGCCAGACGGTCAAGGGTGGACTGAAGCCTGCTGTTAAAATCGTTCTCTATAAAATCACAGGCAGCAGGTAAAGCAATAGGAGGTGTCCTTTCTAAGGTATCAACAAAACCTGCAGCCACTTCAGGCGTTAGATGACGTTTCCCGACAGTTCTCACAGAGGTCTCCCGCTGGGTGAAACCGGTGATATTAAAAAACACCAACAGTGGTCAGAGACAGCCAAGTCAACAACAGAGAGCACACGCGTAGACAGGCCATGCGCAATGACCAAGTCTAGGCTGTGCCCCCTGTTGTGAGTTGGCTGTGTGACGTGTTGGCTAAAATCCATATAATTAAGAATAATTAAAAAATCGTTCGACAAATGGTCTAAAAGATTATCCACATGAAAATTAAAATCACTAGCTAAAATTATTTGGTTGTAAGAGTTGTGTAAGTTTGATAAAAACTCTGAAAATTCTTCTATAAAAGGTGTGCTATTTTTTGGAGGTCTGTAAACTGTGACACAAAATTTGAGGAGTCCCAAAAACAGCTGCATTATATTCAAAAGTGCTAAAATTATCAAGTAAAACAGATTTGGCGGTAAGTGTTGCTGAGATTATAAAGGCAGTACCGCCTCCCTTTTTGCTGCTCCTTGTAGAGTAAGTAAAACCAAAACCTCTGTGAGAACAGGAGCATCAGCACTCAGCCAAGTGTCTGTTAAAAATAAACCGTCCAGGTTGTGATCTAAAATCAAATCATTAATAATAAAAGTTTTATTCAGCAGAGAGCGGACGTTTAAAAGTGCCATTTTAATGGTAACTGGAGAGTGTCTGTGTGAAAGTGGACTGGTACTGGTAAGTGTTTAAGATTACTGTGGTTGTGTTTGTTTGGTTTATGGTGATTAGGCCGCTCTCTGCTGATAATGACAGGAATTAGTGCGCTGTGAGGTCCAAGTCCAATATCTGAGTAACTGTTAAAATCATAGCTGGGGTCATAGGAGCAGGGACCAGCTGGACATCAGGGTGTGGTTGAGTGGGAGGACGAGGTGGAGAGGGCGGGGGCAGCAGGGCATGGCGTTGTGGATAGTGGTGGTCGTGGACATGCCAAACTCATTGCCAGGGCACGGGTACCCTGTCTATTTAGATGGAGCCCATCTGCCCCAAACAGGTGCCTCCTGCCCCAGAAGATGTTAAAATCATCTATAAAACCAATGTTGTGCATCACGGTGGCAGAGAAGAGCCAAGTGTTCAAAGATAAAAGTCTACTAAAACGACCAATCCCTCTGTCAAGGGCGGGAGTGGGTCCAGAGATGTAAACAGACACGTCTGAGTTTTTTAAAAGGTTAAAAAGGTGGATAAAATCACGCTTCAGAAGCTCAGACTGCTGCTGGTTGATGTCATTAGTTCCAGTGTGGATAAAAACCTTACTCACATGTGGATGGAGAGCAAGGAGACCAGGGGGTTTGCAGCAATATCCTTTACCGTTGCTCCAGGGAAGGACAGAGTGAGCGCTCCTCTCATCCGTACATTCCTGATGATTGAATCCCCGATGATGAGCGTGGTGGGCGTGTCAGCGTGCTGATCGCTGTTGCCGGAAATTCGCTCACGCTGAGGTCCAGGCAGAGGAGCAACTTCAGGGCTACTGCGACGCGTTGTCGGTACAGCAGACGCGTTCCTTGGGTCCGGGGTGAAATGAAGAACTCCTCGGCGGGTTCTAGCTGTGATCCGTGGTTTGGCTGGAAGGCTGGAGGAGCTTGGCTGCTGCCTCATCGAGAGCTGAGATGACTCGAGCGGTGATCCTGCGGAGCGGTGGGGTCCGGGAGCTGTCAGAGGAGGGAAGTCTTGATCCAGGGCTTTGAACCTGTTGGTCAGTGTCAGGTGGGAGGGAGGAGAGCGGTGGCAAGCCCCCCATGCTCCCCTACCGCGGCTGGACGCAGCTGTGGACCAGGCACCCGACACGACTGGAGTGGAGCTGGTCGGCGCTTTAGGCTTCGCCCCTTGATGAACCCAGCGATCGTCCTCTGCAGCAGGGGAGGAATGGGCATTCGGAACCCCAAGTCCAATCAGCGACCCTATGGTGGATCCCCGCTCCGTAGCCTCGTCATGCTGAGGGGAACCGTACCAGCTAGTTGGGCGCTAGTGGCGGCGGAGAAGGTCCGACCCAGGATAACAACAGAGTTGCTTGTATTTTCCTGGGTCTGCTGAAGAGTTGTAATCCTCTGCTCCAGTTCAAGGACTCTTCGAGTGAGGTTGAGACAGCAGTCACAGCCAGGGCTACAGGTGAGCGGAGGCATGGTGAGGGGGGAAGTTGTCAGGTACGTCCCACACACTACCGCTTAAGTAAAAACATGCAATAAAAACAATTAATAACTAATTAAAACTGCACGCCAAGCGGCGTTTAAAAAAAATGGTATGCAATTATTGCACCCAATGTCCAAGCGAAAGAGTAAATAAAATCATTAAAATCAGATAAAAACCGTGTTTTGTCAGGAGCAGAGCTGACGAGCCGCTTTACAAACCTTTGAACCGTTTTGATCCAGTTGAGCTTTCAGAGTTATCAAAAATATTAGCTTCATCTAAACCTTCAACTTGCATTTTAGATCCAATCCCAACCAAATTATTTAAAGAAGCATTTCCTTTGGTTACTGCCCCCATTCTAGATATAATCAATCTATCCTTAGTAAATGGGTATGTACCACAAGATTTTAAGGTTGCTGTAATCAAACCTTCACTTAAGAAGCCTTCTCTGGATCCAGATGACCCAATGAATTATAGACCAACCTTCCATTTTTATCCAAAGTCCTGGAGAAAATAGTGGCCATCCAAGTGTGTCAGCATTTAAACACTAATGCTCTGTTTGAGGAATTTCAGTCTGGTTTTAGAGAGTATCACAGCACTGAAACTGCATTAGTGAGAGTTACAAATGATATTCTCATGGCCTCAGATAAGAATCTTGTGTCTGTTCTAGTCTTGTTAGATCTCAGTGCTGCCTTTGACACAGTTGATCACAATGTTCTTTTAGAAAGACTTGAACATGTTGTAGGGATCAAAGGAACAGCGCTAGGCTGGTTTAAATCCTACCTGTCTGACAGATTTCATTTTGTAAACGTACATGACAAATCGTCTTCATACTCCAGGGTTACTTGTGGAGTACCACAGGGTTCAGTGCTTGGACCAATTCTTTTTACTATATATATGCTCCCAATTGGTAAAATCATTAGACAGCATGGGATAAACTTCCACTGTTATGCTGACGATACTCAGCTATATTTATCCATTAACCCTGATGAACCTAATCAGTTGGGTAAATTACAGGCTTGTCTTGAGGACATAAAAATTGGATGACTCTAAACCTTTTGCATTTAAATCAAGACAAGACGGAAGTTCTCATCTTTGGACCAGAAATCCAGAAAAGGAAATTGCTTAGCCAATCACCTGACCTGAATGGCATTACATTAATCTCCGAGAACAAAGTAAGGAACCCTGGTGTTATCTTTGACCAGGACATGTCATTCAAATCCCAGGTTAATCAGGTTTGTAGGATTTCCTTTTTCCACCTTCGGAATATTGCTAAGATTAGAAGCATACTTTCCAGGAGTGATGCTGAAACACTAGTTCATGCATTTATTACATCAAGACTGGATTACTGTAATCCATTACTCTCAGGAAGTCCACAGAATGTAGTTAAAAGTCTTCAGCTTGTCCAAAATGCTGCAGCTAGAGTTCTGATGAGAATTAAAAAGAGAGATCATATCTCTCCTGTCTTAGCTTCCCTACATTGGCTACCTGTTAAATTCAGAATAGATTTTAAGATCCTTCTTCTCACATATAAAGCTCTTAATAATCAAGCTCCATCATACATCAGTGATCTGATTGTTCCATATGTTCCTAACCGAGCACTTCGCTCTCAGACTGCAGGTCTACTGGTGGTTCCCAGGTCTACAGATCTGTAGATGATGCCATCAGCATGGCTCTACACCTCACCCTGCAGCATCTGGACTACCCAAGTACCTACACCAGGATCCTATTGGTGGACTTCTGCTCTGCCTTCAACACAATCCTCCAAGACCTCCTCCAAGACAAACTCCAAGATGAACGTTCCTCACCCCATCTGCAGGTGGATCACTGACTTCCTGACAGGCAGGAAGCAGCAGGTCAGGCTGGTAAAGAATGTCTGACCTGCAGACCAGCAGCACCGGTTCCCCTCAGGGCTGTGGTACGCTGGAGCTACCACCAGGGACAAGAAGAAGCTGCAGCGTGTTGTGTGCTCTGCTAGGAAGGTCTTCGGCTGCAAACTCCCCTCCATACAGGACACGTACGCCTCCAGGACCATGCAGGCATGCAGGTCGGATCACAGCTGACCCGACTCTGACTCAAACCGTCTCAGACCAGAACCTCTCACCACTGCTAACCCTAACCCATGAACGACAGTCCTGGAGCTGTCAACCAACACCATGTCATAAAGGCATAAATGTGTTCATATGTGCACTTGGCACTAGAATACCTCAGGCTGATGACTGATTTTGTTGTGAGTTAGTCTGATTTGCGGCCGCATGTCTTGGACACTTGGGTGAAGAGAGGGGCGGAGCTGTCAGCTGACCACTGCCTGGTGGTGAGTTGGCTCAGGTGGTGGGGGAGGAAGCTGGGCAGTCGTGGCAGGCCCAAACATATTGTGAGGATCTGCTGTGAATGTGCTGTCAGGAGGAGCTTCAGTTCCCCGTCTGGCAGAACTTCCAAAACTTTCTGGGGGAGGTGGGGGACACTGAGTCCACACGGCCTTGTTCCGTGCCTCCATTGTTGAGGCAGCCGACCGGAGCTGTGGCTGCAGGGCCGTCGTGCCTGTTGTGGAGGCAACCCTCGAACCGCTGTTGGACACCAGCGGTGGTAATGTTGTGAAAGGCTAACAAAGTTATGATAAATGACCCGCACTTGTACAGCGCCTCTCAGAGACAGGACTCCAAAGCACTTTACACTACAGAGTATCATTCATTCATCCATTCACACACACACACTAGTGGGGATGAGCTACGACGTAGCCACAGCTGCCCTGGGGCGCCCTGACAGAGGCGAGGCTGCCGAGCACTGGCGCCACCGGTCCCTCCGACCACCACCAGCAGGCAAGGTGGGTTAAGAGCCTGGCCCAAAGACACAACAGCAGAATTCTCTGGTCAGAACCAGGATTGAACCTGCAACCTTCTGATTACTGGAGATCAGGTGTGTTGAAGCAGTGTTAAGACTAAAACCTGCTGGATGCCGGTCCTCTAGGACCAGGACTGGGCACCCTTGTGTTTAAGCCTTATGCTCCAACCTGAGCCCTCAGGTCCATGAACCAGAACCTTCTAGATCGTTCTTCTGGACCGTTGAACCCCAACTTTGAAATGGATTTCCTCTACCCTTGCCGGTACTGATGGCGTTGACACCTTTACTAAAGCAGACCCTGTTGTTTACCTAAATCTTGTTTTATTGTTTCATTTTGTAGTTTGACTTGAGATCATTTTATAATTTTATGCCTTTACCCTTTTTTATCTTTGCGATGCACTTTTGATGATTCTGCCCGTGAAGCTGTTAGTTTAAACGCAGACACCGTCACTATGAAAGAACAACAAACTGAATGTCACCTGTCTTGTGCGTAACGTAGGACTGAACAAAGTTCTGAGGCCATGACAAGTTCTCCTTGTTCAGAACCTGAAACACAAACAAGTTTCAGCTTCATGTTCTCATACCAACACCAGGGTGAAGTAGGCCAGAATCACACCTTCTTTTGACACTTGGGGCAGTACCAGGGGCTTCTGGGGGTGCTTTTCAAAGGCGGGTGGAGGCAGCTGGGATGGATGGCTCGGGGGCAGTTGTGGCAGAGCTGCAGCTCTCCTTCCTCCTTACAGACGAAGCAGCGCTCGTCGTGTTCCAAAACCTCCTGAAACAAGACAGTCAGCTGTGTTAGTGGAGCCCACACACACACACACACACACACACACACACGTACGCACGCGCACGCACACACACCATACAAGCCTACCTTCCAGCATAAATCCTCTGAGTCTAGCATGTGGACGAAGCAGAGCAGGGTTAATACATGTCAGAGGCATTTACATCGTAGCTCTTCACCACCAGAGTGTGAATGGATGAATGATGCACTGTAACCCTAACCCTAACCCTTGGAGTCCTCTGGCTCTGCAGGGTGCTTTACAAGCGAGGTGATTTTTCATTTAGGAACAACGACTCTCTGGACTAGATCCTCGCGGCTGCAGCTGTAATAAAAACCTGCCTTGTGCATCAGAAGGTTTTCATGTGAAGCTCATCCAACATGTCCGCTCTGACTTCTGCATGGATGAACTAAAACTCCAGTCAGATTTCAGGTTTTACAACACGAAGTTAGTTAAAGCTCTGCTTCACTGCGAGATAACGGTCACAGAACATGTTTCCTTATGCCCTGCTGTTCACACTGACTGCTGTGTGTCTGCTGAACATCTGCACACATCTGCTCCCACAAGAGCACCAAATGATTAGGGGTGACGATGGCAGAGTTTAGTGCTCACCCTGCGGTAGCACACCCAAAGGTCAAGTAAAGTATTCACATCAAAACTGACCAGAAATGATCTTACATTTGCAGACAAACCGCGTCACACATCCAGGGACGCACTACAGCGGCCTGGCCTCCAAACAAGACAATCAGCATCTACGACCTCGTGACAGAATAAGACGAGGCTTTCTGCTCTCTCTCTGCATAACCCTAACCCTAGCTTCATAACCGCCTGTACAACTTTACAGGTGCTCTAATCAAACATGTTGAATAAACAAGTAGTTTAATTCCAGTGTTTGAAACATCTGTGCTTTAATCAATGATGAGTAAATGAATATTCTTCCTGTAGTGATTCACTTCAGATCTGAAACTACACCCAGGGCCGGGCGATACGGCCTAAAATCACCATCGATATAATGAGGATTTCACCCCGATAACGATAACTACCGGTGGAAACGTGGCTCACTAGATGGGGCTGTCGCACGTACTACGTAGAGTCACACTTCTACGTGGCTCAAGGTGCTACAGCTTCTTAAAGGTCACGAACGTTGCCAACCTACACATCTTTCAATTTATTATTATCTAATTTATTGACGTGGGGAAAATGATCCCATAAGTCAGACATTTCCATAATGATACATTTTCCATGTATTGCCCAGCCCTAGTCTGCTGATGTGATGTTAATCTATCCAACACAATATAATAAGATTATTATTAATGTTTAACATGTTTGCCTCACATAACTGTTAGAACACGTGTAGCACCTGAGTCCGCTGATACTGCGTAGATGAAAATGAGTGGCCCGAGCAACGTGATTAACATGAGACTGGAATGAAAGTGTGCCATCAAGTATGACACCAAGACTTTTCATCTGTGGACACTGATGGACTGTGGACACTGATGGACTGTGGACACTGATGGACTGTGGACACTGATGAACTGTGGACACTGATGGACTGTGGACACTGATGGACTGTGGACACTGATGAACTGTGGACACTGATGGACTGTGGACACTGATGGACTGTGGACACTGATGAAGTGTGGACACTGATGGACTGTGGACACTGATGAACTGTGGACACTGATGGACTGTGGACACTGATGAACTGTGGACACTGATGGACTGTGGACACTGATGGACTGTGGACACTGATGGACTGTGGACACTGATGGACTGTGGACACTGATGAACTGTGGACACTGATGAACTGTGGACACTGATGGACTGTGGAGGTATCAGTGTTGATGGAGAGACTGGAGAAATGGTTTCAAACAGAAGCCGTGCAGTTTGACTGCTGTTAACATCGTTGGTGTGTTCTTGCTGTGCTGAAATTCTAATTCCATCTTTAGTTCTTTTTAAAACACAGAAAGGTTTTGTTTACCTGCAACAGGTACAGTGGGGCAAAAAAGTATTTAGTCAGCCACTGATTGTGCAAGTTCTCCCACTTAAAATGATGACAGAGGTCAGTAATTGTCATCATAGGTACACTTCAACTGTGAGAGACAGAATGTGAAAAAAAAATCCATGAATTCACATGGCAGGATTTTTAAAGAATTTATTGGTAAATCAGGGTGGAAAATAAGTATTTGGTCAATAACAAAAATTCAACTCAATACTTTGTAACATAACCTTTGTTGGCAATAACAGAGGTCAAACGATTACTATAGGTCTTTACCAGGTTTGCACACACAGTAGCTGGTATTTTGGCCCATTCCTCCATGCAGATCTTCTCGAGAGCAGTGATGTTTTGGGGCTGTCGCCGAGCAACACGAACTTTCAACTCCCTCCACAGATTTTCTATGGGGTTGAGGTCTGGAGACTGGCTAGGCCACTCCAGGACTTTCAAATGCTTCTTACGGAGCCACTCCTTTGTTGCCCGGGCGGTGTGTTTGGGATCATTGTCGTGTTGGAAGACCCAGCCACGTTTCATCTTCAAAGCTCTCACTGATGGAAGGAGGTTTTGGCTCAGAATCTCACGATACATGGCCCCATTC